>ML682006.1:18727218-18859301 GCA_007922195.1 Podocnemis expansa | reverse complement strand
ATAAATCTGTTAGTCTTAAAGTGCCACACAACTCCTTGTTGTTTTTTTACTGGACTAGACTAACACAGCTATCCCTTTTGAAATTGATTAGTATCTGTCTACACTAGGCTTTCATTAGTTCGAAATAAAGAATTCCTTAATTCGAACTAATGAAAGCTTAATTTGAACTAGTAAGACCTGCCAATTAGATTGAACTAAGCCCTTTGTTTGCTCATTACTTTGACCTAAGGACGATGTAGACAAGGATTAACCCTTAGTTCAAACTTAATAAGTTTGAACTAAAGGCAGTTAGTTTGAATTAACAAAGTGGACTAATTCAAATTAGTCCACTTTATTAATTCGAACTAATAAGTTTGAGTTTAGTTTGAATTAACAAATTCAAACCAACTTTTCCTAGTGTAGATATAATCATTCAGTTTCTACATACTGGGGACAATAGCACTGCAGAAGTAGCAAAGGAGCATTCCCCACGATCCTGCTCAGGAGTGGGAGAAACCTATTTTCTTCTTTGGGCTTAAATAGAGATATCAGTTGGCTTTCTTTTTACAACAGGTGATCCCCCCCCCCCCATATGCGGTTCCTCACTGTTTGAATCTAAACAACCACTTTGATTCTCTGTAACAGTCTAACCTGATCCTATGACTTACACTTCCCTGCATTTATTTTTCCTCCTTTTCTGTAAGTTCTCCATCTTCAAAGGTCTGACAAAGTGGGATTTTCTCTCACAAAAAGCTGATGCAATAAATACATTTGTCAATGTTTTAAAGAGTCACAAGACTCCTTGTTTGTTTTGCTGAACTAGACTGACATGGCTACGAACTGTTTTCCTCCTATCGCCCAGCAAACCCTAAACTGGGTTGGGGCTACATCATAAATCAATGCAGTCATAATTCAATTACAAGGTATTCTGATCTCTTTCCCCTTCTTCAGTACAGGTTGTACATTAAGGAGCAGATATATTAGTTTGTTGGCAAATCCTTAGTTTTCATAGGTGTGAACAGAGAGCAGTAGTTTGCCCTAGTTCACATGTTGCAAGTCACATCAACCTAGTGCAGTTCCTATGCAAACACACGCAGCTTTCCCCCAACTCTGCTCAAATCACTATGACAGCCTGGCTGGGTAAAAATCCCATGAATGGAAAATATATCCAGAGAAGAGAGTCATGCTTGAAGGCAACTAAAAAAAATTGACCATTTTAAATTGACGTTTTACAAGCTAGCATTTGGAGGGAAGCGTTAGAGGGAAAGGCCAAAGTATTGTTAAAAGACACAAAGTCTTGATCAAATTCCCAATGATGTCAGTAAGAGTCTTGATCATTGTCTTCACTAGGGTCAATTTCAGTATGAGGATAAAACATCAGGTGTTTTTATCTGTCTCTTACACTGCCATGCATTCTAAAGGAATTAGAAGTTTAACTCATTTAAGTTTTACACAGTTTTTCGGCAGATGGATTTAGCTCCTTATGTACAAAAAAGACAGCTGAACATCCTGAGAAAGATTTTGTAAGAGATAAGAAAAGTAACAGTTCACTCACATGTGAAAATAAATCCTCTCAAAGAAAAATCATGTCAATATACCATTCACACACTAGAGCTGCTGCCCAGGAAACACAGTCCAATACACAACTAGGCTGTTAATGTACTTCGGAAATGTACATGCAAGCTATAACAACTGAATGTTTGTTCAACTCTTTACTTGAAGGTTTAATTTTCACAATGAATGCTTTATTTCTTTTATATAAAAGAAGAAAATCAATCCTAATAACAATTCATTAGCAATCCTACAGTAACGGAGCGGCGTACAAACACAGTTGGAGGGGGGAAAAAGGAGGAAATCCATTTTCCAACAAGAGGCAAAGGAAATCACAATTAGAACCAGGAAACCTCAGTTTTAGTCCCAGTTTTTCCACAGACTTCCTGTGCAGCCTTGGAAAAAGTCATAAGCTCTTGGAATGTTAGTTTCTACTTCTGTACAACAGGGATAATAATATTACTGCCCAGCCCTGCTATGGGCATTGTGAGGTTATGTTACTAATGTCTGTGATGTGCTTTGAGGTCTTCAATTGAAAAAAAAAAACCAAGGAGTCGTGTGGCACTTTAAGACTAACAGATTTAATTTTTGGCATGAGCTTTCGTGGGAGAAAATCCGACTTCCTCAGATGCTTCGAAGATGGGTGAACTGAAAGGCAATGTAACTCTGAAGCAATTAGCACTTCATTTGCATATAGAATATATGGCATGAGCCGGATTCTGTGAGTTGCTGAGAGCTTTCAATTCCCCATGAAGTCAACGGGGGGTTAGGATGGTCGTTGCTTCGGAGGATTGGGTCCTAAAAGCACAGCACTTTCTAAAGTGACCCACAAACATTTCGTGCCTTTATATGTTCACATCACAAAGGCTACTGAATGCAACTGATACATCAGAGAGCAAAGGAAGGGGAGAAAAATCACATGTGAATGAACAAGTTTGCAAAAATTCCAGTTCTGTTTCTGATCTGGTGTTCATGGCTCCTATCAGTCTCCCAGCACATGGTAAAGAAAAGCAGTTACTGATGTCACAAAGGATGCAGCAACACATGCAGTGTTATATAAATCCAAAATAAGATACTACCTTGAAAATGGCAAGTCATCTTAATCTTGTAAAAAAAGAGGGTTCTTATGGTTTGAACACATTGTATTAGCTGGGCCTCAGACTCCCATAACAGACATGTACCAGCTCTACTCAAACAAGCACAATAGAAAACAGCCGCGCAAATAGCTGCGGAGGCTTGCCATCTGAATATGGAGCCAGGGACTGGCCAGGCTTGTACTTTAGCAACTAGTCCATGTCATAGCATCCACATTGCTCTTTTTAGTACACTAGCTGAAGTAGAGCTAGCGTGTGTCTGTCTACCTGGACTGGGAGACTTACACAGCTGCAGTGTAGACATACCCTGAAGGTGCCTCTTAGCAATAGGATCATCAATGAATGCTCAGCTCTAATCGAATTATGGCTCCAAACACACACAATGCCTTTCAGAATCCCCATTGGCACGGTCAAAGCTACCGTTAAAGTCAACAAAAGAGCTTAGCTTAGCTTGAGTAAGAATTAACTACAACAGAGACTCACAAAATCAATGCACCTCAACAACAACTGCCAAGTATAGGTGATTTTACCAAAACTTCTTGCATCCCTTTTACTCTAAAATTCACTCCATCTTTTCAGCACTTCCTGGTAAAGAAAGAAGGTACACATAGAGCACAAATCTACATGGTGATTGTCAACCCAGAATTTTGATTTTTGACTCATCCCCTCCTGCACTGGTGCAGGAACACTTTATAGTGGAGGTGCTGAGAGCCATCAAGCCAGACTGTAAACCTGTGTATAATGGAAATTACTTCAAGTAAGCACAGGTGCCAGCTCCCTCTATGTCCCTAGTTCCAGCAACTATCCTTCACCACACTTTTGGAACATGGTTAACTTGATTCTTTTACCCACCAACTGGGAAAGATACATCCAACCAAACACAAAGGATTTTCAGAAGAACCGCTGACCAATTCATTTATTCATTGTGGCCAGGCTCTTGCCTAAACATGACTGAACTTTCAGGAGTTTGGCTTTGGATCTGAACTTTGTGGCTCAAGCTCATGTCTACTTTCCAGGAAAGTAAAACCACAAATGACAAGAGGAAAATACTAACAAAACCTCATCCCTTTACCATTAAATATATCAGCAAAAGCTTCTCTTTTAGAGTTTCCAGTTTCTTATGCATAACTAGCCAAGACAGAAAAATCAACTAACAAGGCTCTATGACTGAAGCAGTTTGAAAAATGAAGACCTATCCCAGGAACGTTGCTGCTCCAGGGAAGGACCTGGGCATGGGTCTGGGCCTGGGCCTTGCCCCGGGCCTTCCCCCAGCCACAATCTGGTGTCCAGGCCCGACCTGGCATTGGGCTCCTGCCACCACCAGCCTGGCCCCAGATCCCTGGCCGGGGCTGGGGCCAGGGCCAGGAGAGGCAGGTGCTGCCCGAGCCGGCCCAGCCTCAATCCCCGGCTGGGAGAGGCAGGTGCTGCTGCAGGCAGCCCAGCCTGGATCCCTGGCCAGGATGAGGCTGGGAGAGCAAGGCCCCTCTGGGGGTGCCCTGGCCCTGGATGGGACATGACCTGCCCCGGGCACTCAGGGCCCTGGCACCAGGACTTGGGGCACATGCCTCGGGTGCCAGGCGCCAGTGACACCCCTGACCTATGCTAAGATTCAAAAGGGTCTGCTTTGCTTAATAAGACTGTGAGATCATAACAGATGACTGGAAGAAGTGGAACTTTGCATCCTGTAATTATCTTACCTGAAGCACTGAGGGAACTAATGAAGACGGCATGTCTTAGGCTGCTGGCTCCAAGTCACCTCTGAAAACGTTCATCAGGAATATAGTTGCAGAGTCAAATCTAAACAAAAAGCTGCCTTTGAAAACAATTTCAGAAAGAGTCTCACAGTCCCAGTCACTTGAGCCTCTTTCTTGAAGAAACTATTCTAAGAGCTCTACAGACAGGATAGAGTTTCTTGGCTCAAAAGAAAGCCAGACAACGCTCCCTTGCTGGCTAAGACGATAAGCAGTTTTTTTGACAACTCTAAAAGACAGCTTGGAAATGTGCACTCCCTCCCCCCTTGGCAGTGCGGTGCCCAGAAAATTATGGGCAGAACTAGACATTTCCTGCTCAGTTCTCCTGCTTCTGTTTAAATATCCTAAAGGTAAGAAAGCCCCAGTAACAGATTTTATGCAAGTTTTCTCTGGAGAAGAAATTGACAAAGAAAATTGCAGACAATGCAGGCTATGTGGTGATATTGCTTTCTAGCCCCTTCACAATCTTTTATTTGCTCCAACTCAGTAAATGAAGATCCAAGTGGTTTTGATACCATGTCAAGTTAGCTGAATGTGTGTGTATATTTCAGAAGAAAGTGTATTGGAGTAACTAGTCAAAATGAAGGGGTGGATCTAACAGAGTGTAACAGGGAGTTTAAGTTGACAGAATGTGCTTGTTCAGGCCTTGCCATTGGTCAGCTTTTTTTTTTTTTTTTTTTTTTTTTAAATTAAAGGACTTTATTGAACAGGGTAGCACAGAAAGCCTTGTGGTCAGGATGGTAACAGGCAAGGACTTTTATCCTCCCGCCAGGTTGGTACATCTGGGGACACGGTTTACATGCCTCTGGCTTTGCTTTAATCACCCTTACCCAATTATTTTAATTCTCGATGATTCATTCATGCATAGTGATTTCCCCCAAACACTGCATTGCTTGTCTTACTTCAAGAAAGAAGGGGAATTTGTCACACTCTGGCAGGTAACCAGGCAAGAAGGAAGGAGAAACTGAGCAACATTTTTACATTAAAAGGTTTTCCAGTTCTTCACAGAGTGCACACACAGCCTGGAAGTCTAATGGCAGCTGCATATACAGATTTGGATCTTTCAGACTATTAAACCTGCAGAACAGTCGGAGCATTTCCACTCCTACCCCATCATAGTCAGTAATGTCACTGGTTAGCCCCAAAATGGAAAAAGACCGCCACCAACAAAGGCAATCTAAGAGATGTAAAGGAGACTGGAAAGCGGCTATGCATTGACATAAAAATGCTATAGGCAAAATTTCCATTGACTTCAGTGAGGCCAATATATCCACCTATATGGCTGGAAAATGGTCTGTATGGACAATCAGTACAAGCAAAGGAGAACCCACTTTCTAGATTGAAGGCCTGGTGGGTACAGATTTCACAATGATCTTTTGGGACTGATCCAAAGCCCATCGTAGTCAGTGGGAATTTCTCTGTGGACATCTTTGTATCAACCTCACTAGGAACAATCCCTAATTCAGTATAAATAAAGGGGTTGGCCATTAAAGAGAAGTATGAAAGATTTCAGCCTTAAATCTATCTTCTGGAGAACTGGATTTGTAAGCTTCTGCATCTTGGATAAACCAAACTACTTTGCCTCTCACCTCCACCAGCTCCTATTTATATTAGATGCATGAGACATGGTAGCTAGATTGAAAGGAGGTAAAAGAACAAAGAAAGTTTGCATCTCAGTGAATGAATCAGTTTCCCCACTACTAGACATCCTCAGACAACTTTGGCCATAACGTGTGGTTTTTACAGATACCATAGCCATAAAATTGCCCTCTCAGATTGCATAGCTGAAGTCAACCACAACTATATCCAAGTGGAAATTTCATGACATGATCAAGGGAAGAAGGAAATCTCTGCAGTCCTTCTAATGAACTACTGTCTTGAGGTTTGCTTTCCAAACAGTCCAGAGAGAGGAGTGGTGGAAAGCCATCAAGGGAACTGATCTAACCAGAGATGCACAGAGCAGTCTGCAGAAACTCCTATACTAAAGCACCAGTGCCAGCAAGTGAGGATTTCATGGCTGGATGCTGATGGCTGTGTGCAACAGCTTATAGAGTATCAAAATCCCAAATCTCAGTTCCGAGGCCTCACACTACAAGCCCTTTAAAGTTGTAAAATGTTGTTTGCCCATTTCAGCCTTTTATTAACAACACAGAACAGGGGTAGCTATAGTATGTGTGAGCCTGATTAGACCTGTAAGCAGGAAAATGGCTAGAAGATTGATCAAGGTAGTTTCCCTCCCTCTTCATGTGCCAGTTCCAAGGAACTCTGGTTTGTATTACATCAGAAAGAGATGCTATTTCCAGAAAAATAGTCCTAAACCAGCTCCAAGATTTCTTCTCAACTGGTTTTTGTGGAAGATTAAGCACCTAAAACCTTGAATGTACAAGACTGTATATCAGCCTTGTTGAGGCTTAGTCACAGCAACAGGTGGGTCTGGGGGGGGGGGAACACCTTATTTCTACCTAGAGCTGGTTGAATTAAAATGAAAGAATTCTTTAAAAAAAAAAAACAACAACTGTCCTTTGTCACTTGCTGAAAGCTGCTTTATTAATATACAAAGCAAAAATCTTTTAATAACTGTTTTGATAATATTTGTGATAAAAATTACCACCATGTTGCCAAAAAGAGCAGAAAAAAGAAACATCTCAAAGAAGTCAAGTTTTCCACAATGTTTTGTTCAAATAAAGAAGTCCCCACATTCTTCAGTGAAAAACTCTTCTTCAGAAAATGTCAACCAGTTGTGTGTCTATGAATACAAAAATATCAGAGCAGTGTGGTTTCATGATTAGAGCAATAGTAAACCAGGATTCAGTTCCCAGCTCCACTACTGACTGGCTGCATGACTGTGGGCATGTCACTTCCCCGCTCTGTGTCTCAGTTTCCCCATCTTTAAAGTGATAGTGAGCTTCTTTGTGCCATGAGATCCACAAATGAAAAGTGCTATTGTCAAAGCTAGACCTTATTGTCATTATTGTAATATAACTTTGGTACAAATGTACAACGTCTGTAAGGGAACTACCAGACCAGTTCCAGATCTGACTGTGGAGGATAACAACATGGAATAGGATTTTGTGTCCATCTCCTGCACATTCACTTGGGGACTAAAGATTTTGTATCTATAAAGAGCAAAAACAAATAAATAAATTAATAAAGCCATCAATAAATAAATTGAAAGGGTACCTGGTTTAAATATCTTTATGTCAGTGAAAAACTGAAATGTCAGGCTTTAAGGAAAAAACAGAAAATATCCCTGTAGCTTCCTGATGTACAGAGGAAGTGCAGCTGATGCTATACCCTTGAGGGACAGCACCAGGGCTTGCCAACTTTGCTGTCTGGTGCAGAAATGAGGGCAGAGGGCCATCAACTCTGCTGCAGCCATGTTGGAGGGACTAGAACTTGCTGGTGCCGTAGCAGATTCTTCCGGAGCCCTGTCTCCCCTGAGCAACTATACCAAGGCAGGCCATGCCCTGGCCTTCCATTTGGATTTCTACAAAGTAGGAGGGGCTGATAGCAAGGGACATTAGAAGGATCCTGACAAGCATGGAAGGAATGGACCTAAAAGACAAATTTAAAAGATCCAATCTGCTCTAAAACAAGCTTCTCCAGACCCTGAGACCAACAGAAATGGTTCCAAGAACTGCTCAAAATTCTCCTGGAAATGGTGTGTGTGTGTGTCTTACAAACAAATCAATACTCCTTTGAGGTATCTGCACACTGGGTTGATGCATAAAGACCCTTAAGTACACTTCTTTTTCCAGAGAGAAATTTTGTGTACTGAAATAACTCTCTTTCTGCTACACCTCCTGCTAAAAACAATGGGAGTCCTGCTCACAGAACAGTTGGGAAAGCTCAGTGCATTTATTTGGGGGCTAAATGTGAGTTGCACTCTTACACAGCTGAGGTCAGATTTTCAAATCAAATGGTCCAGTGCAGATCTTTATGCCAGCCCACAGTCCCATTGACTTCAATGGGATTCCATACTGTCGAGACTGGCATATCTGTTTTCAGATTTGCAATCAACAGCCCTACATCCATAAGCACCTAAATAAATAGCTTGATTTTCAGAGTTTCTATGCAATTACTGCTCTGACAGAAGCCAGCTGGAGCTGACCAGCATTGAAAATAAGATTTCTTAGATATGGTTTTAAGTGACTAACTTCAGGCAATCATGTTTGAAAATTTTAGTTCTGGTAATTTACAGAACTCACATCACAATTTCAAATCTTCTCGGAACAAACTAGCTCTAAATAACATTCACGCACATAGGGTCTAATTTAGTGAGTCTACTTTTAATTACATGGAAGTCAGTTAACAAAGAAAGACTTAACAAACCAATGAAAGAGGAACGGTAAATGAAGTACCATATTTTATTGGCTCAGCTTCTGCTGGCAGAAGGACCAGCTTTTGAGCTACACTAAGCTCTTCTTCAGGTCTGGAAGAGACCAGTGAACAGATGCTGAAACAAGCAGCACCAGGAGATGGCAAGTTCTCCAATGTATCCAACTGAGACCTGTGCTGTGTGAGACTCCAGATTAGTCCATTTCCTCAGGGCAACTCCTCCAGGCAATGAATAATAAAGCTAGAATTCTAATTTTGAAAAACCCAGGCATGGATCTCACATTAGTGACAAAATCTTAAACTCCCACATAATTAACTTACCAGCAAACATCATAACAAAGAAGTTGCAGAAATTATTAAATCCCCCTAAGGGAATTTTAAAAGGGGAAGCATCTAACCAGAACACACACATACAGAATTGAATATTAGCATTAGGGGAAGTGATTTGCAGGGGTCTATAATAGCTTTTGCAGGAATGTTATATTAAGACATTCCATCTGAAACAATTGTTTCAGGCTGTCTGCAGACTTAGGCAGGCATTGCTACATTGGTTACACTCAAAACCACATTTTCTAGCTTTTCTTTGGATCCATAAGGGGATGACTAATTTTGTTAAAACAAAAGCAGAGATTCTGATTATCATAAGGGGGTACCAGAAGCTGCAGTCATGAGTGCATATCTACAGTGCCTCTGCCTTGATCCAGCCCAGGCTAAAAGTAACCATGTTCCCCATGGCATCACAATTTATGAACATCTGCCCCTTGCAGATTCTGCACTAGGTTTAACCTGATCCCAAATCTTAGCTGGTTCTTGCATATTTGAAAACATTTTCTGGCCTATCTCAAAATGAGCTGATGGGCTCTGGGGCCAGTATTTCACTCAGCAATGACAGGAGCACAGTTGTGCTGCCATTACACTCCCCTTCCCACACACAGACTCCTGATACAATCTGTGCACTGAGGGTTGCTGTGGGGTGGGTGTAGGGCATAGGAGACAGATAGGGAATCCCTCATGACAGGCATCTTCCAGCTTTAAATGGCAGAGAATGAACAATAGATGATTATACTGCTGCATAGATTATCTGGGGTAACTTGTTCCCTTTGTAAGTCCACATAAGGCAGATGCACCAAACACACAAGCCTGGAGTTCCCCACCTCTGGCCAACAGACCACATGAGAAAAACACTTTTAGCAGTTGGGTACTTGGCACATGCTGATTGGCCTGATCCTAGGAGTCCTGTGTAAGCATTAGGCATGCTGTGTACTAGAAAAATGTATGTGAAAAGCAGACAGCTCTAGCTGTATGCTGCACATGGGCACAACTATGTCCACTTTTTGTCTAAGTGGAAAGAAGGAGCTGGCAGCCTGTCCAACAGATAATTTACAATATAGCTGGCACTGCGTTATTCCCTCCGTCTCTCCATTTCTTAATGTTTTAGTAGTTTGCTGACCCTTAAAGATTTGGCCAGGTACCAAATGCTGTAGAAACAAAGAAAATCACACTGGACGGCCAACATAACACACAGTAAACTGGTCTGAGCAGAAACCATGGCTACCTCTCTCTTCAGATGGTACCCAGCACATTCGGTCATGGTTAAAGCCTTGGGGTGCTACTGGAAGGTGCGTATTACCTGATGATGACTAAAAAGAAGAAGGAACTACCATAGTGAAGACACCAGCAAAGAGAAGGCAAGCCCTTTTCTGGAGCCTACGCTGAAATTGGCACAATTTCCATTATAACAACTGATTGGAATGTTCTAAATCATGGCTTTCGAACCCTTAAAATAGGTAAATTCCCCGCAATGTTTATTTGACAGTTTCTCGTAAGAAACTGAAGGCTGAGTCTCTGTTCCCCTGCACTTTTGAGGTCATTTTCATTTGTGAGGACTGAGTCTAAACCATTACTCATCTGGTTTGGTTAGTATTTTATACCCACTTTGCACTTGGAGTGACTAGACAAGGTGCAGTGCAATGGAGAATGCTTCTCATAGGTTCTGTTCTGACACAGCCAATAGCCTAATTTGCATCATGATGGCTTCAGTTAGGGTTTGTTTTTTATTCACCTTTTTTGGACAATTTCATCAGATTTCTGAGACCCAGAAAGCCCAGTTTTCTGAGGACTCTAATCACCAGCTCCCCAGCAACACATTTCCTCTGAGGAATTACTAGCACACATCTCTCTACTAAGACTGCTCAGTTAAATCCAGCAGTTCTCAGTTGTGCTGAATTCCTATTGTTTCCATTAACTGTTTTGCCTAGTTGAGGATTGACGCTTATCAGAAGACTTCAGTGGTCTGAATCTCACTGCTACTACTGTAATAGCATTTATATTAAACTTTAGTATGGTGCAGCCCTCAGTAGGAGAAAAGCCCAAGTATGTGCAGCAAGGTCCTTAGAAAGTTAATCTTGGAAAAACTGAATTAGAGCCATCCTCCTCAGCCTCACCCCAGTTTTAAATTTAATACACAAATGCATTAACTGGAGGGGAAAGTTACTTACTGCTGGTTGATGACATTCCACTGAAATGAGACCTGGGAAAACAAAACTAAGTGTCAGTGATATTTTGCCCAACACTTTATTTGAGATTAAAAACTTCAAACTATAAATTACAGCTGTCTGAGTTAACAGCAATGTTTACTATTAAAATTGATTGCTTAAATTATACACTCTTGCAATACCATTGTTTCTGCTTGCTTACAATTTTTAATGCAATATTCATTTTTGGAAGCTAACATCTGCCTTCATGCAGGGTTGTGGTTTTTTTTTGTTTTTTTTTGAAGCAGCCCATTCTAGCTTTGCGGCCTGACATACTTAAGCTATCTGGATGCCACCCCCAGTGGATTTACTGACAGCTCTCTCTCATAGCCAAAGGCAGAACTGGACTCACAACAAATGGCAGGACAGGACAGAACATGGAAGCATGGAGCCAACTGAGGGAATGTCATTAGGCAGGAGCCAAATGTTTCAGCTGATGTGATTAATAAGCTTGATAATGACACAGCTGCAGTGCCCAACTTGGCAGCCTGCCACTTCTTTTACAGGAATTAATATTGCAGATCAGATGTGCAAAGTGACAGGCTCTGAGAAATAACAGGAAATAGTAAAAAAACAACTGATTCATGTGAGCAACTATGTTTCACCCTTAAATTCCATGGGCAGTGTTGCTCAAAGACTGGTCCACTTGTCTTGTAAATCAGAGCAAGCAAACCGTAGGGCCTGGGGCACTTAGCTTTCCCTTCTGCCGTGATGTCTGCCAGACTAGGACTAGGCTGGCTGTGTCCTCATGAACATTTCACCGTTAGCTTGTCTTTACCTCCATTTAGTTGTAGCCTCTTTGGCTATGTCCACATCTGTCCATATTAGTTTGGACTTGTTAGTCTGAACTAAGAAGTTCAAGGTTAGTTCAAACTAACCACAAGCCTATTAGTTTGAACTAACTGCGTGTGCTAGTTCTAACTAACTTTTAGTTCGAACTAGAATGAGCAGTTAGTTCAAAATAACTGGCTTAGTTTGAACTTAAGAAGTTTGAACTAAGCCTTAGTCCTGGTCTACATCACACCTAGTTTGAACTAATGTTTGAACTAAGCGCCTAAGTCTGGACTAAGTGCCAGTACTTATTAGTTCGAACTAAACTTTCCCTAGTTTGAACTAAGAAATTTTGTAGTTCAAAGTAGGAAAAGCCTAGTGTGGCCATGGGCTAAATTAGTCCAGATTAAGCTTCCTTAGTCCAGACTAATTTGCCAGTGTAGATATAGCCTTTGTGTCTTTTTCATACGCGAGGATTACACGGTCTTTGGGGCCAGGGCCCTCTGTTTCTTACATAAGTGGTCAGTGCCTAAAGTAATGGGGCCTTGATCCCTGACTGGGCAGTCTGGGCACTGCTGTAATACAAATAATGAAAACTCATCATCACAACTAAGGTGAAAAACATAGAAACCCTCAAAAAGTGAATGAGGTATTCACAATGGATCTGGCTGGACAGCCAAGAATTAAAACACACAAAATGTTATGTGGACAGGGCACAAAGGCTGATCATATATATGGCCCCAAAAGGAAGCTGCACCTTTCTTTAAGGGGATTAAAAAGGTCAGCATAACATGGGTGATGCCCAGCACTAGGAACATTCTTCTGTTGAAGAGAGCTGCCCAGTTACAGACAATGTGGCCAACCTCTGCGGCGCAGCTACCCTTCCTCTTCTTAGGGCAGGAGTTCTGTGTGAGGGGCAATGAGCTGGATAAAGGCCATTGTGAAACATTTCATTAAAATAACCCCACAAAAGTTTGCATTCTCTACTGCCACAGGACGAACCCATTATTGCAGAGTCACCATGTTGTTCTATGGTGATTACACAGTGGTTCTGGAATCAGTCAAACAAATGTGCCCCTGGCTCCCTCAGTGCTCAGACTCGCAACTGAGTCCATGTTGCTCTGAGCAATGCTTAGTCCCTGCACATGTGCTTGTAGGGGTGTGAGGGGCATTGTTTAAATTATTAATTGTAGGGGTAAATCCTGTATTCAGACACCAGCCCAAACACCAGAGCTAGAAATCTTCTCAATAGGCCACAAAGCAAGAATGTAACTTCTTTGTAGCCACTACTCCACCCTGAGGGCTGGATACTCTGGCCTTCTCCCTGAAGAGCTATGGTCAGCCTCTGTGACAGCCCATTGGAAACTGGGTTCTGCAGCAGTCCCTCCACAAGCCCCTCAAATCCTTCCTCCCCTCTCCTGCAGCTGGGACTCTTCTGCAGACAGGGCTTCCTGCATCTATTGAGGAGAGGGCTTGAAAAGCAATGTCTATTTGCAGTATATTATTCAGCCATTAGATGTCCCTGTGTGCTGGACAGAGTTCCCAAGTGGAGTAGTTGATAAACCAAGGGGGAACTCAAGCTTTGTGGAAACCTGCTTGTGTATCTGTTTTCTGTAATAAATATCTCCTGTATAAAAAGTTTGGTGATTCTATAAACCAGTGGTTTCCAGCCTCTTTGGTTCGGTGGCCACATATAATTTCTACAACCCTAAAGGGCACTAGTCTGCCAGCAAGTCCTCATTGCAGCTGGACAGGGACTTCCTCCTCACTGATCTCATGTCTCCCTGACTGCAGCAAGGAAACTGAACATGTCCTGTAGCTCCATGCGCTCCACCTGAGTCCCTCGGCTGTGGCTCCCTTCTGTAGCCAGGGGCATGGAAGATTTGGTAGAGAGAGTTCAGAGGAGGGGCTAGAGAGAGTTCAGAGGAGGGCAACCAAAATGATTAAAGGGTTGGAGCACAAGCCCTATAAGGAAAGACTGAAAGCATTAGGCTTATTTAGTCTGCAGAAGAGAAGATTGAGGGGGGATTTAATAGCAACCTTCAACTACTTGAAGGGATGCTCTAAGGAAGATGGAGCTCGACTGTTCTCGGTGGTAACAGAGGACAGAACAAGGAACAATGGTCTCAAGTTGCAGTTAGGGAGGTCGAGGCTGGATATTAGAAAAAACTTTTTCACTAGGAGAGTGGTGAAGCCTTGGAATGAGCTGCCAAGGGAGGTGGTGGAGTCTCCATCTTTGGAGGTGTTTAAGGCCTGGCTGGACAAAACCATGACTGGGATGGTTTAGTGGGAGTGGTCCTGCCTCTGGCAGGGGGTTGGACTAGATGACCTATGAGGTCCCTTCCAACCCGAGGACTCTATGATTCTATGATTGGTGCTCCCCAGTCTCTGACCGCAGAAGGGATCCCAGAGCCTAGGGACCCAGGCAGAGGACTTTGCTCTCTATTGTAGCTGGAAGAAGGGAGCACTGATCTACCATCCCCTTGGGTGCAGCAAGGAGCCTGCACCCACCTTTTAGCCACATGGAAATGCACTTCACTTGGGTTCTTAGACAGTAGTTCCCTTCTGCAGCCAGCAGGAGAAGAGTCATGGATGACTTTAAAAGCCCCAGAGGGCCACAGGTTGGGAACCACTGTTATAGATCATACTAGGGTTTAGCCCTATAAATAGCCCATTCTGCAACTGCACAGTTATTACATATCACACTAGTTTTGCAATGATACTTTGTATATATTCAAGGTTGGCCAAATGATTACATTGCAAACATTTAAAATTAAGGTAGGTTTGTTAATTAACACATGGGTAAAAAAAGTCCTCTGCCTACATTTTTGGTTTTGTCACTGTTGAATTACAAAGCTAACTTTTCTTTCAAGCAGGGCAGCTTATATTTTTCTATTGAGCTGATCAGACTCACACTGTGCATTTGCCATCAACGAGGCAGTAACAGGCAAACTAATCAGAATTATTGTCTTCCAATATGTATCTCATTCCCACAATCAAAAGCAACGCCAAATCAATCAATGAAGGCCCCTGCCACTTGTTTTGACATTTACCCTCAGATTGCAGGGCTGCTCACATCTCAGCTTCTCTGAGAGCAGAGAAGCTCTAGACTAAGGGAAGTTAAACACAAGGCAAAAGGGTACATTTCCCAAATACCCCAGAAAGAACATGAATAAATGCAAGTTGCTGTGGTAACCCATTGCATTCTTAGTCAGTTAGTTGATCCCATGTGAACAAAGTTTTCCCTGACACCAAAAATGTCCTTCTGTTTTGAAGGATTAGAGAGGGGGATGAAGCCAAGAAAGTTGGTGTTTTTAAATAAAGACAATCATTTCTTATTGGTTAAAAAGAATCTGGGAAATACTGTGTGTGCGCTCAGCTTTCTGGCAACTGTGGGATCACATCCAGGTAGTTCCAAATGGGGAGAGTGGGGCAGGGAGAGAGAGAGACAGACAGACAGACAGACTAATAAAATAAACTTTCTGAGTGATGAAGAAGCATTCGCTAAATGAGGAAACATGATTCCCGCAGCAAATCTACCTAGCTATTTGAATGCCCCTTTCCTGGGAATAATACAGATTTCCTGTTGCTTTAGGTGTGACTGACATTTAAAACTCTTTGCTTTCCAAAATCACACAACACCAGGTTCACAAACTGGGATAGGACTTATTTCATGAATATATCGTGGCTGATTCAGAGCCAGCTTCAGTCACTGGTCAGTTTTAGTAACAAATGTTCGAGTGATTCTCCCCCATTCTATCCCTAATCATCAGTTTAACAGCACACCTGAAGAGAACATGGCACTTGACAGGACACACAGAAAGACAAGATCCCTGCCTGGAAAAGTTTATTGTCAAACTCAGAGCCTCAATTTCCATCTCCCGCGCTCAGTTCTGTAAATCCATTAGCAAAGGGACAGGTGATGCTGGGGAAGCTATAGGAGTAGGCACTACTGCAGGGACTCCACAGCCAGTTCTGCATCCGGTCCCCCTCCATTGTTCTCCCAAGCACCCACAAGACCAACCCGCCTTCAAAGAAAAAAATTCAAGTACAGCTGGAGAGTTAAAGACGCACACTGGCATGAAACCATCGTTCCATGGTACTGTGTAAGTGACACTCATCTTTGCCCAACCTAAACCGCTGTCTGCACCACAGGGGATGATCACTCAATTGCCCTGCTCTGCGCATTCCCTCTGCAGCCCCTGCTGCCGGTGGCTACTGTTGGAAGCTGGGGTAGTGGGCCCAAGGGACTGTTGGTCTGACCCAGCATGGCTATTCTTATGTCATTATGTAAAGCTGTGCCAGCAGCAGTAGTGAGTGTCAGAGACAAAGGCCTGTCTGAGCGCTGCCACCTAGATACCAAACAACAAAACCATTAGCAACCAGCTCACTCACACCCCACGGCCTCTGTCCTCTCCAGATACAAGAGCAGCAGCCCCCACCTACCCTGCAGGATCAGCCCCTGAGCCCATGCACTCATGGTGCACCAGGAGGATGTTCTTTCACAGCAGCAGCATGACTAGAAAGCAGCTTTCAGTCCAGTATCCTGAGCCAGCAAGATCCTCACTACCCCTGCTCTGACTTCCAGTCACACTCCAGCCTACTGCATCAAACGCCTCCCCTCCTGACTTGCTCCTCCCTTGTCCTAAGCCAGCCTCTGTTACCTAGATGCCTGCTCCAGAGGTCACCCCAACAGAGTGTAAATCCTAGTCTGGGACAGCAGAAGCAGAGAGAGAGAACAGGAAAGGTGGGAGGTGTTTGTGTGACTAGTCCAAAGGGAAGAGCTATAACATAGCAGCCAAAACAAGGAGATTTCATAGTCATTGTACAAGCTGTAAGGAGAGACTGTGGGGTGGGAAGGAGAGGAAGAAAGCTGGCAGGGGAAATCCACCAGGTCAGCACTGACTCAAACTATGAGTTCTCTGTCTCCAAACCAGACTCCCTAATTTTGGTGTACAGACCACCAGTGAGCCACAGACCATCTGTGCAAAGAGCTGCCTGGCCGAATGGTGATGGCTTCTTTTTCCTTTCCAACTATCATACTGTATTAGAGACAGCCACCTACCTATTTAGCCATTCCTAACTTTAAATAGAACTGGTCAACACTTTTCATTTCTATGCAGTGTAGTTGTAGCCCGGTTGGTTCTGCAATAGCAGAAACACACAGTGGGCAAGGTAATATCTTTTACTAGACTAATTTCTGTAGGTGATAGAGACAAGCTTTCAAGGCACAAGAGCTCTTCTTTAATCTCTGTGTAAGCTCGGCAGTTCGCTCTCTCTCACCAACAGAAGTTGGTCCAATAAAACATTATCTCACCAACTTTGTCTCTAGTGTTTCATAAGGAAAGTTTTTCCACTGCAAAGCACAATTGCAGAGGCGGCCTTAGACAGCTGGGGGCCTTAGGCAAAGGCCCATTGCGGAGCCCCCTATAGGCCCTCACAGCCCCCCTCTGTGGCCACAGCGCCACACCACTTCAACGGTCCCAGCTCCCTGCTCTGCAACCCCAGCTTCACCCCTACTGGCCCCATGCACCTTCCCCACAGCCCCAGCTCCCCATCACCACCCCAGGATAATAACTTGTCCAGGATCACTGCACAAGAGACATTTCCAATAAGTAGATGAACGTCAGATTTCAGTTAAAGAGAATTCACAAACTCTGGCATTGACCCATGCTCCCAAAATACATAAATTCCTCCCATTCCAGTCCACCCCTCCAGCAGGCTCTTCCACCCAGCACTTCCTGTGGGGACAGTTGTATTCCTTCCACTTGAGTCCTTGGCCCTCAGTCAGCCAAGTCAACAAAGCCCAGTCCAGTCCAGCAAACAATCAACTGGAATAACATACTTTTGCACCTGCTGCTTTCCCTCCAACTCACCGCTGCACTGAGATCTCCTCTCACACAATGCCTATGTCCAAGGCTGCGCCTTTAAACAGTTCCTGGTTATCCAAAGTAGGCACGTTGCTGATAAGGAAACAAATGTGACCTGATGGACTGAACACAGAACCGAGAGCAGGGAATGACAAATTCTAATACTGCTTCTATCACTGACTTGCTGTGTCATGTTAGGGGAGGGGTTTAAAATCTGTCTTGCCATTTGAAAAATTAAAGACAAGGCCACATGCCTGTTATGGTCACAGGATACGCAGAGTTAGAAAAAGAGAAAAATGGATACTCTTCCTGAAAGGCTGCAGAATAATTCTACTTTAGTTTATTCCTTAGAATCCAGAAATCTAAAACCCTACCACTACTTATAGAGGGAGATAGCAGACTGCAGTCTAAGGCTGGGATGCACAGCTCTACCCACATTGCTAAAGACTGGCTTGTGCAGACTGACCGCTAAAGACCCAGCTCACGTGCTTCTCTACACAGCTCTCAGTCCAACTCACAAGTGAGGACAAGCCCTTATAACAGGCATGCCCAAACTGTGGCTCAGGAGCCACATGTGGCTCTTGAATGAAAAATTGTGGCTCCCGGAAGAACATCAGCAAATCAGTTTAGGAAAGCAGCCCCAGCCTAGGAGTTCAGTAGGAGGGTTGGGACGGTGGGGACATGTGCGGTGTGGTCGGGGATAGCAGGGAGAAGTGTGGCATGGTTAGGGTTTTAAAAACTCGCCACTAGCCTGCAGTCTTCTACATCAAGCAGCAGCTAAATTTTTACTGTACAGGCCTAATTTTCATGGTAACCTCAAGTAATCATTAGAATCTGACATTAGTAGGGTCAATATTTGTTCTTGTTTTACGATAAAATTTAAGTGTGCAATGAATTTTAAACTGAGTAATTTTGGAGTAGGTAAAAGTTTATGGCTATATGCCACAGTGCGGCTCTGGAAGGTTTAATAATCGACTTGTGTGGCTCTTGAGTCTCATAAGTTTGGCCAGCCCTGCCTTATAACTTAAATGAGTGCTTGTAATTTCACTGCGGTCTGCAGCACACCACATTGCTTACCCTGCCACAAAATGGAACAGGAAAAATGCAGATTAGCACAGTGCTTGGAAGATGTAAAGTACATAAAGTGTGAAATAATTCAGCAGAGATAGCAGACAGGACAAATTCAATTTTATTATTACAGAAAATAAGTCATGTCTGATTATCCTATGCAGTAAGCATCTGTCCTCTCCCATTCACATAGCATATTCCATTTTCCTCGGTATTGGCCTTGTTGGAGAACTGTGCTCCACAATACAGCAGTCATGGATGCAAGTACCTGTTTCAAATTATACTGAGCAGATGAAAGTGAGTCAAAACCTCACAGCAAGTGAACAACAAACACTTACATACAGATCAGCAGCAGTTTATTGAGCAGAGCTTTAAAGAGCAAGCTTAAAACAAATGTTCTAAAGAGAAATGGATATTAAAGGATGAATGCAGAACAATGCCGAAATATGAAATAAATCCAGGGGGACCATCTATCATGGTAGCATATTTATGCACCCTGGGTTATTGTAGATAGCAGGAAATCTCATGGAAGAGTTTGTTACCTGATGAGTATAGATCATAGGTGCTGTTGCCATCAATAAGCCCTGACCAATTTACCCTGTGAAGGCACACTGTTAAGTAGAACTAGCAAACATGTGACTTTATAGACATGCAGGAAGAAACCAGGGATTGCTAACTTGGCTAACTACAAAGACGACCCCTACTGGAAATGTAGCTAGTAAAAGGATAATGAAACAGGTAGCACAAAACCCTGCTTCCCCGCTTCCCTTTTCCATGACCAGGCAGGGGCGTCACTGCCCCAGGAAAAGACCAGGACACTTATCTGGAGTCAGTGCTCCAGGCTTCTGTAATTGCCAACCCGGCCCCTGATCCCTGGCTGGGGACAGGGCTAAGTGAGGCAATGACTGCCACGGCCAGCTCAGCCCTGGATACCCGGCCAGGGATGGGGCTGGGGGAAGCAGGGGGTCCGCCAGCCATTCAGAGCACTGGCACCGGGACTCAGGGCATGTGCCACCTGTGCCAGGCACCAGCGACATCCCTGTGACTAAGCATATAAAGATTGATTGTTAGGTTTCAATTATGGGAACTTCTTCACCGGGGCAACTGCTGTGCTTGCCAGCACGAGTCATTCCTGTCCATGCTCTGCGCCTACAGTCGTTACACCAAGGTTCCCGTCTGCTGAAGGGGCGTAAGCACTGGTGCTTTCCTATTTCTTTTCTTTCTTGTCTGTCTGTTTAATGAAACTAGGTTTGTTACCACCTTTCACCTTGTCTCCTGGTGTTGTGCCTACTGAACCTATCAATCCTTAGGACCTGGGCTATAGTGTGTAGCTAGAGTCCTGTTACAGTTATGATCTACAAACATGATTCTTCTGTTCACTTATACACCGCTATTGTACGTTTTTATATCAATTATGTCATACAAGGTTTCTTTATGGATGCTCGTAACCTAGTCCACGATTACTATGACGATATGTTTCCTGCAGCTTCATGCACGTACAGATACGAAGCATAGCTCAGAGGGTTGGGAGCAGACAATACTCTTTCCCAGCAACATGTAAACAGCCACAGCTGTGAGCAAACAAATACCCAGAGAAGGCAACAAAGATATGCTAACTGAAGTGTCTTGGACAGGACAAAGATTATCTCTGCCCAGAAGGGGAGGGGCTTTGGGGAGTGAAAACAAACAAAGAATCTCTTGCAAGATTTGGGGCTTTTTGCTTGGGAATCTCCATCTTGAAACAACTTTATGCAAAATTTGGGCCCTGCCTGGCTTCAGGGAGAGACTGGCTGTACAAACATCTGACAGCCAAACATCTTGAGCATAAACTTGGACTATGAGGTCAGTTTAGGTAGAAATATTAAGTTAGTATGCATGTTTTACTTTTTATTTCTTTGTGGTCTCTCCTGACTCATTTATATTGTGATTGTGCCATAACTGGCCACATTCTCATTTAGAATTGTAATCTGATCAATAAACTTGTAGTAGTTTTATCTAAAACTGTGTGATCTTTAGAGGGTGTGAGTGAAGAAGGCTGGGTACAATCCATTTCTTTGTTAAATGGACGGACTTGAGCTTATGGTGATTGGGATTGGGTCCCAGTCTCTGTAGACAGATACCACAGTGGTATCTGGGGCCAGGGGTGCTTGCTTGGGGACCGTCCTTGACTAGCCATAGGGCGTACACCCACTGCTTGGGACCAATTGCACATGAGAGGCTGGAGTGGACTTAGGAGTGTGTGGTCACTTGGCAAAGTAGGGCGAATTGGGGTTCAGGGGTGGGAATCAGTTGGTAACAGCAGCACACTAGACCAGATCTGGGGAGCAGCCCATCACACCATCTAAAATAGTTTCAGTGCTGACATAGACACTCTCTTTGTAGTCACATTACTCATTGCATGAAATCCCTGTGCTTACTTTCTCAGCATTAAAAATTAATTCTCCATCTTTTAATTCTCGCTTCAAAGGCTGGTTACACAACACACCCATTTCGCTGGAATTCTACTGCCATGCTGCAGTTCCCAAATCCCAGGAGTTCTCTCTTCCTTGCCGCCATGAATGTATAAAAATAGGTGCTACTATAAGCAAGTGCTTCCCATCACAAATAGTTTAATTCCTTGCTGATGCTGGGGTTTTTAACCATGAACCAATGTAAACCTAAGTGGAAATGTCTTAGAATCATAGAATCATAGGGTTGGAAGGGACCCCATGAGGTCATCTAGTCCAACCCCCTGCCAAAAAAAGCAGGACCACTCCCATTAGATCATCCCAGTCAGTGTTTTGTCCAGCTGGGACTTGAACACCTCCAGAGATGGAGATTCCACCACCTCCCTAGGCAGCTTATTCCAATGCTTCACCACTCGCCTAGTAAGGAAGTTTTTCCTAATATCCAGCCTGGACCAGCTGTAACTTGAAACCATTGCTTCTCGTTCTGCCCTCTGTTACTACCGAGAACAGTCGAGCTCCATCCTCCTGGGAGCAATCCTTCAAGTAGTTGAAGGTTGCTATCAAATCCCCCCTCAGTCTTCTCTTCTGCAGGCTAAATAAGCCTAGTTCCTTCAGTCTTTCTTCATAGGGCTTGTGCTCCAGCCCTTTGATCATTTTTGTTGCCCTCCTCTGGACTCTCTCTAATTTGTCCATGTCCTTTTTGTAGTGGGGAGCCCAAAACTGGACACAGTATTCTAGATGTGGCCTCACTAGTGCAGAATAGAGGGGAATGATCACATCCCTCGATCTGCTGGCAACACTTCTTCTGATGCAGCCCAGTATGCCATTGGCCTTTCTGGCAGCAAGCGCACACTGCTGACTCATATCCAGCTTCCCATCCACCATGACTCCCAGGTCCTTTTCTCCAGTGCTGCTATTTAGCTGATCACTCCCCAGCCTGTAGCAGTACATGGGGTTTTTTCGTCCCAAGTGCAGGATTTTACACTTGTCCTTGTTGAACCTCATGAGATTCCTCTTGGCCCACTGCTCCAATTTGTCTAGGTCTCCCTGAATCCTATCCCTGCCCTCTAGGGTGTCTACCGTTCCCCCCAGTTTGGTATCATCCGCAAATAAACATGACTTAAACCCATGTGCCTTGTCCTGTTTTCAAGCTGTGGTAAGATGTACCCTGGCAAGTCAGGGCTTATACTGCCTAAATGGCTAAAATTCTCATTGTGGATATGTTTGATCATAGTTCTGTTTTCATTTCGTGCATTATGCCTATGGAAGCACAGATCAGACTTTATGGACAGAAGCTCCAGGTAAGAGCTGGCAGATGGGCCTGAACCAAAATACTAGTGATCTGGATAAATGCTAAAAAGAGAGAAACACCACATTACAAGTTTCACAGAACCCTTGCCCAGCCCACTTAGTGGAGAACATAGAAGATCAGAAATCTTGATGGCAGTGATCAAGCAGGGCTGGGACTTGAGCATTTGTCTACCTAACAATTCTATAATGAACTGTAAACTTTTTGCCTGATTTCTGGGTGTTTAGTAATTTGATTGGGTTATCAGCTCACTGATGGATCTGATCAGAAGATAATGAGGTTCTAGTCCTAGAATCAGGCTTCAGAAGAGTTTTTCAAGGATCCTGAGGGTACAACAGGAATGCTCACACTGGTAATTGAATTTGTATAATTTTATAACCTTTCATTAAGGTAATATAAAGTGACAGACAAAAACTGATCAAAAGAAACTGATTAGTGAAATGGATAATGATTAGAATTACAGTTTTGCTTTCAAGAGATGTTGCATATGTCTACATTCTATGTTCTGGATTAATATACTCACACCTTTCTTTGATCACCTGGTTGAGAGAGATGTCCATTTCCTTAGATCTTGAGTGTAGAGGAGGAGAGCTAGACAATGCTAGAGAGCTAAGAGCTATGAAACTAAGAGCAAGATGACAAATAATACTAAGTGTACACTAAGAACAAAAGCTTCTAACACACACCAACTAATCTTAAAGCAGAAGTAGTTGACAATTGCACCCTAGTAATATGGTTAGCCTTTTTGCACCCGGGTCCTGCAAGTCCAAACTTGGCTTCTTTATCTCCAAATTATTAAGGTCCATTTATTCTACAGACTGGCAGGTCTGTTTGTATTAATGACATATCCATATCCTTTCCAGATTGTTCCAAACAGTTCATTCATCTCACCTAGGTTATTTCTGGCCCTTTTCTCTGGGTCTTGTGGTGTACTTGTGAAGTTTACTTGGGGCAGAAACTGAGGCAGCCCCACTGTCTTGATGTCTATTGACTTATTAGATGTGATAAAGTCATAGCAGTGTATGTAACTCATTACTTACCCGGGAACAGGTCAAAACATACATATGCTAACTGCTTTAGTTTTTCGCCCAGGATGCGGCCAGCTGGTCTCTTGCGTTACAATTATAATACCTGAATATGAAACTATGACTCTATTATAAGAAAACAAAATACTTCAGTTTCTAGGAAAAAGTATATGTGCAAACAAGCAGGCTAGTCCTTGGCTACATCTCTTGTGTTTGGCCTTCTTTATGGTTCCACTTTCCCACTCCACATTATATCCCAGTTCAGATTTCCCATAGTCTTTTTGGGATTTCTTTCTGCCTTTGGCATGGCATGCCAGCAAAAAGACTTCTCACCTTCTCATGGAGTGCTTGTGATGAGACGCAATGGGAGTTTTGCAGCAAGAGCTTCCCCTCCCCATGAAGAAGGGGAACACTAGAGACAGGTGCCAAAGCTGTTATTTCTTTTCCTGAGACAATGGAACATGGGAGTACTGACGGGAGGCATCAGGCTTTAACTCAGTCTTGTTCAGTGCTCTGACATTTTCTACATGTGTCACAATTGAGCACTTGCTCTAGACTCCCCACAGCATTGCAAGAGAATACCTGAACATGGGATGGTGTTCCACAGGCCTATTTCTCCTTGTCCTCCTGCCAGAAGTTAGGACTAATCAATAGGAGATGGACCACTCATCAGTGTCTTATTCTGTTCATTCCTTCTGAAGCACATGGCACTGGCCACTGTCAGAAGGGAGGACACAGCTAGATGGACCACTGGTCTGACCCAATATGGCTGCTCTTATGATTTCTCTCTGTTATCAGGTGGAGAGCCTATCAGTGGCATAAAATTATTAAGAATTAGAAACTAAGAAACTAACAAGATCCGTGCCAGCATAAACAGAATTCAATCTGCCATCCATAAATCAATAAAAATGAATTGTCTGTATCCCATTCTTGTCCATTGCAGCCATTTAAAATAATTTTACCATGCCCAGCACTGCAGAGGTCATTGAGTTATCAGTGTTCCACAACTGCACTTGACCCAGCTTGCCTATCACTGTCAATGGAAAAAGCCCCCCGCCTCTCTGTATCCATGACATTAAGTCTGCCACACAGTGACTAATTATATCCCTCTCCTCTTTGGAACCAGAGTCCATTGCTTCCTCACCTGGATGAAGCCCACTGAAGAGAACTGAAGGATACAGACAAAATTAGTGGGCTTTGGATCACATGCTGAATGTGCAATCTAATAGCGTCTTATGCCACACTCCATTCTGATCACCTTAAATGAAGCAGAACCACACTGACTTGCTGAGAGGAAAAATCATAAAAGAAAAGATTAATTACAGACAATATAAATATTAACTAGACCTTCCTTTAATCTGACCATGTCAAGTTTCTTAGTTACACATCACAGAATATTTCCAAAGGTAACCTCATCTCCATAATCTGATCTGGCTACTGCAGTTCAAGTGTCAATTCTTCATTAACATTTGGACATGAAAGGCTAGATCCTCAAAAGGTATTTAGGTGCCTAACTCCCAATGATTTCAAAGGAGGTTAGGAGTTGAAATACCTTTCAGGATCCCAACCTACAAACCAGATCCAATGCCTATGGGAAGTCGATGGAGAGGCAGAAAGGCTGAGTCTAATTTATTCCTTGATCTAGACCAGGAGGGAGCAATCTTTGCTGACCCCTGTGCTGCCCCTGCTTACCAACTCTTAGCTGGTGCCATCAGCCCCCTTCAGCAAAAAATAGCAGTGGCTACTGCTGGGGTTGAGGGGTAGGCTTCCTAGGAGCCACTCACAGAAAGAAACTGCTCCAGGTGGCTTCTTTCAGCAGTGTGCTGGAGGGTGGGTCAGCAGGGATGCCATGGAAAGAAACTGTCCAGAGCAGGGGTCTCAAACTCAAATCACCACAAGGGCCATGTGAGGACTAGTGTTAGCCCAAGAGCCGCACCACTGAGACCTTTTCATGCAACGATGTTGCAAATATCATTAATGATACTGTTGTTGCTGCAGGGAATAGCTTTAGGGGCTGCATGTGGCCCCCAAGCTGCGTGTTTGAGACCCCTGGTCCAGTGAGACTCCTTTTGGCAGTGGCTGGGGTCCCCAGGAATGCAGCATAAAGCCACCCAATGCAGTTCCTTTCAACAGTGGCATGCCATGGAGAGGAGCTGCTCTGGGTGGCTTCTTTCTACAGCATGCTTAGGGACTCCCTGCACCTGTTGCAGCCAAAAGAAGCTGCCCCGAGTGGCTTTTGGTGGCAGGAGCAGCAGTTTTGGTGGTTCTGCAGAGGACACCATGTGCTGTTCTGAATGGGTTCACATGCCAGGAGTGGGGGGTATTGTCTACCCCTGATCTAGACATATCAACAGTTGAATAATTCTCATTATGCACCCATGTCAAAGATCTTTCCATGCACAAGTATTCCCTGCTATTCCTCAGTTAACACATTACCTCTGCATGCTAGCAAGCAGTATGGGAATACTACACTCCAACAGAAAGGTTTATTGCAGTAACAGATACTAAGTAAAATTAGTTAGACTATCTGTATGCCAGCATTAATTCTAATTAGCTGCATTTACTTGTAAAACTGTCCCTAACTGGCTGCTACTTGAAAAAAAAAGTCACAAAGAAAAAAACATACAAAAAGCAACTAAGGCCTATTTTCACAAAAAGCCAAAGGTCCACTGAAAGTTTCACTTTCTAATCATTTTAAGCCAGAGAATTTGCATGAATCACTTACCTGTGAATTGTGCAAAAATACAGGAATTTATCAATTGTGGCTGGTGTTTTTAAAAAGAATTAAGGACTGCTAATGAAGAACATAAGACCCAATTCCTGGAAGGTGAAGACAGATGAATCAAACTTAGAAACAAGGCACACATCTTTAACTGTGAGTCTGATTAAACACTGGAGCAAACTACCAAGGGACGTGATGGACTCTCTCCATATATTAGTTCTTCCAGAAATGCATCCAATCTTGATATGAACTACACATAAACCAAACCCAACTTATCCTTTAGAGGCAGAGAAGGATGGTTATCTGTATCTATTAATTAAAAATATCCTATGAATAATTCAATCTGTTTTATGTTCACCAAAATTTATTGTAGAATTTTATTACCACCTTGACTGTTATAGATACTTGCTCCTTTCTAGAGTGCTCTCAAAGTATCTCAATAGATGCATCACTGTGTCAGATGAAAATCAATATCCATAATCAACAATGTGATCATCATCATATAAGACTAATGAGAAAGGTGTGTGTTATTTATAGTGTCTCTAATAGCACAAATAGTATCACAGAAAGTGCAGCCTGTTGCTATATGAACAGGCCTTCATACATGACACCAACAAACTGCTGCTGCACATTATCATCACTGTGAAACTTCACTGAGATTTGGATAGGAAATTAAAAGCAGTATATTCTGGTACATAAAAATGGGAGTGAAATGAAGTAATGATAAAAATGCATTGACAGCACACAGGAATATAATTGCGGCAATCCTCAGTAATCAGCAGAGTATAATCTTATAATCACATGTGAGATGATGTAATTTGCGGTCTGCTGTCCTCTGTTTGTGGAAGTTCCAGAAATGCAGTACAAAAAAAGGGAAATTTTTACAGACACCAGTGCAAGAAGACAGTGACCAACTATGACACTTGCAAAAATAAAATCTCTATGAATCAGACTGTTTTTGTAAATGCAAATATTAAATAGTTAGCCCAAATCAAACAATATAGTCCTTTGTGCATTTATCACACAGCAGCTACACTGCTGGATTGGCTGACACCTTTCTTTGCTCTTTCCACTTCTTCACTGTTCACAGGTTTGTATTACAGACTATGCTAGGAGGGGGGGAAGAGTCAACATAGTCAACTGAGGAACAAGCCAGGCTGTGGGCTCTCTTAGTCCCAAGTCTTCTGCATCCCCTCTCAGGAGTCTGTTGGTACAGCCAGAGAAGTGGCAGGACCAGTCCACAAATATGCTAAACAATGCAAATATAGAGCCTGATTTTCAGATTTGCTCAACCCCTGAAGTTCTCATTCACTTCACCTGGAGCTGGGCATCTAAATGAGCCACTAAAGGGTGGGCTCCTCAACAGTGTAGAAGGTCTAAGGAAAAAAAAAACCCTATTACCATTTAATTTTCACATGTATCCATCAAAGACTCAATCTGCTTCACAAATATTAAGTGTAACCTCCTCACATACTTTTTTGTAGGCACAGAGAGAATTTTATAGATTGATTACATGAGGCACACAGCAAACGGGAATCATAGCTGGCCAGAGACCAAAGCCTTCTAACCCTGCACTAAATCATGCTGTCCTAACACTATGGTATAAATATTATATTTCTAAGGAAGCTCAGAAGAAAAAACAATTTAGCGTGGAGACATGGATGAGGGAAGGAGGTAGCTGAGGTTGAGAAGGGGATGCAATAAGTGTAAATGCGCTGGTTATTGATGCAATGACTTTTTATCACATACTGTTGGAGCTGCAGTTGTGTAACCTTCACTACATTAACAGTTTGTATGGGAATGGGTGTAAAAGGCTGTTAGCACCCATGAAAGTCTGGCCAGGCCTGTTCACAGATCTAAACATAGGTTCAGATGTCTAATTTTAGGCACCATTGGTAAATACGGATTTAATTCTCCATCAATACAGGCAGGTGTAATCCCTATATATGACATTTTAATAAATATGAACAGGTAGCCTGATAGCTAAGTAACAGCAGGAAATTTCCTAAGTTTGCACAAGGTATTTCAAATTCACATGTACGCATTCTGAAAACACAGCATCAAACTCACCTTAAAAGGAACTGTCTCAGTGTCCTGTTGATCTCTATGCCTGACTTCAATTTGAACATCCTCATCTTCACAGATTAAGATAAATATGAGATAATGAAGCAGACGTTAATATTTCAAAGGATCATACTTAGGCAATTTTGAAAATTCTTTTGTATAATTAATGTCTTTAAAATTCCATTGTATGCGGTGTTACAGTAGCCATGCTGGTCCTTCCCAAGATACTAAGAGAAACCAGTAGGGTGAGGTTTTTTACTGGACCAACTTGTGCTGGTGACGGAGAAAAGCTTTTGAGCTATACAGAGCTGTCCAGACCCGAAGAGCTGTCTGTAGCAAGAAACCTTATCTCTGTTACTAATACAGGTTGATCCAATGATATATATTTCCTTACCTACCTTGCCTCTTTACAATTCTAACAATTTTAAATGGAAAAAGAAATTCCACATCTTGTTATCTAAGGTAGTTTAAATTGCTTATTATCCTTCAACAGCCATCTTATGCTTATGTAGGTTACAAAAACTATACAACTACATAAAAACAACTGTGCACAACTATTTACATTTAAGATTAAATGTGACAGCCAAGCGCAAGAACATACACAACATTAACTACTGTACTTACTGAAATCAATGTTAAAATTCATATTGACTTCCATGGAACCAGAATTTCCTTTTACATCCCTTCTTCCTTTCAAAAACACAGACTACGTAGTGTTAACTTTGAATTTCTAAGTTTTTGGTATTTCATCAGAACATCAATGCCCTTAAAAAAAATCCCTTAATGGAAATTTGTAAAAGGTGCTTTATGCTCCAGAAAACATGAACCAAAGCACATATTTGGGGAAAATGTTAAGTTCCTCAACACACAGAACTCCAAAAATGCACACTGAAATAATTCTGATACATCATCTCATTTAGTATGTACTGTATTTAGAAAATAATCATGAAAGGTTGCTACCTATCTACAGTATTAGTGAAAATAAATTTATTCACATACAGAGGTGCTTAATAACTGACATCCACACAAGCCTTGCAGACTGACTCGTCAAGATTCATTGTTCAAATAGAAACTAACCAAACACAAAGAAAATGTGTAAGCCTGGAAGTTCTCTTTCATTCTGATCACTTAGAACTGGTCTCGTCAAAGTTTTTGGAACTTCTGGGGATAAAATGAAAGACAGTTTTGTTTTGTTCCGTTTTTTACTTTAAAGCATGTTACACAAACTACAAAATATTCAGGATATAATGTTTGAAATAATTTTTTTTTTTTTTTAGCTGCCAAATGCTAACAGTGAAACAAAGATTAAATCACTCTTCACATATATGCAGATCAGAATAAAAACATTGCCCAAAATGCCATGGAAACAGCTACATGGCATCTTTATCCATACTGAATTTATGTTGCTATACTTTACCATATATCTGGACACCTTTGTCAGGTACAGTTAAACACACCCACACTTACAGCTTCATGAGCCTCAACCAAGTTTTCTGATCGCCGGCTGGGGTCTATATTGTAAGCAGCCTTCCTCAATTACATTTTTAAATTTCTCATGAAAAAGCACAATTAAGGAGAACTGAGAACAAAGGCATGGTAGTCTGATGGAAAATGGAGAAACCCATAGTTATGGCAGAGAACTTGTGGAGAGTTCAGTTTAAAGTCAAAACAACATCTTAATTTAAAAGAAAAAAATTTAGTACAATGCACATTGTTAGGAAGTGAAACTGACTTAACAAAAAGATGCCCAGCAGTCACAATTTTGAAACCCATTTTTTGAACCACATTGACAATGAGAGGTTTTGCTGTAAAAATTGAAGATTTCATTAAGATTAAAGTAAGAATATTTATTGCATTTTCAGATTGCATTTTAAAGCAATTAATAGTGCACAATGGCTTAAATTTAATCTCCTGAAATATGTACTTAAAGTGGGAAACCTTCTGGTCAGTCATGGTGTTTTCCTTCAGGGGGCAGGATTTAGTTCAACAAATTGTACTCCCTGTGCTCTAAAACAATTGAATTAGTGGCTTGTGTACACTAAATCCATTTATTTTAAATTTACTTTGTCTACAATGAGTGAAATAAAAACATCGCCCTGTACAATCCACTATCAGCAGTGAGTACAACAGCAAAAATTATTATACAGTTTATACACACTAAAATCTTTTCCTTTTTCCTATAAAGAAACCAGAACAAACCTAATCAATATAGAACTTAATTTGGAAGAACTCAAAATTACAGAAGGGAAACCCAAAATTATTATGATCTTTACTGAACTCCAAAAAGGTTCCTGATCGTATTGCCGGACCAATGAGTGCAGCTGGAAGAGTGATGCATGCTAAAACTGTATTTTTGGATCTTTATAAATTTACCAAATATTTAAATTAAACATGGCAAGTTAAAGAAATGTCTGAAGCACAGCAATATAACTGGGAATTCTGTCTTATCAATTGTGTTTTCTTTTTAAACCCAACTTATACAATGCGCAAAGTGCTAAGCAACACTACAGAAACACATTTACATCAACACTGAAGATTTGGGGAAATGAAATTCCAACAATTTTATTTTTTAATGAGCTGTATTTTCTAAATTTGTTTTTATTTTTTCTTGTTTTCATACAGTTTTGAAAACAAATGCAGCACGTTCACATTTTCCCGAGGAATTATAAGAATGATCTCTACAGGGATAACGTTGAAAAGCCTGAAGCTCAATCAACTGATGTTGAAAACTCTCAGAAGGAGTAAAGGCTTCATCTGCCTGGTCTAGAACATGTATTGTAATTTAAGAGAAGAGATGGTCGGTCTTTAATATTAATGATTTAAAAGAACTTCCCAGTTCATGCGAAGAGTATAGTCCAAGAATAAATCAAAATTTGCTGAACACATTTTATGCTACGTAAGTGTATACTTTGCGATCCTCAGGTGTTCGTGCCAAATATTCTCTCTCAATAAGTCCTTCAATACGTTTTTTAATAACAACCGGACTTGGCAAGAATCGGGCTTTCAGCTGCTGAGTTACCTAGGATGTAAAAACATGGACAATTAATGCAATATTGCAAATGATAGTGTGTTAGGCTGCACAACACAAATACACAGTAAAATAAAAAAAAAAATTGTTAAAATGGGTTGGTGATAACCTTTAAAGTTTATGTGGCGCTTCACACTCCAGGCACTAATCTAGTGAAAAAATTTGACTCTGTAATACAAATCAGCTTGAGCCACTTCAAAACTAATTTGTTTCTTACTTCTTCACTACTCTCTCTCATCCAATATTCCATCTCCATTATCGTCAATGGTTGATGTTTCAGAGAAGAACAAAAACCTAATATAATACCAGGACAGGCAATTAAGCAGTTACACACACACACCTCCTTTTTTACCTGTCACCAGCAGTCTATCAACTTATGCCCAAAAGAATGAGTGGCATGAATACAACCCCTCTGCTGAAGTTTCTTCATCATGAGCTTTCTTGGTGTGGTTCTGTTCATCATGAGGCCTCTCAACCTACACGCATCACTGTAGTTAGAACTGGCTGGAAGGCCGATGCTGTCTGTGGAGCCTTCAAAATTTAGCAACTCTTAGAGGCAGGACTATCGCTACTAAGGGCTCTCCCTTTGAAACTCACTCCCCTAGGTAGCTTAGCAATATGATAAACTATAAGCAACTGGTTGATATAATAGGCACTAAGTTAATTTAACCATGTTTCCAAAGATATGAGGAAAAAAAATACGTCTCTCTAGAATTGATTTAAAATTTTGTAGCTCATAAGGTCTTAGTATCATAGAGTCGGAAGGGACCTTATGAAGTCATCTAGTACAACCCCCTTCTAAAAGCAGGGCCACTCCCACTAAATCATTCCAGCCAGGGTTTTGTCCAACTGGGCCTTAAATGCTTCCAAAAGATGGAGATACCACCAACCTCCCCAGGTAACCCATTCCAATGCTTCACTACCCTCCTAGTGAGAAAGGTCTTCCTAATATGGGGGGGGCTAGGAGCCCGATCGGGTTCAGAGCTGCTTGCGAAGTGCCACTCTGAACAGGGATCTGGGGGGCAGAGCAGGATGCTGGGGGGAGGGGAGCACAGCCCTGCTGGGGTTCCTTCACTGCCCCAGTGGGGAACACAGCCCTGCCAGGGGTCTCTGTCTCCCACAGGGAACAGAACCTGCCTGGGGCATCTCTCCGGAGGGGAATCCTGCCCTGCTGGGGATATCCATCCCCCAGTAGAATCCCTGATAATTATTTTGAAAAAAGCCAATTCCATGGCCTGGAATGGCTTTTTTTTTTAAATAATATTTTGAAAGATTTGCTCTTTTGAAATAAAAGCAGGTTTAGTGATTTCAAAAAAGCACTCTGTTTTTCTGAAATAGCAAAGTGCTTATTTCAAAATAACTAAATAACTGCATGGACAAGGACAAGTTTTTTCAACATAAGCTTCCTTGTTTTGAAAAAACTTTTCACTGTAGACATACCCATTGCTCCTTGTTCTGTCCTCTCTTACTACTGAGAACAGCTGAGCTTCCTCCTCTTTGGAGCACCCCTTCAAGTAGTTGAAGGTTGCTATCAAATCCTCCCTCTGCTTTCTCTTCTGCAAACTAAATAAGCCTAGTTCCTTCAGCCTCTTCTCAGAGGTCAACCCCAATCATGTTTGTTGCCCCGCACTGGACTCTAATTTGTCAACATCCTTTCTGTAGTGCAGACCCCAAAACAGGACATAGCATGCCAGATGTAGTGTCACTGATGCCAAATAGAGGGGAATAATCACATCCCTTGATCAGCTGGTAACACTACTACTGATGCAGCCCAATATGCCATTGGCCTTTTTGGCAACAAGGGCACATTGTTGACTCATATCCAGCTTCCCATCCACCATAACCTCCAGGTCCTTTTCTACAGCGCTGCTACTTAGCCAACTGGCCCCTAGCCTGTAGCAGTACATGGTATTTTTTCCATCCGAAGTGCAGGACTTTGCATTTGTCCTTGCTGAACCCCATGAGATTTTGTCTGGTCCAGTGCTCCAATATGTCTAGGTCTCCCTGAATCCTATCCCTGCCCTGCAGCATGTTTACCATTCCCCCCACCTTGGTGTCATCCATGAATTTACTGAGCATGCAATCTATCCCATCATCCAGATCATTAATGCAGATGTTGAACCCAACTGACCCTAGGACTGACTGCTGGGGCACTCCACTAGTTACTGGTTGCCAGCTAGACATTGAGCCATTGATCCCTATCTGCTGAGCCTGATGATCTAGCCAGCTTCCTACCCACCTTGTAACATTATGGCATTAACAGAAGAGTAAGAATTGACAGAGAAATCTGTTAGAGGTGCCCTGTTGACCATGTCAATATTACGTGGTATGTTACCTCTGCTACTAGCACGTTGTGCTGCATCTTCTTTCTAGATTTCATTATCCGCACTATAGCAGCTTCTATCTCATGTTTTCTGTCATCATCTACTTTCTGTCTTGTTTCTTTTCTTTCTGGGTCTGATTCCCCTTGTTTGGCAGCAACTAAAAGAGAAGATGAACTATCATCAGAAGAGTCAGAATTGGTAATTTAAGTATGGTTAACATGAACAACATTTAATTTCATCCACAGTTGAATTAAGTTTCCTTGTTTGTGACATTTTCAAATGTAGTTTTTAATGAAATGTGGAAACAAAAAGAAAGACATACCAAGTAATCAATACATGTGTAAGCATGTTTTATTATTTTGTTAGTTGCTATTTAGTGTTCACATGATAATGAAGTAAACACCTCAGCTTTTCAAATAGTACCGAAGTTGGTTTGCAAAAAATTTTTTGACTATTTTCTGATTGAAGATTTTTCTCTTTAAAAATTACAGACTTTGCTGAATTAACTTTGGAGTTAATGGGTAATATATTGTGGTGCAAATTCTATGACATTGTTCTGCAATTTTTGTTGTTTGGCTGTATTTCCTTTGAAAAAACAAGGAGTTGTGTTGCACTTGAAGACTAACAGATTTATTTTTTGTATGAGCTTTCGTGGGAGAAGATTCCACTTCCTCAGATGCTTCGAAGGAAGTGGGATCTTCTCCCACGAAAGCTCATGCAAAAAATAAATCTGTTAGTCTTCAAGTGCCACACAACTCCTTGTTGTATTTCCTTTGCATGTCAGGAGACTTTCAAATGTGGTGATGTTTCACTTACAGTGGGAACTGCAACACAGTAAGGAAAGGGAAAGAATTTTATTTACATGTTTGCTTTCCAAACTTGTTAAACTATTAAAGATAATGATCTTTAAGAAAAATACTAATTAACCTATTCACTTTGTTCTCTACCTTTGCACTCCGTGCCATTTTCTACCATCACCTCTTCCTTATTTCCGTCCTTGCTTCCAGTCTCCCCCCCATAGCTATTATTTCCAAGCACTTCTCCCCCACACAGTCTCAATCTTCCTTCCTTTTAAATAGGGGTCTTCTAGCCACCCTCTTCTCTCATTTTCCTCTCTCTGCTCAAAACCCCTGAGCATCAAGGCAGCCTTCCCTCTGACTAAAGAGAGGCAGAATCTTATTTTTCAATAGCTCATTAGAGATTGCTGCAAGATACATCCTCTCAGGGGGCTAAGAAATGATTCTGCTGTGCTGCTGGCCTAGAAAACAAAAGGTCAAAATGCAAATAAAACACCTGTTGAAAATAACTATGAATTTTGCATCATTTTCAATTGAGTCTTAACTGTGATGGGAACAAGGATTGCACAAGAAGAGAATAAACTGGAATGTAGGTGTCATAGAACTTGGTCCTATTGTGCCACAGAACACAAGACCCTAGTCGAGATTCTCCAAATCACCTGTAACCTGTTAAATCAGGGATACCTTGGCATTTTGCCTGCAACTGCAGACATCCAAGTCCGCTGTAGTTTATGCATCAATGTATACACAGTGTAATCACAAGAGCATATTATTAGGTTTAAGATGTTTGCAGCCTTGTCTATATCCACTGTTAGGAAAGGGTTAAAATGGCTGTAATATTTGCAATCTCTGGCATGAGACAAGTACAATAATTGCACTTAAAATGTACCTGGTAGATTACCACTTCCAGTGCTGGGTTCTATTACAAGTAGAAAGTTACTTAATATTTCAAAACAACATTTTTAAAATGCTACCTGTGTATTCGTGGGATGGGGTTTGATCGATCTTATTTTACATGCGAAGTGTATAAATAATAACACATAATAGTTTACATATGAAGTGTATAAATAGTAAGTATCACACTGCACGCACATATGAATACACACATACAAGGATCTAAGTTTAACACCTCAACATCAAAACTTTAGTGAGCAATGCAAAAATTACTACTTATTTGCACTGTTATTCTTCATGACATTGTTGCAAATGGGTATTCCGGTCAGGTGTATGCACGCCCAGCGTGCTGGAGACAGAGTTTTTCACAGAAGCATCCATCAGAGCAATGCATGCACCCTGTACGTATTCATGGCCCCTTCCAAATTGATTAAAGAACAGTACTGCCAAGTTCTTTCACACCAGAAACGGGATGAAACAAGACTCCAGTGCACAGGGAATACAAGGTGTGCAGTGAAATACACACCTGCAACATCATCTTCAAACCAGTTACAATCTAGGTAAGTAACAGTTTTTGTTTCTTCTAGTGGTTGCACAAGTGTATTCCACAGAGGTAACTCACAAGCAGCACTTAGGTAGTAAGACAGAGTATGTTTTAATAGTGAATATCACACCGCCTTCCTAAAATCTGCATCAGACCTCAAAGAAGTCACAATGGCATAATGATGAGTGAGGACTAAGGGGCAACTCTGTGAACATCCAGAACGTATTTGTGCTTCAGAAAAGCCACTGAAGTAGCTTATGTTCTTGATGATGAGCAGACTGTCTCTGTGAAAGTGGTGTATTTGCTACACCATAAATCATAGTAATACAGGAAATACTCCACCTAGCAAGTGTATTGTGACCTTTCATTCTATCAGCATAAAAATATGCAGTTAGGCAGACAACCTGAAAGATTTCATCCTATCCAGTTAAAAGATTAATGCTCACCTTAAATCCAAAGTATATATACATTCATTGTCTTTATGCAAGTACGGTTTTGGAGGAAGAAAACCAGTCAGTACATTCTCTGACAAAAGGCAGATATTACTTTAGTTAGAGGCCACAAAGCTACTTTATCTTTGAAAAAGTACTGTGTGTTAATTTCACCATGAGAGTCTGAAGCTCATCTACTTTTCTGGCTTTTGGAAAAAATTTCTTCTGCTGTAAGTGAGGGTCTTTAGGTTCAAACAGAACATGGGGTCTTTACATTCAACTAGAAGGCCCAGTGAAGCTGCAAATACGATATTAATATTCTAAGGCGCTAATGCATCTTTTAGCGAGGGAAGACTCAAACAATCTCTTTAAATAGTCTAGAAACCATAAGGTTAAAAAGTGAAACAAGAAACTTGAGAACAAAAAACAGGTCTTCCCTGAATTGAAGGATTAACTGAACTGGAGGACTGAACACAAGTTCTTGTAATTCATTGGATTCAACTTTTTATTGCAGAAGGTGAAGAAAGCAACTAAGGGAGAGGCTGTTCTTGACTGATTCTAAGAAACAGGGAGGAAATGACTGAAAATTTGCTGGTGCATGTTGTCATGAAATAACAGTTTACGATTCTAAGGAATGGTAAAAGGGAAAACAGGAGAACGAAGACAATGGGCTTCAAGAAGACAGATGTTGGTAAACATGAGAATTGGTAGGTAAGATGCTGCATGAAACAAGTCTAAGATAAAAAAGAGTTCAGGAGAGCTGGCAGTTTTATTAATGAGACATGATTTAGGGCACATCAGCTATAATGAAGTAGCCATGGTGGTCTGTAAAGGTTTCATGAGATGTCAAAGGTACAGCATCCTTAGATGCTAAGTTCCAAAGGGGCAGCCGTGTTAGTCTAGCTCAGCAAAACAAGCAAGGAGTCCTGTGGCAGTTAAAGACTAACAAATTTGAAAATCCCTTTAAGTGCCACAGGACTCCTTGCTTGTCACCACGAGATGGTGTCAGGAAATATTCCGTAGTTGGTGCTGTGGTAGAAGCTGTAGTCAGTACTGTTATCTGATTATCACACTCCAGTATGGAGGCTGTCTGTGTCAGGACAGTCTGAGATAAAAAGAGAGGATGAAGACCATATTGATACTGACACACTGTACACTCGTGTCAAAAATGGCACAAGAGAAGAAGTTGAGCGTTTGTCATGTTCTTTGGCTGTCACTCATTCTGGTGCCACTAGTCTCTGCACCAGAACTGCGAAGGACCCAGGACTCCACAACATGCTCTCAAAGCAACAGAACCCTGAATCATAGGAGAGTCTGAAACAGAGACGAAAAGTAAAGTCTTGGCTGTCTTGTAAGCTGGCAGTATGGTTGGTACTGAACTGAACAGCTGTCTTGCAGAGAATTCTGGAATTGATCGCACAGAGACCAAGTTTCTCCCATGGGGCACTGGAGAAGCCACCGGTAATTGAGCCCAAGACCCTGGGTACCTGATGAATCCCAATGATACTCGTAATTCATTTTCAAAGACAACAAACCTTTTTAGTTTTGAGTGACCCCAGTCTACCCTGTGTGTCCACTTCTGGGTATGCCCTGGAAAAGATGACTCCTTCACTGTGGAGAAAAGTCTAAGTCTAGCAGTCTGTATGAGACAACTGCAGTCATACTAAGAGTCTGTGTGAAGAAAGGCACTCACCAAAGGGGCCATGGGTCATGACAAGCCTGACCACCTGTTCTGTAACATTCAGGTTTTTCAAAATCAGCATTCTTTTCTTGAAAGAGCGACAATGATTGCATCTCTCCGTAACGTGCCCTTCACCAAGCAGCAGCGCATATGGGATAACTAGTCTGGATATACACCACGTCTCTTAACTACTATTTTCTGTACGTTCTTTGGATTTGCCTCAGAATTTATATTTTTACTTTCAGAATACAAGTCCATGACAGCAACAAGTTCTACACATAAATAATTTGCCTTTGCTAGTGTGAAGCATTAGCCTTTGATACAGATGTCAACATTTTACAACTTAAGATATATTTGGAGTACTGGAGAACTGACTATAAAAACAGACTTACCTGTTTGAATCTTGACTCTGTGCAGTTTGGACGTGAACTGGTCATTCACTGTAAATATATGACCGTTTTCTATTTCTTTTGATTTAGGCTCTTTTGTGAGAACTCGTTGTGTTGGTTTGCCACACGCAAGGGACTGTAGGGCTCTAACAAGCTCTCTTTCAGGAATATCAGTTTCTTGTTGAATTTCCTGAGGGAAAATCATGACATCATCAACAGCTTAAAATTAACGCCAGAATAGGTTAGCTATCTTATTTTGAAGATCCCCCTCACCCAACTAGTACTGATTACTCAAAAAAGATAATCCTTGGTTCTCAAAACTAATTTCAAATATTTAGATTCTTTAGACACCTGACAAATTAGAATTAATTTTGTAATAGTCTAATAAGCACTATGCAAAAAAGCTTATGATCCCATTGTTTGATTTAAAGAAAGTGTGCTTCTTCACATATAATTTAAAGTAAACAGTTGGCCGTCTGATGAAAGGAACAAAATGAATAATTAACTGTTAACACTCAATTTATCTTCTGATTAAACAAAAAAGGTTTACTTCTATTGCCTCTATTTTTGCTTTAAGAAATGAAACCTGAGCTCCAAAGTTATTTCCATTATCAATCAGTTCAATGAAAAGTATACATAATAATCAAGGAAATGTCTAGAAAGCTAACAAAAATACCCCGTTAGGGAGCTAAGGGAGAATATTAACATGAAAGGCCAGCACAGCTTTAAAAGTAGCATCAAGAAAGAATCTTCATCCTGGTACCATCTTTTTCACAAAATTGTGTGCTCGCCCCTTCCTCCCAAGTGCATTCTTACTCATGAATACAGCTGCTTAAGATTAGCTTTGTTTTCATGTTACACTCAGTGGAGAACAAAACACGCTGGTTCACCTTAGCTGAAAGCAGATGATATTTGACAGGTGACTACTAAAACACGAATACTGCAAATACTGTTAGAACCAATAAGAAGCACAAAACTCTTTCAAAAATACGCTACAGTCCTGCTTTGCACAAAGTCAGCAGCACTATCAGTTTATCTGTCAAGCCCCTCTGAAATTTCCATCAAGTGCTTCTGTAGATTTAAGGCCCTTTGTATCACTTGTTGGGTGAAATAAGTCACTGTATGTTTTGCTGTCTTCCTCAGAAAAAATTTAACACAGTAGCTGGATCCACATGTAGAAACTCAAGTGTTTCTGAGAGTTTTACTAAGAACCATTTAGAAGCTAAGGCATTGATCCTCATCTTTCAGCAAGTCAACCATAGCTTTCTGATGGATGCTCAAGTTTTGTACTATTGCAACATGCTTTAGGACTATGTCAGCTGAACAATTCAGGTTACCTCTGTCAGTGCCAGTACACAAAAACCTCCATCTAGAGTCACATGAAGAGCTGGTAGTTGCTCATTTCTAGTTTACTTTAAATCTAACCATCAATATGGTTGATTCTGTCTCCAAAATTGAACCTTATTGTAAAGGCATAATCAGGATCACTTCAGTAAACTAAAAAGATGTGGATCTGAACCACTAACTACTAGTAAAGACCAGCAAATAAGCTTATTATTTATTTAAATTCAGTGCCTTGAGGCCAGCAGTTCCAGCACAACCAATGAACTGTCACTCTATCACCCCGATTTCTAATGCCCAAGGATTAAAATCAATCCACCAATAACTAAAGGGAGAAATGCAGGACCCCAGCAGAGGTGTGGGCGAGAAGCCATGGCAGCTGAACTCCCAACTCCCCAAGGGCAAGAAGCTCTTGGTGGCTTCCTTCACTCCTGCTGGGAAATAGAGATCTGAAGGAGAGGGCAGCCCACTGGGAGCCCGTGGGGCAGCTAGGGTCCAAGCAAGGAGCTTTCTTAGATCAGTGGCAGAGCTCCTAGGCAGGGCAAGCATCACCGACCCAAAAAACGTAATGTGGACGGGCACCACCACAAGTCAACCTAAATAGTCAGCCCACATTTCTAATACCCCAGGTGTCAGCACTGCTCTAAAAGAGAAAGCATTTGCCTTAATTACTGCTTATTGAAAATCAGGAACATTAGAAGTTAGTTTAATAGTGGTAGAGCTGAGAACAGAAAGTTTGACCTTACCAACCATTGGACAAAACTCCTCTTTGGCAAAGACGTCTTTTTGTTTGTTTATTTATGTTCAGCATGGAGGGTACCTCCACTTCTTCGGCCCTATGCTGCTCCCTCATGTCTTTTGCAGCACTGACATTATGGAATGCTTAAAGCAGAATGCCGCATACAGGAGCCAGGTCTCTCAGAGGTCTGTAAGTGTCACAGGGTAGCTGCCCCCCCAGAGAAGACCAGAACCTGCTTCCATGTATCAGAGCAAGTTGGCATAAATGAGCCAATTTAAATAGAGCAGAGCTACACTTGGATCTATAAAAGACCTGTCAGAGGGCACGAAGAGGATAACTTATCGAGACATGAAAGCTCATACGATAGATAAATAAACTGGTTAGTGTTTAAAAGTGCCACCAGACTCCTTGTTTGTCATACTCTGTCAGAGGAATTGAGCGTCAGAGAAGTAGAGCTGAGACCCTTGAGCAAAGAGCCAGGTACCTGGGGAATCAGCACTCGTATTGATGTTCCAGGAACAGAGCAGAGCTGGCTGGGACTGGGAAGCTGAAAGAACCAAAAATCACTAGGGACCATGAAACCCCAAAACAGAAGACAAGCTAAGGAACTACCTGTGTTTAATTTATTCACTTATGTTTGAACAATAAATCTTCTTAAAGGAGACTGAGCATGGCAGTGCATGTTTGAAAGTTGAGGAGAAGCCCTACCCTATCACAGTGAGATTCAACACATACCAAGCAACTTCACAGCTGATTTGGAAAAAGGCAAAAATCTCCTGATCCCCATCGAAAGGTAGAATGACTTGAAGTGATTTCTTCTAAGTCTCAGTGGGAGACTGCAGTGGCCTCTACTCCTCCTCTTGCCTTGGACAGCTATAGATTGTGACCCCACGAAGTCATGAGACCACCCTGTCCACTCCTCCTCGTGATCCATCAGACCAAGAGAAGAAAGCTGGATAGCAGAGTGCTTGGTGACTGGCAGGCCTATTTCTGATCCCTCCTTAAGTAACGTCTCCCAGCAGAGTTCTTCTGGACAGTATCCATTGCCTCCCTGGATGCTTTCGAGGGGCAGTGAGTGCTGTCTGGGTTTCTCTGCTTGGTATCCCCTTCTAGACCTTTGATTTTATCTCCATGACCCCCACTCCTAGCCCTGTTTTTTCACTTGCTGTCCCCTGGATTCAGCTGATGCCTGAGCTGGGTGACTCCTCACCTTATGCTTGTGGACCTTGGGGACCACACATGCCCATCCTCATTGCCTCCAGAGGTTCCCACTGTTTGTGAGGACAACACCATTACTTCAACAGTATATAGAAGCCAATCTCAAAATCAGGTAAGTCTCTAGCCATTTTGGCTGCTGGTACGTCTACACGTCCAATCCACAATCAGTATTTGTGAAGAATAAGAACAAAAGCAGCAATTCTTATGCCGTTAGAAAGGCAGCTAGAGAATAAAGCCAGCCTGCCAACCTTGGTGTTTGCACTTACATGTTACTGATGCTTCTATGCTCTGGCAACTTTGTTTTGAGGATGCAGACCACTGAATCTGTAAAGTCATACTATCACAGCACATCATGAGGTGAAGAGAACAAACATTTTACTGTTTTACTGGTGCTGAATTGCTTTTTTTGCTTCAGTTTTCACAGGCAGGGTCAGCTCCCAGCCCACTACCATGGGTGTGGCAGATGGGAGAGAAGAAGAGAGGCCCTTGGTGACGGAAGGTCAGGTTAGGGACTGCTTAAAGAAGCTGGATGTACACAAGTCCATGGGACCGGACGAACTGCATCCAAGAGTGCTAAGGGAATTGGCCAATGAGATAGCAGCACCACTGGCCGTTATCTTTCAAAACTTGTGGAGAACGGGGGAGGTGCCAGAGGATTGGAAAAAAGCACATGTAGTGCCTATTTTCAAGAAAGGGAAAAAGGAGGATCCGGGGAATTATAGACCAGTCAGCTTCACCTCAATCACTGGAAAAATTATGGAGCACATTCTCAAAGAATCCATCCTCTCACACTTAGAGGAAAATAAAGTGATCAGGAACAGTCAGCATGGATTTACCAAGGGTAAACCATGCCTGACCAATCTCATCTCCTTCTATGATCAGATGACTGGTTTTCTGGAGGCAGGAAGAACCGTTGATGTCATATACCTTGATTTTAGCAAGGCTTTTGATACAATTTCCCACAGCATTCTCATTGGCAAATTAAGGAAGTATGGGTCGGACAGGTGGACTATAAGGTGGATAGAAAACTGGCTAGATCAACGGTTTCAGCGTGTAGGAATCAATGGTTCCATGTCTAGCTGGCAGCCAGTCACGAGTGGTGTGCCCCAGGGGTCGGTCCTGGGGCCGGTTCTGTTCAACGTTTTCATCAATGATCTGGATGATGGAATAGACTGCATTCTCAGTAAGTCTGCAGATGACACCAAGCTGGGGGGACCAGTAGACACGTTGGAGGGCAAGGACAGGATTCAGGGAGACCTAGATAAATTGGAACAGTGGGCCAATAGAAATCTTATGAGCTTCAATAAGGACAAGTGTAAAATCCTGCATGTGGGACGAAAAAACCCCATGCACCACTATAGGCTGGGAAACATTCAGCTAAGTAGCAGCAGTGTAGAAAAGGACCTGGGGGTCATGGTGGATGGGAAGCTGGATATGAGTCAGCAGTGTGCTCTTGCTGCCAAAAAGGCCAATGGCATACTGGGCTGCATCAAAAGAAGTATTACCAGCAGATCAAGGGATGTGATCATTCCCCTCTGTTCTGCACTGGTAAGGCCACATCTAGAATACTGTGTTCAGTTTTGGGCTCCCCACTACAAAAAGGACAGGGACACGCTAGAGAGAGTTCAGAGGAGGGCAACCAAAATGATTTAAGGGCTGGAGCACAAGCCCTATGAGGAAAGACTGAAAGCATTAGGCTTATTTAGTCTGCAGAAGAGAAGATTGAGAGGGGATTTAATAGCAACCTTCAACTACTTGAAGGGATGCTCTAAGGAAGATGGAGCTCGACTGTTCTCGGTAATAACAGAGGACAGAACGAGGAGCAATCATCTCAAGTTGCGGTTAGGGAGGTCGAGGCTGGATATTAGAAAAAACTTTTTTACTAGGAGAGTGGTGAAGCCTTGGAATGAGCTGCCAAGGGAGGTGGTGGAGTCTCCATCTTTGGAGGTGTTTAAGGCCTGGCTGGACAAAACCATGACTGGAATGGTTTAGTGGGAGTGGTCCTGCCTCTGGCAGGGGGTTGGACTAGATGACCTATGAGGTCCCTTCCAACCCTATGATTCTACTATTCAACAACCAAATAAAGACAGATTCTTCCCATTCTGAGGTTTGTGACTCAGAATATGCAACATGTCAAGAAGAAAGATTTCTCCAAGAAAATAAAGATCAAACAAAATGAATCAGTCTTTTATCATATTTTAGGTACAAGGGGATCCTAATCTTCATGAGAGAGTTTTAAATAAATGGACCTAAAACAATTTGGGTCCCCCATTCACTGGCTGGCTATACTGAACTAAAGCTTTTTTTCCCCTTTTTTTTTTTAAAACTTAAAACACTGTTTTACACTACTGTGCAGAATATTGTTTCCCCATATGAAAGTGGGGTCTAAGGTATATGTTCCTAAATCCTGAGTTTATGGAATAGAAAGTGACTAAGGCTATCAGTCCATTTTCAATACTTTTATAGGAAACAAATAGTTAATATCCCTGACCCGCTTTTCATAAGTGTTCCATGAAGAGAGGCTTGCAGCTACTGAGAGTCCTTTTCATATGGATACAGGTTTCACAGCATGCAAGCCTAATGGAAACTTCTCTAAGAAACATTTCCATGTGTTAATGGATCAAGAATATGTCAGATAAAATTATGGAGCTCAGAACAGTATCTCTAACCATAAAAGTAAATTATTATGTACTCTGAACTCTAACTATCAGGTAAAAAGAACTGGGTGTTAGAAGCTAATAAGGGACAGACCACTGGCATCAAAAGACCTGTCCACATAGGTCAGGGTTTCCTACATAACTTCTGAAACAATACCAGAGAACATGCAACACCATAGATATACATATGCCTTCCATTCATCTGCAGAATACATTTTAACAGTTATTGAAAATTAGCTTAGAAAGCCACAATTCATACCTCAAACGTGTATTTTTCTCTGTTGTTAAATAGCATTAGTATCGTCATCTGGAAAGTGGAGACTTGCAATATGTGCTTCCTTGTATTTGAGCCAGTTACTTGGGCACCTCCCACACCAACCTCTGAGCCATCTTCCTGTTGAATTCAAAAGAAGTCACAAAATCACTTTTAGGAACTTTTTTATTTTTCACTTCCTGATCAAGCTTTTAATGTACTAAATGAAGAACGATCCTTATGCAATATTAATTTTGATATTTTAAATCTACAAGTCCCCAGGTAATGTATGTTCATTTTAATTTGGCCTAAACTACTGTAATTTAGGCCTGTTCTGCATTGCTGCACTGGACTGATGGTAGGTACGTAAACTATGTACTGCAGAGTACATATCATTTGTTGACTTACCTTCCCTTACTGCAGCATCTTCACTGGGCTGTGCTGATGGGAAATTATCTCCACTCAGTTCAGCGTTACTCTTTTCTGGGTGGGGGGTGGAGTTACTGTGTCAAACAGAAAGCACTTCCAGGATCAATTGAGCAGGCCTCCACTGGCCACTCACTTGATCCCAGTGTGTTGATCCATGGGAATCAATGCAGATACAGCAGTATCAACAATGCCATACTCTCTTACTGCTACCCCCAACCCTTGCTAAGTTATCAAAAACACTGCAGCCAAAATCCTACTCCTTTTGAACAAATAATGCCAGTCCCCAAAATCTCTCTTAGTAATCCACGTCTGGGATGTATCCTAAACCCACCTTTGTGTTTCCGATGTTGCATTTATGCTTCAAATACCTTCTCCATCCCTGTGCAATATACAATCTCATCCTTCCTTCTAACTTTTGCTTAGCATTCCAATGCTGATCTTTTCAGCACTTGCTACTCCCATTTCTCACACACATACAAATGAGATTTATTTGTTTGGTTTGTATAATTCGAATGTTAAGCTTTCTATCTTTGAAGACCATAACTCACATTAGCGGCATTATGAAACTACAACAGGTTTGCCTTGAAAATATTCTTTTAACCTTAACATCCATATAGCAATGTCATGAAAACAACCTAAATTTCACTTTGGTCTGGGTCACAGGCCCAGAATAAATGTAAATCATTAAGGTCACTTGTGAAGTCATGTAGCGCTCCAAGAGCCAGCAAACAAAGCAGGAATGTGGGAGTTTGGGGGAGGCAATTTTGTGGTGTTCTGGTTTTATTTTGGTGATTGTTGGTCCTCCCACTCTGCCACCAGGACTTTAAGTGGCAAGGCTGTAACAGACACAGAGGCAGTCATGGTAGTGACCCAAGCAATGAAGACGACTAGAAGCGGAAACTGAAGGATGTACGTGATCCTGGAACAGGTACCTGAAACGAGCTTCATTTATATTAAGTGCTGCCCAATAAAGCAGATGGAACAGAAGATCTAAGGTTTGGATATGTAGACTGAAACTACAGTGGAGTTTCAAAAAGCATTTGAGCAGATGATGGAAAGAAAACAAGAAGAAGTTGAAGGGAAAAGTCAAGACTTGCAGATGCAAGCTGGACTGAAGAACTCAGAGGGATGACTGCTGGGTGAGGAAGCGGTCCAGCAGAAGTATGTGACTACAAGAACCTAGGCAGAGGAAAAGACCAGCTACTTAAGGACAAACAGAACTCAGGAACACATCTGCTGAGCTGGAAAACAAAGAAGGGGCACAGGAGGCAGTAACTGAAGATGAGAGAGCAAGAAAGAAGAGAAGAGCTAGTCTTACAAGAGGAGGGGAAGAGTCAATGGAGATATCCAGCATTCCGAGCCACATCAGAATACATGTTGACTTGCAGGAGATTGCAAGGGAGAATGAAAGATATGAGGACTTGCAGCGGCCAAAAGACTAGAGGAAGGAGAATCACACCATTTCTGAGAAAAGGCATGTTTATGCGACTGGGGACTCCCTATTCAGAAGAGACAGACCAGTCACCAAAGCTGATCCAGAGAACAGAAGGGTGTATTGTCTCCCAGGAGCTAAGATAATGGGATGTGGACTTGAGGCTGAGGAAGATTCTAGAAGGAGCCATACAGAATCCACTGATTGTTCTTCATGTTGGAACAACTGGCCCAGCAAGAATCCAGTTGTAAGGTATCAAGGGAGACAATATCAGGCTGGGGAAAATGCTTTTAAGGAAATGGAGGCTCAGGTCATCTTCAGTGGGATTCTTCCTGTCCAAAGAGGAGGAGAACTGAGGCAAGACAAGATTATAATAATCAGCACATGACTGAGGCAGTTGTGCTGTAAGGAGGGCTTTGGGATTTGACCACTGAGAGGCTTTCATGGACAGAGGACTGTTCTCATGGGATGGACTTCACCTGAGTTGGGAGGGAAATAGACTGCTGAGACAGAGGTCAGCACAACTGACCAAAAGAGCTTTTAACTAGAAACTTAGGGGAGAAGGTTGGGAGATGCTTAGTAATCATCACACCTGATTTTAACACTGAGCAGGAGAAAAATCAAGAAAGAAAGGATGCAGCAATAGAGAAAGGAACAGCAGTGGATATACAAATAGATATTAAGAGGAAAGACAGTTCCAATACCAAAGAAGCTAACAGATGAGTAGGCGATACTGACACCAGAACAAGTATACTCAACTTGACGAACAGCAACAATTAAAACAGACATCTTCTGCCTCTCCAAATACAAACAAACAGACATCATACCAAATAGACTGAAAGTTAAAAATCCATTACAATCGACATACTACACAGGCGATGGTAGGAGATTCTCTCTCTCACACTCAAAAAAACTACAGAACCATCTAATCAGCATCCTGTACAACAAACAGGAGAAGATCAAGAAAGACCTCTCGACATTGGAGATCCTCACAGAAAGCCAAACTTCCACAAGGCTGATCTTTACAAAAACAAGACAGGCCACCTACAACATACACTTTGCTTCTCTACAAAGGAAAAAGGTCATTAAATTATCTAAGCTCCTACATGCCGCAAGGGATCACACCTGTGATACCCATGACTCATCCAACAATATTGTAAATCTATCCAGCTATACACTCAACTTCGCAAAAGAGTCTGTCTTATCTCAAGGACTCTCCTTCTGCCTCACCACTTCCACATACATGATACAGTTCTGCAGTAACCTGGAAGCCCACTTTCATCATCTCCGACTCAAGGAATATTTCCACCACACCACTGAACAACACACTAATTCATAGACACCTTCCTTCCAATGTAACAAGAACAAGAATTCTGCATGGACTCCTTCTGATGGCCAAAACAACAAACTGGACTTTTACATAAAGTGTTTCTGCCAATGCGGACAAGCTGAGATTGCAGACAAACTGCATCACTTGCCCCATAACCTCAACTGTGCAGAACATAATGCCATCCACAGCCTCAAAAACAACTCTGACATTATAATCAAAGAAGCTGAGAAAGGCGGTCCAGTAGTCACTATGAATAGGTCAGATTACAAACGGGAAGCAGCCAGACAACTCTCTAATACCACATTCTACAAGCCACTACTCTCTGATCCCACTGAGGAATTCCAAAAGAAACTACATCTGCTTAAGAAACTTCCTGATGAAGCACCGGAACACATTTACACGGACACACCCCAAGAGCCCTGACCAGGGGTATTTTATTTACTGTCCAAGATCCAAGAACCCAGGAAGCCTGCACACCCCATCATTTCAGGCATTGGCACTCTCACAGCAGGACCGTCCGGCTATGTGAACTCTCTCCTCAGGCCCTACACCACCAGCTCTCCCACTTACCTCCGTGACACAAGTGACTTCCTGAAAAAACTACAATCCATCCCTGGTCTCCCAGAAAACACCATCATAGCCATTATGGATGTAGAAGCCCTCTACATAAACATTCCTCACAAACTTTCCTGGATGATGACATGGCGCACTTGGTAACTGAACTTTTTGATTTTGTCCTGACTCACAACTACTTCAGATTTGGGGAAGAACCATACCTTCAAGTCAGTGGCACAGCTATGAGTAACCGCAAGGCCCAACAGTATGCCAACATCTTTATGGCCAACCTAGAACACTGCTTCCTCGAATCTTGCCCACAATTGCTTCTCCTTTAAGTACGTTACATTGCTGACATTTTCATCATCTGGACACACTGGCAAGAATCCCTGAAAGAATTTCACTGGGACTTCAACAATTTCCACCCCACTCTCAACATCAGCTTGGACCAGTCTGCACAAGAAATCCACTTTTTGGACACTACAGTACGTGTAAGGGATGGATGCATTAACATCACCCTACACCGAAAACCAGGTGACCACAATGCATTCCTACATGCCTCTAGCTTCCTCCTAGGACACATTACATGATCCATCATCTACAGCTAAGCTTTAAGGTACAACTGGATCTGCTCTTATCTCTCAGACAGAGACAAACACCTACAAGATCTCTATCAGGCATTCCTAAAACTACAGTACCCACATGGGAAGTGAAAAAAACAAACTAACAGAGCCACACTGGTACACAGGAGCCACCTACTACAGGACAGATCTGACAAAGAAAACAACAGAACATCACTGGTCATTACGTACAGTCCTCAGTTAAATCTCTCCAAAACATCAAAGATCAACAACCTATCCTTGAAGATGATTCCACATTCTCTCAAGCCTTGGAAGGCAGGCCTATCCTTGCTTACAAACAGCTCCCCAAGCTGAAACAAACACTCACCAGCAACCAACACCATACACCAAGAACACTAATCCAGGAACCTATCCTTGCAACACACCCCATTGCCAACTCTGCTTGTACATTGACTCCAGGGATACCATCACAGGTCCCAACCACACAGCCACATCATAAGGGGCTCACCCGCCTGCACATCCACTGATGTAGTATATGTCATCATATGCCAGCAACACCCCCCTGCCATGTACTTTGGCCAAACCAGACCATTCTTGAGCAAAAGGATAAATAGACACAAATCAGACATTAAAAATGGCAACATCCATAAATCAGTAGCAGAACACTTCAATCTCTATGAACACTCAGTAGCAGACTTGAAAGTTGCTGTACTTAAAGTAACTTCAAAAACAGACTTGAGAGTGAAAATGCAGAATTTGAGCTAATCTGTAAGCTTGACATAATCAGACTGGGTCTGAATAGGGACTTAGAACGGTTAACTCATTACAAAAAGTGATTGTTCTGTTCACACATATTCTCCCTTTGATCATCTGGTGTGAATGGCCCCATCTGCTCTCTGAACTGACTTTGCTAACACTTGCCCTCCTCCTCCCTGGCATGTGCATGTAGACCTCTCAACTATAGTTTCCATTTCATGCATCTGACAAAGTGGGCTGGAGCCCAAAAAAGCTTATGTCTGAAGAAATCTGTTAGTTTATAAGGTGCCACAGGACTTTCATTATTTTTGCTGTACACAGACTAACATGGCTGCTCCTCTGTAAATTAAGATGTTTGTACATCAGTGCAAGTAACTGAGATAACAAAATGGAGGAAGCAGAACTACTGCTGCAGGAAGTGAAACCAGATGTTAGAGAACAGAAACATGGTAGAATAGTAGTCATGACTAGAGTACAAGTATTGAAGTGTACAGGCTGCTCAGAAAAGACAAAAATAGAGGCAAAGTTGGTTGACTAGCACTCTATGTTAATGATGAGGTAGACTGTAAAGAAATTAAAAGCAATTGAATAGATAAGAGAGATTCAGTCTGAGCCAAAAATCACTTTGGGGAAGAAAGTTACTATAGCTTCCCTTGGGGTGATGCTATAAACACTCAGGATCCAATATCGATATGGGTAGAGATCTCTTTAATGTTTTTAGTTAAGTAAATACTACTGGGAATTGTGTGGTTATGGGAGACTAACTTCCCAGGTATAACTTGAACAGCAAGTGGTACTAAGAACAGCAAGTCTTTGTTTTTCCTTGATGAGATAGTGGACTGATTTCTTCAACAAACAATGACTGGACTAATCAGAAGTTATGCCATTCAAGACTTGGTATTGGTGAGTAGTGAAGACCTCATAGAAAAACTGCTTTTAGGGGACTATCACACTTCAAATGATCAGAAGCTTTCAAATGGGCTAACTTTAAAAAAATAAGGGAATTAGTCAGAAAAGTGAACTGCAGTGAACAACTCAAGGATCAGAATTTGAAGGAGACTTTGAATTACTGAAATCAAGGATGATGAACCTACCTGAAGCCTGCATCCCAAGCAAGGGGAAAACCTTGTTGGGAAGAGTTGCAGATCAATTTGGATGAGTAAGAATCTCAAACAAGTAATTAAAAGAAAGCAAAAAACCCACAAGAAGTGGAAGACAGGATGATTCAGCAAGGAAATCTACTCCTTGGAAGTCAGAAAGCACAGGGATAAAATGAAGACTGCCAAAAGCCAACCAGAGTTGGACCTTGCAAAGGGAACTAAAACCAACAGTAAAATGTTCTATAAGCATATAAAGAAAAAGAAACCAAGGAAAGAACTGGGACTGTTAAATACCGAGCATAGAAACTAAAAATAAGCTAGGCACAACCTGACACCTTCTCTGTTTTAAATAAAATTAGTAAGATCTTAGAGCTAGTGGCTGGGTGGCTAATGGGAGCAAAAATGTGTAGGTAGAAATTATCAAATCAGAGGTGGAAGTCAAACTTAATCATCTTAATGGAACTAAATCAGAGGCCCAGATATTCAAAGAATATTAAAGGAGCTGGTGCATGATATTGCAAGCCCAATAGCACGCATTTTTAATTAATCTATAAACTCAGGGTCATATACTATGACTGGAGAATTGCTAATATAGTTCCTATTTTTAAGGGAAGAGAAGCAACCTGGGATAATACAAGCCTGTCAGTTTGACCTCAACAGTATGCGAAGTATTGGAACAAATTCTGAAAGAGAAAGTGGCCAAGAACATAGAGATGAATAGTAATTGGAATAAAATACAACATGGTTTTATAAAACGTATAATCGTACTAGACCAACCAGACCTCTCCTTCTTTGAGAAGATAACTGGATAGACAAAATGCAATAGATCTAATCTACCTGGATTTCAGTAAGGCATTTGATAATTTCAAATTAGAAATTGCTTAAATAGTAGAAGATGGGAATTAAGATGAGAATTCAAAGGAAGATAAACTGATTAAAGGAGAAATTACAAACACACACACACATACACACACATACACACACACACACACACCAACAGTCACGCTGGTGGGAGATTACCAGCTGAGTTTCACAGGGACTGGTCTTTGGCCTTGAGACCAACCTTACATGACATTTTTATTACTCTGTATTGCTGATCATAGGATCACTATGAACCACCAATGTGTGGTCTGTGAAAGAGGCTAATGAAGTCCTTGGGCACATCAGGCAAGGTATTTCCAGCAGAGATGGGGAAGTGTTAGTACCATTATCTAAGGCACTTGTGAGACCTCATCTGGAATACTGTGTGCAATTCTGGTCTCCCATGTTTAAGAAAGATGAATTCAAACCAGAACATATGAAAAGAAAGGCTATTAGGATAATTCAAGGAATGGAAAACCTAACTTATGAAAGGAGACTCAAGAGCTTGGTTTGTTCAGCCTAATCAAAAGATGAGGGAGGGGAGCATGAATGCTCTCTATGAACACATCAGAGCAGTGGCCCTCAACCTTTTGCAGGTCATGATATACTTGGCAGCATATTGCAACCCTACAAAACACACCAGCCAACCCACCCCAGGCCAAATCCACCCATCTCCTTGGCTTTCTGTGATACACTTACCACTGTGTGGTGACACAGTAATGTGTTCCGACGCAATGGCTGAGAACCACTGCATCAGAGGGGTAAATATCAAGGAGCAGTTGTGTTGCTGTCAGTGGGCACACAGCAGGACCTGGTGCCATCAGGATTCAGCCCCAAATCTAGATGAGGACTTACAGCCAGGCCACCAATGGCAGGAGCCAGCCCTCACCCGGGGGCGGCGAACTGGGCCCAGGGGGTGGGGCTGGTATTGGTATTGCAGGAGGGGCAGGGACACCCTTACCAGGGAGGGAAAGTATCTATTTAAGTCACACGCCAGTGTGGACATAAGAATAAATGGATATAAATTGGCCATCAACAAGTTTAGGCTTCAAATTAGGCAAAGGTTTCTAAGAATCAGAGAAATGAAGTTCTGGAACAGCCTTCCAAGAGGAGCAGTGGGGGCAAAAAACTTAACTGACTTCAATACTGAGCTTGACAAGTTTATGGAAGAGGAAAAATGATGAGACTGCCTACAGCACAACTGCTAACAGTGAATACCTCCAATAGCTAGTAATGAGACACTAGATAGGGAGGGCTCTAAGTTACTACATAGAATTATTTCCCAGTGTTCGACTGGTGGGTCTTGCCCACATGTCAAGGGTCTAATTGACTCCGTATTGGAGTTGGGAAGGAACTCCCTTGGATCAGATTGGCAGAGACCCTAAGGGTCTCTCACCTTCCTCTGCTGCATGGGGTATGAGTCTTTTACAGGTTTAAACTAGCGTAAATGATGGATTCTCTGTAACTTGAAGTCTTTACATCAATCAGTAATTTAGCCAGAAGTGAAGGGTCTATTACAAGAGTGGGTAAGTGAAGTTTTGTGATCTGCAATGTGCAGACAATCGGACTAGACAGTGATAATGGTCCCTTATAACCTTAAAGTCATTTTGATTGAGGCTTATAGAATGTATACATGCAAATATATTCCTAAATCTTGCCAAATTTAAAAAAACTAATAGATGTGACTTTTGAACTTACAAATTAAACAACTGCCCGTATAAAATCTATATTAACAATATCCAAAAACAAATTATAAAATTCATCTTTACGTTTACAAATGTTTTGAGATTATATGTCAACACTTTTAGAATATATATTTACCTTTTTAACAGGTCCATAGAAAGTGGCGTTCAGATCCGCAGAGCCCATGTGATGTTGGAGCGTCAGCTGTCGACCACTGTGCTTGGCTAAGTAAAATCTACAAGACAATTAAAATGAAAATGTGTAACTTTCTATGGCATATTTTATCTAGATGACTCAAAAGCACTATGTATATAGAGAATTTTTAACTTCAAGAATTTATTATGTGTAATGTACAACTAATACTCTTATAAATAGTTGAATTGAGCTTAAAGTCTCATCTGAAAATAAAAGCCAATTAGTGAATAATCAGTTTTCTAGTTTGCCCATAAGAGAACAAAGTAACTCTCTAATAGCCTTTAAAACTGACAAAAGCGTATTTACCAGGGTTTTCAAAAATTTTTATTTATAATGGTTAAACAAACATATACCTTCTAAACACTTCAAAAGCATGTCTGGGGGCTGGAGGGATGTTGCACTTTGGTGTGGCTGACTGAGTAGGCCAGTAACCTGTTGTGAGAACCCGCACTGTGAGATCAACGCCACCTAATGAGACCTATAGAAAAATTGGAAGAAGACATCCACCATTTTAAAACCGGACAGTGTTTCACTTTTTTCCTACATATTATTAGACTTGCGTTTTTCACTTTCCACAAACTAAGGAGAAACTGCAGGTGCCATTCTTTCTGAGTTGGACAAATTAAATTCACCCATGCTGGAGCAGGAAAGAAAAATTAAAAGTACAGTCAAAAAGCTCACACTGTTCCAATACAGCAATTACAGACTATACATAGTATGACAATGTAAAGTGCTACGCAAGTGCTAAGTATTCACAATACAAACAGTAATTCTGAAATTCACAGTAGTACATGGTCAGATTCATCACAGGGTAAAATGAGTCATTTTTTGCCTCCTGCTTTCACTCTGTACCCAATATGGTTGCCTAGATAGATAGAAGTATATGCTGGATTACTAATAATAGGAAATGCAAAGTAACGGTTTTTGAAGTGCCCTCTGCCAGAATATAAACAACAGTGACATTCAACACTACACAACAGGGAGTTTTTCCTGCAATTCCCTCTTTGGAGTTTTAAAGAAGAAATCCTCTGCATATATTTTACCATTGTTTCATGTAAAGGACTGGTTTCTTGTTCTACCTCAGAAAATTACAAGGCATTAACTCTCATTCTCTGAAAGCAGTTATTAATATAGGCTTGAATATGCTAGAGTTGAAGATCTGAACTATTAAATGGTCTCATCAGTAGGTGGCACACATCTATTTGCAACTGAGGTCTAATTGCCAATGGGTGTCTCAAATTCCATAGGGCCAAATGTATAACTGAGTATGTCTCCAGCTTCAATAAGGAAATTAGGTGGGTTAATGAGGGCTTACGATTAATAACTCCAGAGAACATGAATTACAGATAAGCAATTTTCTTCTCTTAAAAGGTGTAACTGTAATTATATTTAGGTTCTTGCAGACTATGAAAACTAAGATACAGCAAATAGAGTGGATTATATTAAAGGCAAAGATACCACAGATGTCATTAGGACAAGAAGTAGAAACTTACCAAGTTACATAGGGACAAAGCATCCTTGAGAGGTATTAAGACTGTTACTCTTATATTGCAAAAATAAAATGCACCCAATAAATATATTAGAACTAACATCTAGAGACCCCTTAAAAAAAATCAGCTTGGCCCTGCAATCCAGAAACCCAGGTTTTAACAGAGACTAAATTCAAGATACAACCATCTAAAACCGTATTTCACAAACATCCATAAAGAAGTGTATTGAGTCTGCTCCAGAGTGACTCTAAGGGCATCTAATATCACTGACATGCTTCTGAGTTCATGAACCATAACATCCTGCTGCACAGACAAATGCAGTCAGTCAATCTTCCTCCTTGACATGGGGCTCTTGGGGAATGTCTATGCTGAGATAAAAAAGAAGAGGTTACTTACCTATAACCGGTGTTCTTCGAGAGTTGTGCTCCTGGCCATTCCATTGTAGGTGTCTGCACGCCCCGTGCACGGCACGCCGGAAACTTTTTCCCCTAGAGTACCCGTAGGGTCGGCTGTAGCGCCCCCTGGAGTGGCGCTGTCGCCGCTCCCTATATAGTCACCAGCCGACCCCTCCCCTCCTCAGTTCCTTTTACCCCGCTGTCTGAGGGGAGGTGGGAGGGATTGGAATGGCCAGGAGCACACCTCTCGAAGAACACCGGTTACAGGTAAGTAACCTCTTCTTCTTCTTCTTTGAGTGCTGCTCCTGTCCATTCCGTTGTAGGTGAGTAGCTAGCCTTATCTTGGAGGTGGGAGACATCATGGACAGACAGCCTGCAGCACTGCCCTTCCCACTGCCGCATCCTGCTGCGCTTGCTGGGTGATAGCATAATGCTGCGCAAAGGTATGCGGGGAGGACCACGTTGCCGCCTTGCATATGTCTACGATCGGGACTCCCGCCAGGAATGCTTGTTGAGGCCGCCTGGGCCCTCGTTGAATGGGCTGTCACTCTCGGTAGATGTTTACCTCCCAGCTTGTAGCAGTCCTTAATACAAGCCTTAATCCAGGAGGCGATCCTCTGCGTGGACACTGGTTGGCCCTTTTTGTAGTTTGCCACTGCCACAAAGAGCGGGGGGGTCTTGCGAAATGGCTTCATTCTTTTTATATAAAAGGCCAGTGCCCTGCGTACGTCCAGGGAATGGAGGCCCCTCTCCTCCGACGCGTGGGGTTTTGGACAGAAGACAGGCAGGCAAATGTCCTGGCTCATATGGAAGTGAGACACCACCTTGGGCCTGAAGGACGGGTGGGGGCGCAACTGTACCTTGTCCTTGAAAAACAGTGTGTATGGAGGGTCTGCTACCAAGGCGCGCAGCTCCGACACTCTCCTGGCCGATGTGATCGCCACCAGGAACGCGACCTTCCATGACAGGTATAGTAGTGAACACGTTGCCAGGGGTTCAAAGGGTGGTCTGGAGAGTCGCGATAGGACCACGTTTAAGTCCCACTGGGCCGCTGGCGGTCTCACTGTCGGGTACAGTTTCGAGAGGCCGGTCAAGAATCTTTTCACCATAGGGGCGGTAAACAGTGAGCTATGCCCAGGATTGCTGCGGAAAGCCGCAACTGCCGCTAAGTGGACCTTCAGGGATGACAATGATACCCCCCGGATTTTAAGTGCCATAAATAGTCCAGTATGCGGTGGATGGGGACCAAAGTTGGGTCCTCCCCATTGACCCCAGCCCACCGTGCAAATCTGCTCCACTTGGCTACATATGTAGTCCTTGTGGAGGGTTTTCTGCTGCCACACAAAACTTCCCTCACCGGGGAGGAACACAGCTGCTCGCTGTCCGATAATCACGAAGGTACCACGCATGGAGGTGCAAGGCCTCCAAGTTGGGATGGAGGAGCTGTCCGCCGCTCTGGGTCAACAGGTCTGGTCTGAGGGGTAACCGAATCGGGCGGCGCCTGGACCACCGTAGTAGGGTCGAAAACCAGTGTTGTCTTGGCCACGCAGGGGGAACCAGAATGACCCTCGCCTTTTCCTCCTTGATCTTCCACAAGACTCTGGGAACTAGTGGTGTTGGAGGAAACGCATACAGCAAACCTCCCCGTCCCCAGTGGATTTCAAAGGCATCCACCCTCGAACTGGGACTGCACCCCCGTGAGTTCGTGGCTTGAAGCTCTTACAGAGGTTACACTTCTCAGTGAGATGAGCCTCGCCCAAGCACAGCAAGCAGTTACTATGCGGGTCGTCGACCGGCATGGGCTTCTTGCACAGATCACAAGTCTTAAAGCCCGGCATAGCCCGGCCCTGGGCCCGGGGTGGGCTTGAAGAAACTAAAACAACTAACTAATACTACTACTAACTAACAAAATAACAAAGAACAACTTCGAGTACTCCAAATGAGTGGCCACGTGCAACGCGCTCGAGGCCAGGGAACGTTCCAGCGACCGACAGGGCGGTAAGAAGGAACTGAGGAGGGGAGGGGTTGGCTGGTGACTATATAGGGAGCGGCGACGGCGCCACTCCAGGGGGCGCTACAGCCGACCCTACGGGTACTCTAGGGGAAAAAGTTTCCGGCGTGCCGTGCACGGGGCGTGCAGACACCTACAACGGAATGGACAGGAGCAGCACTTGAAGAAGAACCCATGGAACTAAGTCTCAGAGCCAGGTCAGCTGACTCAGACAGGTGAGGCAAATTGCAGTGTTGATGTTCAGATTTGCACTGGAGCCCAGGCTCCGAGACCCTCCCTTTTTGCAGCAATTTGAGCCCAGACATCCACACTGAAATTTTATAACCCTATAGCTTGAGCCCAATGAATACAAATCAGTTGATTAAGACCAGCCACAGATAATGCCATATGTTTATCATCGCACTGGAGACCTGCCCTTCAACATTAACCCAGGCATTCAATCAACAAAAAAGTGTACAAAATCAAATTATTTGTGTTCACTCCAGAGAATACATACCTCATGAAGAGTGGTAGCAAGCATGCACACGGAGGTATGCAAAACATATTTTCTGAATACAGTGGAACTGCAACATTATATTTGGAAAAAAGAGTATCCTTGTTTACCCACTGAATCCTTGAAATATATCTTAGCCAGAGACTAGAGACTGAACTCACTCAGATTCTCACAGACGCAGTGCTAAATATAATGGGTCAGATGTCTGATGTAGGAACACCAGATTTCATACATGACTGCTCTTATCACCAGCATGTGTGTAGTAGAGACTAACAGAGAGACAGAATCTTTCAAGTGTAGAACTATGGTCCATGATGTCCAACTGCCAAGACCTCAGGCTCCTCAATCTGGAAAACGACTTAACTTTAATCATCTTTTAACTTCCCCTAACTCAGCTTCTTGTGCAAAATAGATCATCCCCATATTGATTAACTCAGTTTTATATCTGAGGTCTTGTGGTTTTGAGTGGGGAAGAAGTGACTCATGACTAACAAGAATCATATGCATACAATGCACATCAATTCTTTTAAAAGAACAAGTAATTCTTTTATCTGTCTTCATGGCTGAGGACATCAGAGATTCCCAAACCCTAGCCAATCTGTTTAGGTGACTAATCTGAGGAACTGTCCCAGACTGAGGTGTCATTAGAGGTGGTTTTAGAATAAATTGATCAATTAAACAGCAATAAATCACCAGGGCCAGATAGTATTCACCCCAAAGTTCTGAAGGAACATACATGTGAAACTTCAAAAACATTAACTGTGCTCCATAAGCTATCATTTATATAGCTTCTGTATCAGATGACTGGAGGATAGCTAATGTGATGCCAATTTTTAAAAAAATCTCCAGAGGTTATTTCAGTAATTACAAGCTGGTAAACCTAACTTCAGTACAAGGCAAACCGGTTGAAACTACAGTAAACAGAATCATCAGAAACACAGATGAGTATGATTTGCTGGGGAAGAATCAACATAGATTTTGTAAAGAGAAATCATGCCTCACAGATCTACTACAATTCTTTGAAGGGCAAAACAAGCAGGTGGACAAGGGAAATCCAGTGGTTATAGTGCATTCAGATTTTCAGAAAGCCTTTGACAAGGCCCCTCACCAACACTCTTATGCAAATTAAGTGGTCATGGGACAAGAGGGAAGGTCCTTTCCTGTGACAATAACAGGTTAAAAGACAGCAACAAAGGATCAGTTTTCAGAACGGAGACAGGTAAACAGTGGTTCCCTAGGGATTTCTACTGAACCTATAAAATGATCTGGAAAAGGGGGTAAACAGTGAGATGGGAGAATCTGCAGATATTATAAACTGACTTAAGATAGTTAAGTCAAAAGCTAACTGTGAAGAGTCACAAAGGGATGTCAACAAAATTGGGTGCCTGGGCAATAAAATGGCAGACAAAATTCAATGCTGACAGATGCTAAGTAATGCTCACTGGAAAACATAATCCCAATTACAAATACAAAATGATGGGGTCTAAATTAGATATTACCTCTCAAAATGGAGATCTTGGAGTCATTGTGGATAATTCTCTGAAAACCACCACTCAAATAAGCTAACAATACGTTGAGAAACATTAGGAAAGGGACAGAAGGCAAGACAGAAACTTTATTGCCACTTTAAAAATTTATAGTACACCCTAAACTGCAAACAGATCTGGTCACCCCACCTCAAAAAAGAATTGGAAAAGAAACAGAAAATGGCAAATAAAATGATTAGGGGAATGGAAAAGCTTCTATATGAGGAAAAATTGATAAGACTGGTGCTCTTCAGCCTGGAAAAGAGATGTTTATGGGGGGAATATGATAGAAGCCTATAAAATCCATGACTGGTATGGAGAAAGTAAGCACAGAAGTGTTATTTACTCCTTATAATGCAAACATTAGGGGTCATGAAATGAAATTAATAGGCAACAGGTTTAAAACAAACAAAAGTAAATATTTCTTCACACAATGCACAATCAAGTTTGTGAAACTACTTGCCAAAGGATGTTGCGAGAGGACCAAGACTATCATAGTGTTCAAAAAAAAAACTAGACAAGTTCACGGAGGATAGGTCCAGGTGGGGGCTGCTGTTTGCCAGAGTACATGAATCTCCAATGGGATGGATCAGTTGATGATTACCTGCTCTATTTATTCCCTGTAAAGCATCTGGCATCTGCCATTAGTTGAAGACAAGATACTGGGCTAGATGGACCAATGATCTGACCCAACATAACTATTCTTATGTTCTTAGAATGAGGTCCTGTTGTGCAGAAAGCATCCAAAAGTGCACATCAACACCACTACTGTCAAATTAAGTAAGAAGTGCTTCCTCAGATTCAATTTTAAACTGAAAAAGGCCCATGACACAGTCTTAACGCTCCTGAATTTTTAGTCTATTAGAAGGCATATAAAATAACCCCTTCTCTTAAAAGCTCAACTTAAATAACTTTCCCTGATGAGAGAGGGTGTGTTTCTACAGATGTTCCACCCTATAATGTAACTCACTTGCATTTTTAGGAGGGTAATTAAGTAATTTAAGTTATTTTCATTGTCCTGAACAAAACTGATAAGCTACGATATGATTATTTGAGGAATTTCCCACCACATATGAATAACTATACTTATGAATTCCAGTTCGATTTTAGGAATTCTGATCCCTTATGTCTTATAATTGTCTTTGTGCTGTCTCTTGCTACTGGTGATAAGGAGATGGGGTTGCTACCATCATCTCCATCTAGGAATAAACCAATCTTTAAAGACTATCAGAATCTGCATATATCTGTTGGAATACAGAAAATAGCATTCTAAGTTAACACTAATTTCCCTCTGTTTCTCTGCAAGCAGCTTGGGTTATTAAGATGGAAAATTCATAGACTATACACAAGCAATCAGGAATTGGTAGGATGTATAAACTTCTAAGGCACTCTCAGATCTAAAGGAAAAGAGGGGCATGCTCCCATAGAAGGGGTCCTATTTAACTGTGGGATCAGCCATCAAAGGAGGAAGCTGACTCCATGATTTGGAGCCAAATGCAAGACTGTAAAGGAGCCTGATGTAGCATGGTAGGGTCACTGTCCACCTGAACAAAGTAGCCCAAAAGAAGAGTGAGGGGAACCACGCACTTTTTTTGTAAATTGTTTTGTCTGCATCTAAATACTTCTCTGCTATCTAAGTGAAGAGCATTCAGAGACTCGTACTTCTTTTTCATCATTACATATCCCTGAAGAGGTGAACTATAAGCCCTGAGCATCCACAAGCTGGGACTCTGGAAAAGAATGTGCGTAAGCTACCAGGGAGTGTTTTGCACAACCAGGAACATTAAAACTGAAGTGTTCTAGGAGACTAGAAATTCATTAATAGTTTTCAGATTTATCACTAGCATGGCACAGGGAATGTTCAGATTTCTTTGGTGTTCTGGAGTCTTTGACTGCTTGTGGGCTGGTAATATTTGGGAGTTTGTTAGCACTAACATTTACTGTATTTCAATTAATGTGATATTTAAATTATTGTAAAAAATTGTTTGGAACAGAGCACTTTGGACAATTATAAACAGAAATAAAAATATTAACCATGTAATGCCTAACCACCTGTGGAACAAGGTGAGCACTTTTTATCGCTAGTATACTGCCAGCAGGCACAAGGTTCTTGCCAGTGTCATGAACAACAGCCTCCAGCAACCGAACCATGTAGTAATAAGCAAAGAAATAAGAAACTAGTGTTTTATGAAAGAATTAAACTAACTTCCCTTTACTGCTGTCACAGAGAACATAGATCAAAACTGATGCACCAGAGCAATGTTTCAAATGCCATACCACATTCTGTTCACTTGCACTGATGTAACAAACTGGCAGAAACTGCACCTCAAATTGTATTTAAAGAAGCACAAAGAAAACAAATTTTGCTGGCCATGTGATCACTGACTGAAAAGCACCTCATAGGTGACAATAAGTATTTAAGATCTCACTCATATGCATTCAGATAAACAGAACCAAGATGACTACCTGTAACAGTGCCATGTGTGACTCCCAACAGAGTTAGTTAGCACTACTAAAACTGCCCCCATTAAAATCTGAAATATGTTTGTCAAAGTGCTGCCACAGAACTAATTCTGCTGGATGTGCACCAGAGTAGATGGACTGCCTACAAACCCCTGACTGCTAAGAGGACAGACGCAGTTCAGGAGCATTTAAACACTTCTAGGCTTTTCATCCCAATTAAGACCCAAACACAATGAAACACTAGTATGTCTTAAAAACACCTTGACCAAAATGAAACAAACTGAAACAGCCTGATAAAAAACTTGCAGGAGGAGGAACCTTGATCAAAAATTTAAAAAGGAAAAGGAACTGATGGACAGTATAAAGCATTTACGGACAATTTCTTGAAAAACTGACATACAAAGCCATGACTTTAAATAAAGCTCAGGAGCTCAAACACTAACTGATGGATTAAACATTAACTGGCTATTGCCTCAATAAAAAGTAGCTGTGTGCCACCTGCTGGTAAAACAGTGCAACAATTCATAAGTTTAACAAGCCTCTCAAAATCTGGTCTTGTACTGGTATACTGATATTGTCAAGACTATGTTCAATGTAATTATGCCTCCTTTTACTGAGTACTAAATCTCTGCAAATACTCTGTATACCTTTTACTTCATGAACGGACTTTTATTTAAACCATTGCATTATATCCTGGCATATATTTTCATAATTGTGTTTGACCCACTTATAGATTAGACCAGGGGTTTTCAAGCCATGGGCCAGGATCCAGTACTGGATGGCAAACCCTCAGGCACTGGGTTGTGCTGCCCCCTGCCCTTGCTGCTGAAAGACTGGAATGCATTGCTCAAAGAAGTAACTGCTGGGTCATGGACATAAATGATTTTTTTTCAACTGGGTCCCAAGGAAGAAAGTTTGGAAACCACTGGCTTAGATTTAGAAGAATGTTGATGCAGTAAAAGACTCAACAGGACTACATTCAGATTTCTAGAGACAAGTATTCTTTAAACAGTAAGTCAGCTTCAAACAAATCTAAAGATTAACATTTTCTCAGTGAGAAATAAAAAGTTGCAAGGTAAAAATTTAAAGCTTATTTTTGTTCTGTTGAGAGAAGAATTAGGAATGCAGAATCTCTCTAACAACACAGGGTTTGTGTTATACCAACAACCAGAAGCATAAGAAGAGCTATGTATGATTCTTACCCCTGTAGCCTGTAGATGTTGCCTGAATTCATCCATTGTTGTGTTTGAGATGCTCATATCCCTGAACATTCCTTCCAGTTTAGATGTGAACTGACATCCACATTCAGTCTACCCCCCCAAAAATAAATAAATAAAAATTATTTGCTGTATTATAAATATAAAACGTATCTGCAAGCATTTAATCTCTAAAACTTTGGAGACGGACACTAAACGTCCTAGACAAACATGGAGAGGACATTTTCTACACATTTTCTTAGCTTTGTTTCCACCCTACCTCCCATTTTCAGGTCTTGGAAAAACAACTCTCTTTTGCATCTGAGGAATGAAGCATACTTAAAGAAATACAGTAACATCTGCTTTCCTCCATCTGTCCTTATGCTACTGCACTTTTTCTAAATACTCTTGAACATTCCGATTTCTCATCTTACAAAACTCTTCTGCAAAACTGTCACGAGAATTCACCAGCACAGGCAGGAACGTTCATGTGTCCTTCACTATTGATAATGCATACCATGATAGTTCACTAATCCATCCAAAAAGTTCATTTGCTCTAGAGACATACAATTTTCAAAGGAAAAATAGTTCATGTTATAGGTTATGAAGTGAGGTTACTGAAAACTTTAGAATCCACATGGTATTGAGTGTAAGAGAAGTAAAAGATACTAGAAAGTAGCTATATTTCCAGAGACTGATACAGCATTGTTACTAGAATGCATATAGGTGAAAGGAGAATTCATAAAAAAGAAACAACATTTAGCACTTACTGGAGAAACTTTCATCAAAGGATCTATCTTAGGTGGTCAAATACAATTGTCATTTCAAAGATGATGATATTTGGGTTCATAAATGGTAAGCATTTTTTGTAAATACATGGTACATCAGTGGAAAAGTTAGGAACAAGATCAAGGTCAAACTCCTGGTCTCAAACCACTATATCGCACTGCCTCACCTTCTAACTGAGAGATTGTTCTTAGAGCCACTCCCTTTCCTTCGCAAAAGTTCAATATTCTAAAATGCCCTCTTACCCAGCTTGGGATACTTAATCCCAATTTTGCAGTATTATTTCTTTTTCTGACAGATAACCTTCAATATACATATAGAAAAATGATTAGTGTTTTCGGTATTTATTAAAACTTTAATGTGACATTTAAATGCGTACACTGTAGTCAGTTTTATGCCAAGTAAATAAGTAGTAAAGGAGTAAAACTCTATTTAAGAACAGCTTAAAGGAGATAAACTGTGTGCAGATAGCTATCTTACCTTTAATTTAGATATCATATTTTTCTCAGAGTCATCTGAAACACTCTTGTTTGTAAGAAGCCTTCGTGCCAAGTGCTGTTTATAGTAACGCTCAAAAACATCTTTCTCTTGCATAAACCTAAATAGAACCATTGCCTTATCCAATATAGTCTCTACTTCTTGCTCCGTTAGCTATACAATAAAGAAAAAAAATAATTCACTATTTTTAGTCTCCAAGTACAAATTTCTTACACAACCAAAAGACATGGAAAACTAATTTATAGCCAGCCCTCCAAAACAGGTAATGCTGAAGTACATTTCACCATGAAACAATCCAGTTATGACACAGGACAAAGTTAGGCCTGATGTATATGAGAGCTCAGTTTAACTATGTTGGTCAGGGGAGTGAAAAATACACTCCCCATAGCAACATAATTAAGCCAGCACTCCACAAAATTGCCACCTAGCTAGGAGCCATCCCGAAAATTAAGGCACCTAGCTGGAATGGCCCCTGCTGCTGAAAAGAAGCTGCCGACAGTTTTGGCAGCAGTGCAGAGAGAAAAAGCCTCCCACTATGCCCCCCCCCCCCCCCAAAAGCAAGCTGCTGCCACTGGCAATTTTGGTAATGGTGCAGGAGCACGCTGAAAGGGCCAGCAGCTCTTTATTTAGATACCAGGGCCATTCAGAGCAGCACCATGGGAAATTCTTGGGCGCCATGGTGACCTGGCACCTAGGATTTGCCAAGCCTTGAGTTAAGCAGATCTAATTCTCTGGGTAGACAGTGCTAGATCAACAGAAGAATTCTTCCACATCTCAGGAGATGGACTACCCATACTGAAGGGAGAACCCCTCCCTGTTGGTGTAGGTAATGTGCACACTGTAGTGCTACAGCTGTGCTGCTGCGGCCTTTTAAGTGTACACAAACCCCTAGAGAAGCTTTATACCCATGAGAAAACCTGAAGTTCTAATACTAAAACAACTAATTTAATTTGATTTAGCTGCTGCACCCTTAAGGACTTCCTGACCACCACCCTCTCCCCAACCACTATGTTACAAGCAAATTAAAAGCTCTTTTCCAATAATTCACACCATCAACCCAATTTGTTTCCTTTATTCTGCCTCCTTTCTGCCTGTTGTAAGTATGACAGGGCATTGCATTCCAAGCATGCAAAAAGGAAAACTCAGGAGTACAAAAATGGAGAAAAGAAAAGACAATGCGGAGGGGTAAATTGTGATATACAATAGGAGAAACTAGTTCTTTACTTAAATAGCTATGGAAGTTCAAACAAAGTAAACAAAAGTGCTGCTGAAATGACACGTCATTTTAGATTAAGACTGTAACCATCTACACAAACTCATTTTACTGAGTCTATTGCACAGTCTCTTGCTAGTGCTGCAACAGCTGGATAAAGTGAGTTACCAAACTGTTTCAGCTTGTAATGCAAACGATCAGATTTCACAGGATAAAGTAACTTATAGAGGTTTTTAATTAATTGTGAAGCACTAGCAGATATGTCAGGTATAAAGATCTCATGGATTTTCTTGCAATCTGTAACTGTTAAAGGAAACAATTACAAAATAAGAAGTAAGCAATTCTGACAAGCCATCAGCCATGCTTAGCATCTGCAGCTCTGAATTTCCTGAAACAAACTGTTTTACAAAAGGTGGGCATCTTGATATTAAGGTGAAAACGATGACCAGGGTGTCTTTCCATTATGACTGATCTTTCAAACCAGCATGCTTTATTTTATTTCAAATTAGAGGGAGACTCAATAAAATAAAATAAAATAAAACAAAATAAGATAAAATAAAATAAAATGGCTACTGTCTTTCTGAGTCAGCTATAACATCTTCCCTAAAGTAAAATCTCTTGGTTCATTATATATTTTTGTTGTGTTATTTTATATTAAGTAATGCTAATTATAGTCCAGCAAAAACTAAATACTTACTCCTAAAAGTTTAATTCTTTTGACTAGTCTTCCATTAACCATCAACCTCCATCTTCAATGCAACCTTTCTATTTGGTTTGTATTGCAATTTAACACATAAAAAGGAAATAAGAATTGAGCAATTGTTTGCCATGCTTGAACCTATTTTTTTCCCCTCATCCTTTGTACTTTAACTGTTTAGCTTATGAGGCTTTTGTAACCAGGAACTTGTTTACATACATGACTAAAGTATTATGCATGCAAATTCAATATGTAATTGTGCATTTTTAAAAAGTATTAATACACATTAATATAATAGTTTACAAGAGCACAGACAACTAGCTTAGTTTAACTTCTCACTGTTGTCCACAGATTCAGCATAGTCTCTCTACTGAACTTGTACTTACTCCCTTGACTCCTTTTTTCAGCTTATCGTCAATAAATAATGAGAGGTACTCTGGAGACCTAGAGTTGAGATTGAGGAAATACTCAAAGTCACCCGCAATAGTTTGTTTGAAGAGCCGGTCATTATTGAAAGATTCTTGAAGAAAACGATCAAATCTACTCTTCAAATCCAGTAAACCCTTAAGAAAAATAGAGCATAAAATTTTGTTTTTTTACAGATGTAATACCACTAGTTTAAAAAAAAAAACAAAAACCCTCCAATCTTGCATTTCAGGAAACTATAATTAAAGTCAGAAATGCTGCTAACTTAACATTTATCCATCTATTTTTCCAGTATTATTTAGAACCTTCTTCCATTTAAAATTATGTTTATGGCTGATGTAATTAAAACTTACAGTCAGGTTAATTGAAACCCTTACAAGTAAATGGACTAAAAGAGAGGCATTAACGGTATTATGATTATCTTAATACGATGTTTAACAAAGAAATATTACAAAATGCTTTTATCCATCTTTTTAATGACTGAGCTGCTTGTTTTATTATATTAGGGGAGTGTGGCTTTTTAATATTACTTTTTGTTGTTCATTCTTTGAAGTGGAACACTTTAAAACAGTATCAAAGGTCACAAAGACTGTTCTAAAGTGTCAGGCACCGAGTAATTTTATCCTCAAAATAACAAAGAAATTATATGGTCTAGAGAAAGAAATGACAAACTAAAGCTTAATTATTTTTCTTAATGCCAATCCAGGCATGTGGCCCTCAGTATTTTAGTCACATGACTTGCACTATGGAAACCACCACAATCTAAGACAAAACATATATTTATTTTTATTAATGATGACTATGTATTAAAGGAAAAGTGAAAACAAAAACAAAACCAACAATCAAACACTGGCTGCTTCAACTACAAACTTTTCTGTAACTTTCCATTTCCCATTATAAATTAACTCCTCTGAAACTGAAGAAAGTATTTAACTAAGTTACTTAAACCAAGGCACTGAAGAGTTACTCAAACAAAACAGCATGTTATAAGCCTACTAATTTAATAAAAAGAGTGGTTTTGAGACTGGCCAATTAATGAATATTGAGTCTTAAATTCAAGGCAAATAATGATATTTATGTTCAGTTAGGTTTGCTTCTATCTCCTTACCAAAAATATACAGCCTGAACAACTGAAGTTAACAAGAAGTTGTCAGTACCTTAAACTACAACAGCATTTCAGTACCCCATTACGATTACTATGAGAACAGTTTAAGTCTAATCCTCTGGCAATCCTTTTGCAAACATCAGCTCAGTAGTGATGCTGAAGTCTTTGTGATGGCATGTTGAAGAAGCAGTGCTGGAGTAAAAGTACACCTTGCAATCGAACTGTGGATTCTTTGCTTGATTGAAAAATATGCAATGAACAGACTAATACAAGATTAAAGTGTTACGGTGAGTGTGTTGAGTTGGTACCTCAGTTCAGAGAGATTTACACTCTTCTCCTTCCATCACTTAAGGTGGAAAAGGTGTCACTTTCAAGGGTGTGGCAGAATGCAAGTATGAACTGCTGTTGCACTTCTATTGGCTCAACACTTTCATGGACTGATTTGATACCATATTCATGAGCAATCATTTATCTTCCAATACATATGCAGCAGGCTTGTAAATATTCAACTTTATGGTCATATTGCTTTGACTTTGTAGCAAGAAATTCTCAGAACATCATTGAAGTCTGTCTTAGCTCTCTACAGTTCCTTTTCAGAGATATACCTCTATTTTCAACAGGTTTCAACAGCTGAAATTGTTTCAATTCCTATTTTCTATATTAAAATCTTTCAGCTTTTTAAAATAGGCATTTGGTTTGTTTTTTGACTTTAAATCATTAGATTTTTAAAACTCATATGGTCATGGAAATGGCTCCAGTTTCTAAGGCCTGGTCTACACTTGCCACCTTTCTCAGTGGCAGTCAGAGAGATATGCAAGCTGTATAAAATAACTTGCTTATCTCCCTTCAATTTTCTAATGCTCACTTACCTCCCTGTTTCCATTGCGATAAGTCAAACAGAAATGCCATCCCTTGATTCAGTGCTGCTCTTCTTATGGGGCTGGGGTTACTAAATCGAATTCCAGATTGATTGAGCGGGCCGAAAGCAGAAGATCAATCGAACCCCAAAGACTGAACTAACCGCAGTGAATTTGCAGTGTCATCATAGATTTTGCTTTAGTCTGGTAAAGTTGCTTAAGCACTGCCAGATAACTAATTAATTTCTGCTAATAAATATATGTATGTTTATATCTGAATGGCTTTTTAAAACTAATAACCAGTAACAAGGTCATGAAATTCCATACTGATAGATAAAACCTCTTACTATCTACAGAGCAATAATAATTAGGATACTACATTAAAAGTTTGCATTTATGTTCAAGACATTTGCAAATAACCATCCTCCCCTTGCCTTGCCCCAACGCACGTAAATTTAAGGGGTGAAGGAATAAACAGTTTTCACCTTAACAGAAAGCATGGCATTAGAAGTAACCAAAATTTTCTCAGATACAGGTTTTCCTTAAATAGTTATGAGTGCTTATAAAAGAAATCCATTTTAATAAGATTTCAATAACTGTGGGTTTAAAACTGAATGTATTTTTCTCTATAAAGAGAAGAAAGGATGACAATAGTCTCCTTGTTCAGCCTGTGACCTCAATAAGCCAGGTACTACACATCACTTTCCTTTATAGCTAAGGAACAAAACGCATCTTATCCTTTAATAAGGGGGCTGCATCCTGTTTTCTGAGAAGACATGCCTGTTGGTTGGTTATCACATTCCGCAGTAGCTTCACCATAATGCACATTTAAAAACAAGTACCAAAATTTCTACACAACATAAAAGTTACAATTACTAATATTCAAGTCCCTCTTTCAAGGATCCCATAAAACTGCAGAGTATTATAGCAAAACAGAAGTTACAAAGCTGCATTTGAGAGAGACTGCAATTGTTTCTCTCTGCCCCCACCCTCAACAGGGAATGCAACATTATCTGAAATGGTTATTCTGGGTGGAAGATGAACAAAAACGCTGTGTGGCAAGAGTGTGGGGCTGCCCACATGCTAACCAAGATGTGCCACCTTCCCATTGGCTAGAAGATATTTACAATTACTTTCCAAAACCTTGTTGTCCCATCTGCCTACTCTTAGCTGAAGTCTAGGAGCTGTGTGTTTAGGATGCTGCAGACTGACTCATCTGTTATTCTGTGACCAGGAAGGAATTCTTCCCACAGGACCAAGGTGGTAGCAGTCTGGCGGATTTTTCTACCTTCCTCATATCATCACAGGCTACATCAATTCCAAAATAAGGACACATCACTGCAATACTGGTAGACATAATGCTTGAGCTGGCATCCATCTAGATAGATCAGGGGTCTCAAACCCGCAGCCTGCAGGCCACATGCAGCCCCCTAAAGCTATTTCCTGTGGCCTGCAATGACATGATCACTACCAATCTTTGCAACATCATTGTACTGAAAGGTTTCAGTGGTGCAGCCCTCAGGCTAACATACTAATCCTCATGCGGCCCTCATGGTGATTTGAGTTTGAGACCCCTGAGCTAGATGAAACCTCGCTGGAGCAACAGCAGTAGTGAAGCCATGGCAACAGAGGCAGCTACACGGGATAGCTGTTAATCCCAAACCCTAGGTATATACTCCAGCTTCTGCTTCCTTAATAAGTGCCCAGGGTGCTGGGTAGGTGGGGCCAGGCTGGGCAGCTGCATGGGCAGCGATAGCTTCATTGCAATTGTTAGTCAAGCTAGTTTTGATCTAGTTTGGTTAAGTCTACACGTGCCACAATCAATCAATCCTGCTTCCCGACAGCAATGCAGGCACACCAATAGTGGCGCAACTGAGCTGCAGGAAACAGACCATGAAAGTTTAGTATTAGGAAAAAATAAGACTGTTGTGATTTAGGTGTCCAGCACAGATACTGCTAAGATGGCCAGTTCCTGAGATAAGGAGACCTGAGATTTAGCTGGTGGAATTCTGCGGCTATATGAGAAAAGGAGATCTAAAGTCTCTGTATATTAAGGTCACCCCTGTAGCCACTTCTTCCCCATTCACAAGGGGGAAGACCAAGAGGATTCAGACTTGAGTCCTAGGAGTAGAGCCTATCCACAAGTACACAGAGCCTATCCCCAAGTACAGGTTTTACATGGGGACCCTTGTGACTTGGCACTGGAAGCAGTGATGTGTCTGGTGAGTGGGAGCAGGACATGGACATATGCTGTCCCTCATCTCAATCCTAAAATTAACAAACTTCTGGCCCAAAGTCTAAATCCATAAATAAGCAAAGAAAGACAAACATGAGCTTTTATTCAAGCACTGCATGCATGAAAGTAATTGCAAATATTTCCCAAAATTCATCAAAAGCAGGTTTGTAATATAATTATACCTCATAACTTTAAGTTATCACTAGCCATTTTTGCATCAGTTTGGATGTTTAAATTCCAATAAAACACTGTTCAAACATCTTTGTAGTTATCTGGTACGCTGAGAAACAAATAAAAAGACTGAAAGAAAACAATGAAAAGTTTTATCTACCTGAATATAATCGACTGGGTTCTTTCCTTCTCCCTCTTCAGATACTAGAGCTTTACCTTGCTCCCTCAGGTACGAACTCATACACTCACACATTGTCTTCAGGCCATTCGGCACACGGCTAAATAACTTGTACATGCAAGCAAGGTCTAAGAACAACAACAACAAAAAAAGAAACGAGTGAAATATTGTGCACTACAGAAAACATGTATGGTATCTGCATACATCTCACGAGCTAACTAGGTAAGAACAAAACAGCAAGTTCTGTCTGTTACAATCACATACAACAGCCTCAGTTTAAAAAAAAAAAAAAAAGCCAACATCTTCTGACAAAAGAAAATTGATGCTCCGGGCCAGATTAAGGGTGCCCACTCTTGTCCCATCACATCCCTCCTCCACCTGTGGTGGCACTCAACCTGAGAATGGGGCAGCACTAAGTGCTGGGGGCCACACAGGGGGGGCCTGCAGACTGGCCAGACAGATGGCCAGTGATCAACACTAGGGGTGGGCCTGGCCAGCACTGGAGGCCAGGGCCCTAGGGCCAGAGGCAAAAGTGCTCCAGCCCTGCCCCTGAGCTGGCTGGTCCGTCTCAGGATGTCTGGGGTGCTCTTGGGTGGGGGGAGATGCTGGCTGGTGCATCATACTGGTGTTGGTGGTCCAAGGCCAGAAGCACTGTTGGATTGCCATGCTAGGGGCCTGGCAGAGGGGCCAGGCCAGTCTGAGCCGCAGGGGCCCTAGTGCAGCAGTCCAACAGTGCTCTGGCCCTGGAGTGCCACCACTGGCAGTCACACCATGTGCCGGCCGGCTCTGCCCCTGGAGCACAGGTGCAGTACCCCCCAGGCCTGGCTAGTGCTGTACCAGTTTGAGTGGAGCTGGATTTTTACAGGGCAGAAGGGGCCTGGAGACTTTTCTGTCCCTTTTGTCTTTGCCTGCTGCCACTGATGCTGCTGATTAATCTTTCCTCTTTAGCATTCTATCAGCTCTCCTCTTACTGATCATGCTCTCCTTCAATATCTCTTTATCCACGTATCTGCTGGTGTCATGTTTTTTCGTATCTGTTCCAGCTTCCTCCCACAACATACACTTGACATCAGGTTCTCATAAGGTCAGTCACCATCATTATGTAGATGATTTTCTAACAGTACTTCAGCCCCAAATATATGCCTTCTATCCAATTTCAACTTGAGTTACCTCTCATATAGCTTTGAATCCCTACTTATCTCTAAACAGATGTGTTTCCAAAACTAAAGAAAACTTGCCATATAATCCTTCAATGACCACTCAATTCCTCATCTCACCAGCCTGAAATCAGGAGTCACTTTACTTTATACACACACATCCCGTTAAGCATAATCCTGTCACCTCCACCTCAAATCTCCACACATATTATATCCTTATCCTCCCACACCTTAATTCTCTATCACAGACTATTGTTGCTTTCTATCTGATTTCCTAGAGTTTCTAAAGTTGCTTTGGGAACAGAGGACTATTTGCATAAGAGACAGCTCAGTTACCTTCCTGTTCCTGTCACTGTGGTATGAACACTGCTCTACAATCTATTGCATAGACATAATAATATATTACTTAGCACTTCTATGCCACTTTTCCTCTGAAAAGTCTGACATTAATGTTCACTCAAAACCCCACTGAGTTATAAAATGAGATCTTTTAAACAGATGAGGAAACAGATACAGCACTTGTGTGACTAGTATTCTTCCTTAAAATAAACCTCTATTTTTGACTGACTTTTCTGATTCTCTATTTTTATTTGCCAGAAGCCTGGAATGGGTGACAGGGTGGATTATTTATGATGCCCTGTTCTGTTCATTTTCTCTGAAGCACATGGCACTGGCCACTATCAGAAGACAGGATATTGGGCAAGGTGGACCATTTGTATGACCCAGAAGGGCCATTCTTGTATTCTTAAAATGGTGCTTTAGCCACATGACTGTAATTCTCCTTCCACTGCTCTGTGAATGTGTTTCTTTTACTAGGTCTCTTTCAAAGTCAAATTTTAGAAATCATGAGTTTTACTTCCCTCACATTTCAAAAGAATGCATCAATTCCTAGATGTCTACTACTTTGAACACTGGGGATGAGTGATTATATACAGAATATTATTAATAGAGCCCTTCAGTTCTGCAGATATCCACAGACATTGTTTGCAGATGGAGATCAGAAGCAGGGTTGTAATTATTAAGGTATCTTATACCACACTTGGCTCTTTACTGTCCTGAAGGCTCAGGGCCTCTTTTGCTGCAGGAAATTATAAAACAATCATACTCTGTCTCGTGCTCATGTCTTAATTTCTTCTCTCCTCAAGATACCAATGGGGGGGGGAGGTTGTTCTCTTAACATAAAACTGAGAAATTTTTATTTTAATCAATTACCTCAATGCATTCGTCATGAAGTCTACAACTGGCTTATTCCAGCAGTTCTCAGACTGTAGTCTATAGGCCAAAATTAGGTCATGGAGTCTTTCTTAGACTCCAGAGATGGAAACATCTTGAGAATACCATATCGGAAGAATGGCTGGTTAGCATATGGTGGTTCACAGAAAGCAGAAAACATGTGACAGTATAAAATACACTTGTTCTTTTGCCAAAGACACTTCATATTTCATTGAGAAGCACAATGTCTGGCACTAAGCAGAAGCAGGTGACTAGTATGATAGGGTCCCTGCTCTGGAGTGACTGACCTAATTTAAGATGCATTTAAAGATGTAGCTACTTTCCCAAGCACTTTTAACACAGAAGGAGTGAGGGTATTTTTAGCCTACCATAGGAAAATCAGTTTTAAAGTCTAAAGAGACCCAATATTGAGGCTTAAAAGCCACGTTACAAGTGTCACAAGAATCATAGCAGCATTCTAGGCATTTCAAGTTCCCGCGTAATCCAGTCTTACCTTCTGTCTTTCCATTCTTCAGCATATGAACAAGCCCAGAGTTCTCCATTTCCACTATAGTTTTCATGTGCTTAGAAATAAGCTCTCGTTCAACAACTTTCACAATTGGCTCTTCTGTTGATTTATCAAGGCAGTGCATCACCCGTTCTATTTCTTCATTAATTCTAGCTTCTACTTTCTTTATATATACAGAAGCACTGTTTTCAGCTAAAAATTTCTGACTTTCCATCTGTGATTAAAAACACAAATTACTTAAGATACTTTTAAAATGGGAAAGTACTATGAAAGGTATTCTGCATGATTCACAGCATTTATAAATAGAACTTAATTCAGGGCTCAACAAAACCAAGGTGCCAGGTTGCCATGGCACCTAAAAGTTGAAGGCTGGCACCTAGGAGCCAGCTGTGTATTATTTTTCTTTGTCTTTTTTTTAATTCAGGAGCCAGTTGTTTTCTTTTTAGTCACTAGAAGACGCTCCTTTGCTGCATTTTCATTGCAGAGCTAGAGAGCCTAGGGACAATGCAGTAGAGGAGTGCCCTCTCATGACAAAAAATAAATAAAATCACTGGGGATTTTGGCGGCATTTTGTCAGCAGTGAATTTGGTGGCGAAGGGTATCCAAGCTAGGAGATTTGCGTTGAAGCTAGGTGCCAAACTGAGCAGCAATTTTGTCGACCACTGCTGTAAGCAAATAGAAAACATGACAAAAAACGCCGAGTTGCTATACCTATGACCCTACAAAAACTTGTGCATTTGCTTAACTCAAAGTATGTGAGCTCAAAGGGACATACAGAGCTAAACTTAAGCTCATGCCAGTGTGTGCGCAAGAGAACACTGATTTCTTCTTGTACAGCAAAACCTGCAACCACTTTCCAAGAGTAGCTATGGTCATACAATCAAGAGAACAACATAAAACTCCTGAAAGAATGTACCTAGCTGTTCAGTCTTATAACATGTGGAAAAGAGAAAAGGAAAGAAACATGAAAAATTCTTTTTAACTCCTTCTGGTAATAAATTTCAGATGCAAGGATTCACAGCCTTTATTATTCCAGCTCATTTCACTGAAGAGTATACTATTTTATATCAAATTGTTTTTTATCCAGACTGGTCAATATTATACTTTTGCTTCTCTTATTGTAGAGCCCAACATCTTTAAATCCTTATAACCACAAATGTACACGAAACAAACATTTTCAATCAGTTGTGCACAGTTATGCTGAGGTATTTAGAACTCAAAAGAAAAAACTGGAATCAAATTGTTCCACTAGATTATTTAAATTTAGTCTTCCAATGAACTTTACCTGGAACCTTTCTATGCTAAATTTTGTATGCCATTATGTTGCAGAAATTGACTAGTTTTATTAATACAAGTCTTTTTTACATCAATTTTTTGAGTTGACTAAATTGCTGTCTGGAAATTTTTCCATCTCTTTTTCCCAGCTCCAGATAGTTATTACAGTGAACATCCTAGTCCTAGAACTATTCCTTCAGTCAATTCAGACACTGAAAATTGGCTGTTTATTCCATTCCCTGTTCCCTTTCTGTTTCAACAAGATTTTGAATAAAAACTTAAGTCTCTCTTTCACAGCTAAGGAGTTTCTTTAACAGCCTTTAATAAGGAATTTACCAGAACCCCTTTGAAAAAAAATTCTTTGCTTTTTAAAATCTCTTATTTTGTCACTTTCTTCCTGTGAATAACCCTTGCAGCTAGAGGTGGACAGTTTCTCTTTTGAAAATTGACCACCCCCCTCTTCCCCGTTTAAGAGTTAGAGATAAATAAGTGAGAAATCCTACACTGGTAACAATTTTTTTCTTTTAAAAATTATCAGATAGTGAACTAAAGCTCTCCAGTCTTCCTTCTAGGTTTTTTTTTTTTTTTTTTTTTTTTTTAAAGACAGCACATATATACTAATCTGCATTCCCCATGGCAGTACCTTTTTGGTTAGTCAAAAACTCATCTTAGCTCTTCCAGATCTATGAAATTCAAGCATAGGAATCTTTTTGGACTATTCTGGACAACTAAACACTAATCACAGACACATACATACTGTGAGAAGACTTGTTAAAAACAGGGCCACCTGGTGGCATGGGGGGGGGTGCGCACAGGTGCAACTTACCCCAAGCCTCCACTAAGGGGGCCCCCTGCCCAGGCAGGATGCGTATTTTTAATTGTCGTTGATACCCATTCTACATGGCTGTGGCCTGGTAACAGAGGACTTGCAGGAACAAAATATAAATGTCCTGGTGGCAGGTACAGCTGGGCTGGCTGGCAGCCAGCTGAGCTCACCTGCAATCTGCTACAGTTACATAAATGTATGAGTTGTATGTACGGAACAGTGAGGTGGGCCCCTCTCATCAAATCTGTCCTCTGGGGGGCCCTGCTTAAAAATCATGTTTCCTGAGTCCAAGTCAGTCTGCAGGATACAGGGAAACATCCCCATGAAAGGCGAAGAAAGCAGTACTGAATCTCAACCACTTTCACTAAGTGACATTTTCTCCAACTCAGTTGTTAGCTATCAAATTTGTTAAACTTTCTTAATCCATCATTCAGCCTCACCCACCCCTCAAAAGGCTATTTAGGAAGATTTCATTCTTCTTTTACTATTTTATGCAATTAGAGCCTATGAAATTAAAAATTCAGCAATATGCTGTATCGCTCTCATAAGCTAGTTCCTCAAATAATTTTACATTTGTACTGAAACTATAAAGAACAATTTAAGATTAATTCAAGACTTCTTTTACAGAGACACGCACAAAAAAGCAGATAAACATCCTCCCTATTTATCAAACTGCAGTTACTGAATGCTGCACCGATTCTTACCAATTCTCACAATATTTGGGCAACTAAATGTACTAGCTCTATTCCTTATGTAGTTAAAATACTATCTAAGTAGCACCATTACTGTACCTGAAAGAATTCTGCAGACATCTCCAAAAATGGAGCTTCAAAGTCTTCTTCATAGACTGATCTTCCTTCAAGACCTAGAATCATTAACATCTGGCAAGCATTTCTTATTGCGCCTCTGCCAAAAGATGTTGTTAATGAGAACTTAGAGATTCAAACATGCATTTAAGATCCAGAGAAAAAGAATATCAGTTACTAAAACTGTTTAAAACATCACTAAGATGGTTTCTCTCACTAATGTCTGAAACAACTAGCTTTGAAAAAGCCATTTTAGAACTAGTAATTTTAAAATATAAGGCCCTTACATTTTCTACTTGATTAAATAATTAAAAAAAAAGGTCTCTGAAAGGGATTAGCCTGAGGAGTAGCAAACAGTTCTGAATCCATTTCATTTTACATGGACAATTAAATTCAATAGTACAAAAAGACAACCAAAAGTATTTCTCCTTTAAAGGAAGCTAAGGAGAAAGCTACCAACAAGGAACGAGCAAAGCAATTTATTTCACCCAGAACAGGCCCACAATTAAAGTTGTTGCACTGTTCTAGTCCAGTGAGAGTATACAGTATTTTTTATTAGTGACAAAAGAAAAGAGTCAGCAAGTCAAAACATGGCTAAGCACACAAACATGTCAATAAAGATAATGTAAGAGTACAAAGGATTAGTCAGGCTGGTGAAAAATCCCACTCTCTGGCACTAGGGGACAATATACAGCTGCAGACAGATAACATTTTCTTCATACAATGCCTGTTGGGCAATCGAGATGACACAACTGCAGCTAAAACAGTATACAGTTTACACCCCCCCACACCCAACAGTTGCCCTGAAACTGGAAGCTTGCAAATTGCAAGTCACTTCAGCTGCAGCACCATTCATGTCTGTTATACATATGGCAAGACACTCAGACTCTGATGAAATTTCAAAAAAAACACACACAAAATGGACCTCCAAGGGAACAAATTAACAAAGAAAGGTAGATTAAAACTTGTAAAATGGAGATAACCATTCCCCCTCCCTCACTCACCCAAAAAAGGTCAAGCAAGGGAACAGTGAGAAGGAATGCACAAGTAACTGCCCAAATCCCTAACTTTACAGCAGCCTGAGAAGCAAAGTAGTAGGAAAGACATGAAATAAACAACAAATAAAAGCAGAGAGTAAATAGGAAAGAACATTAATGACAGATTGCTAAAACGTAGTTAAATATTTAGTTTAACTATACAGTTGTCTTAGCAGTACCCCTCAAATGCACACAGCTGGATTACTTAACTTTTACAGGCGATAACTACTCAGAAATCTGTTTTTTTCCAGCCTATTGCAGAACAACACTCTAACATACCTGTGACCAGAAACTACAAACTAACTGGCTTAAAAAGCAAGCTACCTATACATATTTTATGTTGTAAATATCACTTACCAGTTACCACTCTTGTTTAAAGATTAAATATAACAGTAATTAGTCAGAGCCATCATACCTGTCTACAACTTCTCCCTTCCGCTCTCTTGCGATCATATCCAATAGAGTTTGCCGTAGGTGATCTCTTATACAGCCATAACGCACAACTTGATCCCGAAAAATTATTAACCCTAAGTTGTATACATTTTCCACATTATTTTGTTGTACATATACTCGGTCCTATAAAAGAGAAAATGCATAAATGTCAATACAAGTTGACACCCAAACACCTGTGTAATTCAAAATATGTTCAATAGATGATTTATGTTTTAAACTGCATGAAATAGTTGGATAATTGAATTACTTCCCCCCACGCACTCTCATGCATAGGCTCTACCCTTCATAAGTTTAGCATTTAGCTTTCAAAGTCTTTGTTTACATAGATTTAAAAAGTTAGGTTACTCAACACAACGCTGACATTGTTAGTAGGGGCATTATATAAAAGAAAAACAAGTCAAAGACAAATCTGTATCCTTCATGCTGTTCAGCTGTTTATAGAAGAAAAATCACCATAATACATGGAAATGCTCTTGTATAACCTGAGGGTGCTCTCCTCACTACCTTTCTTTACAAAGGAACAAGTCAATTTAATTGTGTTTTCTCTAGGGGAAAAATCACTGCACAAATTCACATATTCCAAATCTGAACATGACTCCCTAGTCAAAAAGCCCTTTATTTGCACCTTTAATTCCATCTATTGATTTGAAACACTGCTGGAAATTTTTTTTTTTTTTTTTTTTAGGAGAAGGAGGAGGAGGAGGAGGAGACAAGGTGAGTTAAATTATAGTATCTTTTATCAGACCAACTGCTGGGGGTAGAAGAGACTACTAACTTGAGTTTCAGATAATTCTTTTTCGGGTTTGGAAAATATAACCAGAATGTCATAGCTAAATGCAACAGCACAGATTTTAAGTATGAAAGGATAACGTGTGTTGCAAGAAAGCAGATATGACAAAGTGGGCAATTAGGACAAAGAAGGAGTAGGTTTCAAATTGCTATAACAGGTTTTAAAAGCAGTGTCTCTGTTGAGACCACAATTTTTATGTCTAAAAGTGTTCTGAATTTAAGTTCCCAAGTTCAGCTTTTGAAGAGGTGCAGATTTCCACTGAGGACGAAGACTTTTAATGATCAACCTACAGAAGGGCTCTGTGAAGCTTGATAACTTGTCTCTTCCACCAGCAAAAGATGGTCCAATAAAAGATACTATATGCCTTACTTACTCACTTTCCTATCCTGGCCCTAATATGACTACAACAAAACCACAAACAAAGCTCAAGGAAAGGTGTTCTTTAAAGTCAACACAAACAAACTCACTCTACCTCCATATCTTTGCATAGGCTCAACTTGAAGCATAGGCCAAGAAACTCACACACCCATTAACTCTATGCAATATACATTTCCAATATGGGCCATAATTCCTCATAAAACAGTACTCCACCTATTACGTATGGCCTAAAGACCATTCCTTGCTTAGCCCTCTCCTGCCATTACCGGGTAAGCACCAAAAATTAAATTCCTATTCTCTACACACACAGAAAAGAGACTCGTGTCTATCCATGTTCAACTTTTCATTATAATCAAAAGGCTAAAAACTATGTTTACTTTCCAGAAGCATCTTTTCATGTGGACATAGAGAACCTAATACACCGCTCCATTCTCCTTAAAGTCATTACCCTACCACAACAGACTTTCAATGGAAATAAATGACCCATTTCTTATTGAGCATTTAACTTTTGTTTCAGGGGAGATGGTGAATGAGAGTGCCTGATGTACTTTCCCCCCTGCATTTATTTTTATGTCTATCATCCCTATTTATCTCTATTCACACTATCAGTCCTTATTTATCTCTATTAGTCATATAGGGAATACCTCTTTTGTTATTTTGCATTTAATAGTATAGTGCTGAATGAAACCATGCATGTGACATCACTAAAAGAGTGACAGGAAGAGGATGTTCTTGCAGTTTGTAACAGCGTTGAGATGGTACAATTTTCGCCTTTATTTCAGTGCAAGCTCCATCACTTTAAATAGCAATTCCGCTACTTACTGAAAACATTCCTATACTGTCATTTGTTAAAGTCTTAAGGTATATATTAGTTTTGAAATGTGTTATTTCATTTCTACCACTGTCTACAATATTTAAAAAATGGGGCTTTTTACAGCTATGCATGTCGGAGTACATATAAATTCACTGTAGCAAGAGAAGGTCAATATCTGAAGGGGAGACAAACACTTAATTACCTCAATATTAGATAATCTGTTAAATCATTGTCACCACATTACTTTACATGAAAGCAAAGGGCAGAATTCTTGTATCATGACTAACTAGGAAATTAGGCCATTGATAAATTGATGCTTTAGTCCAGGGGTCTCAAACATGTGGCCTGCAGGCCACATGCAGCCCCTAAAGCTATTTCCTGTGGCCCGCAACAACACTAATGTTACCAATATTTGCAATATTGTTGTAGGAAAGGGTTCAGTCGTGTGGCTCTCTGGCTAACGTACTAGTCCCTCTTGCGGCCCTGTACTAGTCCTCATGTGGCCCTCATGGTGATTTGAGTTTGAGACCCCTGCTTTGGTCCATGGAACCCCCTAAATAAAGTTAGGTTTTCACCACACTTTTTCCAGAAGTAAAAGGAGAATCGGGGAGGGAAAAGTTCCACACACACAGAATATTTTCAAACTGGTAGACATTTTCAAAATGACTCAAAGTATGTCACTTTACTCCAATTTTCCTCTAAATGACAGCTGAACAATGAAAACATTTTGCACCCTACAATTCAGAAAGAATAAGATTTTTTTCAGGAAACTCACTTAACACAGGGAAAGCTCTAACAGATATCATATATGAAGAGAAATGAAATGGTAAAGAGTGAACAGGTGGGAAGCACAAACTTTCTGGCACTAACATCAATCATTTAACAGCTTTGCCTTAAAGCAAATGACATTTACTAACTGGCCTAACAAATTCATCCTCCTGATGTCACACAGTGAAGATAACCTTTACAGCACGGGTTCCCAACCTTTTCGAGTCCGGGGACGACCTTCAGAGGGTAAGAAAAGTTTGTGGACCCTGCAGCGGTGCCCTTGCATGGGGCAGAATGTGGTCCACACTGCCCTCCTGTCGGGGAGAGGGGACCACCATGGCCATGGCCCCCTCCTCTGAGCCGGAAGCCACAGCGGCCATGGCCTACTGCCTAGAGCGGCCATGGTCATGGCCCCTCCCCCTGCCCACTGAGTGCTCCCTGCCCATCAGGCCCTTCTCTGTCCCCAACCCTCCCCCATAGCCCCTTCACCCCCTTACCTGGCCACTGGAGCCGGGGGCACTTGGCACCCCCCAGGCTGCTCTCCCTGAGCAAATGTTCATGACAGGAGTTTTAAAAACACCCTGTCTGGGGGAAGCTCCCTGCTGGCCAGAAGCCTGGGTCTCTGTGGCAACTGGAGACCCTGGCGCTGACCAGCTCCAGCTCCCAGCCTGTCTGCAGACCCCCTGGAGCCACGCTGCAGCCCATGAGGGGTCCACAGCCCACAGGCTGGGAACCACTGCTTTAGAGAATACTACTCAATCAGATTTTCCTGATGCCTTGAGACACTGTTATTTATTTCACTGCCTTGTTTATGGACTTGCACGCAAGAACATTACAATCCTTGTCTTGTGATTCTAGAACAAAACCAAGACAGTGAATTTTTGTAAAAAGCTCAACAAAAGTTCAGACAATTAAAAAATAATTTAATAGTGGAGGCAGCTTTGAGGGGAAAAGAGCATGCTATCTCAAGAGAAAATTTACTAAAAGTACCAGCATACCAACTGAAGACATTAAAACTGGTCTGTACAGTATCCATAGCATCAGTCCTAACGACTAGTCTGTACAAGGTCCCTAGCATCAGTGCCAATGCTGCTACCGAATTAGCACAGCACTACTGTTGTTCCTGATGTTGCAGATTTGTTTCATACTGAGAAAAATTTTCTTTTTCTTTTTCTTTTTCTTTCTTTCTTTTTCTTTTTCTTTCTTTCTTTCTTTCATCTGATGCTTCCCCAAATAGAGAAAAGCAGGACAAAAGCCCATATGGCCAGGTTTAGTACACAAAGGATGTGGGCTTGGGAGCAGCTTTTACTTCCCAGGAAGAGCAACAGCAAGTGGTCAAGTGATAAGAGAAACCCCCAAGACAGCAGCCTGGGCTGGGGTTACAGGTGTCAACATTCACAAGCTAGAACACTGCTGAAGTGATTACGGGCATAACTTAACTAAGTTACCTATTCTAAATCAACAATCTAATTACTTTCCCTGCCTCTCCTTGGATGCACAAGCAACGAAGTAGAGATGTGTCCTCTTGGGTAGAAACTGTCTTCAGTTACACCACATTTTAAAATGCAAGGCAACAACAAGCTTGGCTCTACAGGAGACTCCACTCTGAGGCTAGAAACAGCTGTGGAGATGTTTGGGGCTGAGGGTAGAGCTTGGGCTCTGAAACCCATGTCCCTCTCCAGGCTTCAGAGCCCAAGTTCTCACCTGAGCATAAAGTCCACATTTTTAGTACCGTAGCATGAGCCGTTCAAGCCTGTGTCTAAAGACCCGGGCTCTGACTCACTGCCATATGTTTTAAAATGCAGTATGGGCAAATGCAATGACTTCACTCCTTGGACTGAACTTCCAGTGTGCTACCATAATAAAAAATACATAATAATAATGAGCCTCTTTTCCCTGCCCCCACACATAGGAGCCATGCACAGTTGGAGTATCCTGTATTCAGAGGGCAGAACCCACAGGCCTATAATCAGTGTTGACCTAAGCCAAGGAAACATTCAGGGTTACAGGCCCTAGTTCTGTGCCCCAAGTTGGCCTGAAAGATAACCTGTATTATACACAGTACCCTTTTTAAAGGTAGTACAAAAGCTCCATTCCCAAAAAAATCCTTCCACACAAAGTACACTTCCACACCAAATCGACATAGTTCTATGCCTTAATGTTACAAGCTAGCCCTAATTGTTTAAATCTGTCTGTTCACTCAGATTTACAGAGAATTTTTGCTTATACGCAATTTGGCACTGACTGTTGTAGACTAAGTATGTGAATCAAAAGAACTAGAGCATGTTTACATACTTATAAGATATGGTATAGCTAAACAGCTGAAATTCAATTATGGAAATTGAAATATGTCAAATGAGCTAGTACTGCCTTCAAAAGGCAATTACAGGTCACAGAACCATGATCTATTATATAATGAATCTACGTGAATGTAGATACTGATACCAGGAAACGTTAAAAGAAAACAAAACTGAAGGCAAAAAACAAATACAATACACTGCTGCTTTAAAGTGGCTGTAACTGAAAACCAGCAAATCTTATACTTTGCAGAAGATTTTTAATATCAGATCAGTCAACTGAAACCATAATGTGACTCACTACCAACATTTTTGTCCAGATATGGATATTAATATAAAATGCACCTAACTATATGCACATATACACTACTAACTGATGAAAGCTTTTAAACATCAAAGTGATAAAATTAAACACAAGAGAAAAGAAAGGGTGAAATATTAGCTTACCAATATTACATGCAAATATAATTTTCTTTTCTCAACTTGCCATTTAGGAACATTCTTATTTTAGTTTAGTTTTTCACATTATGAATTTAGTTCTTCGTTTGCAAGCACTAGCCTGCACATTAGTTATTTCTACCTACTCCTGATTATCATGACTTTGGTTGCAGAACGTCAGAAAGAAGTAACTTATGCTGAGAAGTATTTATAAACAACAGCCATTAAGGCAGCTCAGATGGCTATTACTATAAAAAAGGATCTATAAACTCCATAGGCAGTTTTGAAAAAATGAATGTGTAGTAAAATGCTATTTCAATGGCTTATATGAAATAAATTAGCATTTTTGCTCCAGTTTTCAGTGAAAATATGTACATGAGATAAAAATTTTTTTTTACCAAAATTGGCATCCTTATTTGTTTTCTTCACTGAGGTGGCTAACAGATAAGAGTCTTTTTAATCTACTTGGGCCTATATATTTAGTTTTCAGGTAACAGTAAAACAACTCTATGGAGGTGACAGAGCCTATCTACAAGTACAGTTTAATGGATTCAATTTCTTATAAAATAATTAAACTGTCCTGCAAATTAGGTAGACTTTTTAAAGTTATTCTGTAACAAGGTTAAGTTCTTTACATATGGTTTTCAAACATATTAGCACCATCCAAGGAAGAATGAACAGTTTGTGGATAAATCAGCTATGTTGAGGAGCCTTGTAATGGGGAGAGGGCTATAAAGCAGGGACTGTTCATTGGTACTTGATTTTGACAGATTGCAAGTATCTTAACTGAATATCTAGATTAAAGAAGTTTTCAGAGATTTAGCTAGAACTAACTAGTTCATCACTTACATGGTTTCATTTTGCTGCTCTGAACAGTGAAAACTAAAGGTGGATAACAGTTGTTCTGCCCTTTGAGGTAGAGGGCAAACACCTGGCCCTGATCTTGTACACATGAAGCACAAGAGTGCCTATCATGGAATCCACATGGACACAAACTCAAATAAAAATGTCTTTTAAAAGATGCTAATGCATTTTGAAAAAAATGGGTAGAATGGAGCCTTGGAGTGAGACTGGTGGCACTGTGCATGCCCCCCCCCTTTTTTTTTAAAGTAAAGGATTCTCTGTTTGTAGCACTGTCAATCTGACCATTAAAAGGGACTAAGATATTCACTCTCTTGCCGTTCAAACGCATTTCTGCTGATCAACCACAAGAATCTGAAATTAGCAAACAATGAAATTACACTTGGAAAACATGAGTTCATAAACATAAGGGATGCTAAATAGAAACAGATGAACTTGGAACCCACATCATTAGGTTAACTGTACGTGTGTGATTGAGGAAAACTAACACTGATAAGAAGAATATTAATAAGTATTATGCTTTCACTGAAGCATCAACAATAATGCCAAAGGACCATTGTTGGCAATATTGAAATGTTTACTAATCATCCAACCAGTCGGTAAATGACAAAAGTGAGCCAGAGCACATGGTAAAGAAGTAGTTCTCAACCACTGTGTCACAACACATTACTGTGCTGCCACACAGTAGTATGTTGAAGCAGCTCACAGTTGCCTGCCAGAGATGGGGAGTGGAAGCAGCTTCCTGGTAGGGGTGCTGGATTCGGGGTGGGCAGGGGGATGTATCCTGTAGGGTTGCACACGCTGCCAAGCATGTTGCAACCCACAAAAGGCTGAGAACTGCTGAGATAGAGGAGGTGCCTCATTTAGATGCAGAAAACTTTCTCCTTTCTTTGACTGAACAAAAGCATCTCTGCTGGCGGTACCTGCAGGTAACAAATATTCATAAGGAACAGCAATTTGGCTCCATTCAGACACTGTTAATGACTTTACCTATGCTTAAATGTGGGGAAGTATACAATAGCTTTAACATAATGAGCATCATCACAGAATAATGACAAACGTCAGGTATTTTTACTACTTCTGGCTCTGACTCATTTTAAAGCATAAAATAAGAGCAAATAATGATAATAATACCTAGCATTACACAGTACTTTACATATTTTCAAAGAGCTACGCAATTGCGTCTCAGCATCACTGGGAGATGTTACCCTATTTTACAGATGGGAAGTTCTAGCTACTTGATCATGTCACGCACTTGGGATTTAAACAATGACATTCCTTGCTTCCAATCCTATTTTAATCAATAGATTATGCTGTTTGAACTGTGCATTCAAATGAAATAAACAGAAGTATACAACTGCAAAGATAAGAAAGTGCTAATTTTAAAGTCACCCCTTAAGCCTTACATTTGATCATAAAATTCATTTCCCAGCAATAGAGCCCCTTAATCCAGAAAGCCCTCCAAATCCATAGGAAAGAAAGCAACTTGCTTAGCATGTTAATTTCCCACCAGACAGGACCACCTAGAACAGGGGTCTCAAACTCAAATCACCACAAGCACCATATGAAGAGTAATACAGGGCCACATGAGCATTAGTATATTAGCCTGAGGGGCGCACCACTGAAATCTTTTTAAACAACGATATTGCAAATTTTGGTAATAATAGTGCCATTGTGGGCTGCAGGAAATAGCTTTAGGGGCCACACATGGCCCACGGGCCATGTTTTTGAGACCCCTGACCTAGAAGAAAATGATACAGAAGCTAAATAGTTTCTTAAAATGAAAGATGTTGACTGACTTTTTAATACTGGAAAACGATCTCAAATTCTGGTAAGTGTGCTTGGAAATACTCTTAATAAAGCTCCACGACTTCTGAAAATTTTCTTGGACAAATTCTTTTCCCAGCATGAATAAATAAGAAAATCATTTATTGATTTTGTTCACTAGATCCTGATAGCTCATCACTATAAACTTGAATTCAATACAATAAAATGACAAATATGTACTACAAGTTCCAGTATTGCTGCTGCTGTAGAAAAAGCAATTTTCTTTATATAAGATTTCTTTTTGTGTGTTTGATTTCTCTCTATTAGGTTCTCACTTTGATGTAAGGAAAAAAAAGCCTACTTGAAGAGGCAGATAGTTATTCAAATGGAAGCCTCAACTTCTGAGTATTAAGAGCTGCCAAAGACTGCACTGATGGTTTCCTCTTTGCCCACGCATTTGCACACAAGACACTATTAAAGAACCTAATAAAACCAGCTACTCCATCAAAGACTCATTCACCTGCTCATCCACCAACGTGATGTATGCCATCATGTGCCAGAAATGCCCGTCTGCCTTTTATATTGGACAAACAGGACAGTCTTTGTGCAAAAGAATAAATAGACACAAATCTGACATCAGGAATCACAACACTCTAAAACCAGTGGTTCAGCATTTCAATCTTCTTGTTCACTCCATTAATGATTTGCTATTTGCAGTGCTCAGACAGATGAATACCAGATCAAGGCTTCAAAGAGAAGCTGCTGAAATTGAATTTATTTGCAAATTCGGTCGCATTGCTTCAGGACTTAATAGGGACATTGGATTTTTCTCTCATTACAACAGATGATTTGACCTCATCTCCCTCTGTATGCTGTTCCTCATCGTTTGAATCTTTACAACTGTTTTGATTTGCTGTTACAGTGTGACTTGTTCCCATGACTTACACTTCCCTGTATTTATTTCCTCCCATTCTGTAAGGTCCCTCATATTCAAAGCATCTGACGCAGTGCAATTTTCTCCCACAAAAGCTCAAGCAATAAATAAATTTGTTACTCTAAGTGCCACAGGACTCCTCGCTTGGTTTCCACAAAGGAATCTAGTATTGGTTATGTCTAACCAATCTTTGTTTAAATCCATATCCTGTCAGGTTTATTCCTTTGCCACTGAATATCTCATATATACATTAAATAAATAGCCCTCAACCCAGGTCTCCCCCATACGTAAGAATCTGAGGCAGCCCTTCCAAGTTCAGAAGGAGAAGACAAAGCAGTGACTGGTGTCTGTCTGGAGTGCCAGTACAGTGCAAATGATCTGCCTGGTCATTATCTGCACTGCAGTAGCACTCTAGACAGAGATACACCAGTCATAAATCAAGGCCTCACTGATCTATAAACAATACAGACTTACAATAAACAAAAAGTCCCACTCAAACAACCAAAACACACTTAAGAAAAGTATGAATTTAAACACAGATGCTCACTAGTCTATGAACTTATAATAGAAGCATGTTATTTCTCAAACACTCATGCAGTGGATGTGCTTACCCCAGCAATAAAGACACTCAGGGGAAAGGGACAAGGTAACAATGAAATGATCATGACTGGCATTATAACCTAAGCATGAGACTTCTTCCAGATCCATTGGTAGCTTAGGGACTAAACCACACAGGGTTATGAATCAACTTTCCGATCACTTCAGTAATGCAACCCACTGGCTCAATGGACCCCCAAAAAGAAGCAGCTTATAAAGAAAACTGGTCATATAGTATTGGCATTAGGGAAAGGAATGGCTGACTGACTATGCAGTACTGTCATCGCCGTGAAAATCCCCAAAGTATAAGAGACAAGTTGGGTGAGGCCATACTTTTTACTGGATCAGCTGCTGCTGGTGAGGGAGACTAGCATTAGAGCTACACAAAACTGAAGAACTAGCTTGCTCAAAACAACAGTGTAGCCAGAGCAGCACAGATTCAGCTCACGGCCCAATCCTACCTGAAGCCCCAGGTGCAATATCAAAGCTAACTGGGATATGCCTGCATATGCTGCAATTGCACCTCCAAATGACTGTCTAAGGATACAATTTCATGCACCAAGTGTGTTTATCCTGAGAGTTAAGAACTTATGGGACAATTATTAAAAGAAAGTGATTATATCCAAATTTATGTTACTGATTACATCCAAGATTGATACAACATGATTCACACAGCTACTACCAACACAACAAGGAAACCTGACATTGACCCAAGAGGCTGCCCCCAACAACCCAGAAAGTTTCAACTGTGTATTCATTAATCTTAAGGGAAAGATGCCTAGCATAGCTATGACTGGTAAGTGCAGAGTAGTTCAATAAAAAAACAAGGAGTTGTGTGGCACTTAAAGACTAACAGATTTATTTTTTCGCATGAGCTTGCTTGTCACACACAATTTAAACCAATGCTAAATGTGCTGATGATACCAAAATAAGATGTGAGCACAGACACCTGAACATGAAGGTCTGAAGTGTGTCTGCATGTGGGGGGAGTCAACTAGAATGTGTCAGTGTTAAAATACTAAAAAACTAGGGAAAGGAAACAAAAAATACATACACACATGAGACGTCAGGAGGAAAAGAAATCATATCCACTAAATTAAACCAAGCTCATTTATCTTGCCTCTTAAATAATCTATTTCTTGTCAAGTAACCAAATACTCTAGTTGCCGCGAGACAGATTCACACAAGGGGTTCTCTATTTTAAGAAACATCATACAATTTGAAACTGGGTTAGAGTATAAGTGCACACCCATAAACCAACTGTCACAAATGGCACTAAATGGTATCAGGAGTGGTGCACACAGAGGAATGCTGATGCTACCTGAAGACTGAACCACTATGTTTTTCTCTGCTGGTTCCATCACACCACAGCCAAGGTACACTGACAGGTGTACTCCTGACACTGCACCAGGTTAAATAATTTCAGTCTTCAGGGCTGTTAGCATTTGCACCTTTACAAGCACTAATTTTCACTCAAATTACATAACATACAATGAAAAAGGGAGCTGTGAGTGTTTCCATACAGTTATAACATTTCAACTCACCATAAATCTACTTGGAGGCTCATGGAGTGTAAAACTTCGAGTCCAACAGCTCAGAGTTATTTAACTTTTAGTTGGGTGCTGAACAATTAGGATTTTGTTGCAGCTAATTCAAACAGGTTATGGTTCTCCATCTTGATTTTACTGGATTTATTCACAATCTGACACGCTGAGGCACAACATATTACCAACTCAGTCTAAACTGTGTAACCAAGAAACAGAGCAATTTCTTCCTTGCTTATCTTTCTGAGTAACTAATTTTTGGTGAACTGGGGCACTTATCTAACTTATAATGTGTCTTACTATTAAGTGTTACACAGGATTTATTTAAGGTCTACTTTCCTTTTATCAAAAGCTGTATCAAGTGGTTCTTTACATACAGATGCCAAACAGCTAAATACACTTCTACATTTTCCCAAAATATTGGTCTTACTAATGTTTACCATGAGTTACATTTAACAGATATAGACAAATCCTTTTTGCTCTCCTGTCTGGTTCCTAATGTTGCAAGAGTAGTAGTTTACCCCAAAACAGAAGCTTTTTCTATCATTTGTCCCGATTTATCTGTACATCCATACACTTATTGTACTTAGACCCACAGATTTACATCAGCAAATCTACATTACTGCCTAAATTCTATGTTACTTTATAGTCAAGATGAAACTTTTTTTCCTACTTTTATCTTCATATTTTGGCTCTGGCTTAGGAGATAAGGCACTGTAGTTCTTTCACTGTTAGATTACTGCAGTGGCATTCTTGCTGATTTACCTCAGATTTAAAAAAATCCAACATGGTCTAACAAAATGTGCAGAAACCCAGCCCTATGATCTCCACAATCTGTATGTCACAACCTGTGTCTCGCTGTATAGGCTGTAGAATGAGCAATGTTCTTTCTTAACCAATTTGCTCATCTGATGGGGATCAGTTAATGTTTACATGGTGCTTTGCAAATAAAACACTACGTATGTCACTGTTTGGTCTTCTCCTGAATACATTTTTTACTCATAAGGGGTTTGAAGATTTAACTATAGAATTAAAGGCTAGGTCTAAACTTAAATGTTTTGGCATCACAGCTATGTCAGTCACAAGTGTGAAAAATCACACCCTTAACTGACATAGCTATGCCAGCAAAAGCTTTATTGTGGATGCAATTACACTAGCAAAAAAAGTCATTTTGCTGTATGCCTTATTTCATTTGGGAACTGGTGTAAGCTATGGTGTAAGCTATGCTGGCACCATACCTCATAGTGTAAGTTGTGTCCACTCTAGGACTTTGACATTACAGCAGTATTGACAAACCCTTGGTATTGGAGGCAAGGCCTAAGGCTCCATACCTTGAGTATGATCTAACTTTCAGTGAATCATTAGTGTACCTGCCTACCAGCAACTTGTGTTCATTTGCAGATGTGCCTGTAAACTTCCTTAGTACTATCACTCACTAATTCTAGATATTAGCTGCTGCTGGCACTCTCCATTAAAACATTAACATGTAGTGTAGTGTTCCATAAATTTGAAACAATGATGGCAACATTCTTCCTGGTTGTTCTTCAGCAGTGTTGTTTTTGGTGAACAGCATTTTGTTAAAATGTGAAAAATACTACTCTTAACATTTGCTAGGTTGTCTTGAAATGCCTGAACATAAGTGTAACCAAAAAAATCAAGCCTTTCTGTCTCTGGGAAGAGACCTGCTAAGCACAAATGTAAATTAATGAACAAACAAGGAGTCCCGTGGCACTTAAAGACTAACAAATTTATTTTTTTGCATGAGCGAATAAATTTGTTTGTCTTTAAGTGCCACAGGCGTCCTTGTTTGTTTGTTTTACTGAAGTAGACTAACACAGCTACCCCTCTGGATCTTGGAAAACAATGAGTTAATTGTAAAGCTTGCAAGATGTGGTACACAGGAAGTATATACAGAAAAAACCTAAAAAAAATCTTGCATTTACCATTTCTGCACAGGGAATTTATTCAGAAGCTATAATAGCCTGAGAGCAGGTATTTAGAAAGTAAATATTTATGTTGGGTCTAAAAGTGTACTAGAAGCTGAAGACTTGTACAAGGTCAGATTTCCTGCCCCAAAGTGCTTAAAGATTAATATTAAAAAAAACCCAAAAACAAGCAAAAACCCTATCGACAACTGAAGGTAAATGGGAACACAATGAAAGTTATTTTTAAACTTGACAGTCCCCCGCCCTTAAACTAAGTCCTTTTTTTAGTCAATTAAATTGAAACGTACTCTCCCCTAAGGAACACAGAAATTGCCATCTCCTCCAATGCTGTCTCCTGACAATGTGCAAATACCACATCCTTTTATTCTGTTAAGTAATGTGGTTATAAAGTACAATGTTGTCACTTTACAACCTTAATTGGTTTTTGTAACCAATTTATTTGTTGTTATTGTTTGGAATATGAATTAAGGCTAGAAAGCATTCAAGAATGCACTCTTTTACCTCCTTCCCAGCAACTTAACTTCCAGTCTGAGAGCTCACACACAAGACTTAATAATGGCTAACTTAAACCATAACAGAACTCTGGTTCTAAAGATACAAAAACTAAGAACCCTACCATCCAAGTGGAAAGAAGACCTCTCTTAGCCATTACGTATACAAGTATCCTTATGTCCTTTTTAAATTACCCTCCATTTGAGGGCAACACGTTCACACATATCTAACAGAAGATTCTGTTCCCACTATGTCAACAGCAAAAATAATAATTTGTAGCCATGTATATCAAGAACAATACTCAAATAATTTCAAATCTGTTTTCTTCACAAAGCTAGCACAAAGTTTCAATGTAGTGGAAATCTCATTGAAAGTTTGAAGGAAGAGTTACCATCTGGTTTTCAGTTTCAGGGTAACAAGAATGGTAGACAAAACAAAAATTCAAATCAGGGTGATCTTTTGCCTTCCTGTAACTTTACAAAACATCATAATTACATTATATTCAAGATTCGCTCAGTTATGTTTACAGAGCACATTTGGCAGTCTTCGAGCCAAATTTAGAGGTGATGATAGAAGTACGCTAATCTAAGACTTCAGAGTGGAACCTCATTGCAATTTGACAGCTTTCAAAAATCTGGCACTCTCTCCTATCTGTAAATTGGATTCTCACACACTAAGAGATAAACAGCAGATTATGTCGATGGTGAAAACGTAAATACCTTGAGGTACCTCAGAATACTATATTAGACCTGCACAAGTCTGAAGAAGGTAAAAGCTCCCTTGGTTGGCAGAGAGAAATAATCCAGAATCTACTGCCCAGATACAAACAAAAATAAACCATGTATGCTAAAATGATTATCTTTAGCTTTTTGCTTGGCTTTAATAGCCCTTTCCAGCCCTGAAGCACAAGTGACAGCAAGAAACAAAAAACTGAACACCACTTGCAATCACCTCTCACCTATAAAATACTATGACAGTAGAACAAACTGACCAATTTATCTTTTTCTTTTGGTTCACATAGGCTTTTTTAGTAGTTTAATTTTTCAGATTAATTACTTCTCACAGAAAGCACACTACTGTGCATATCTTATTTCTCTGCCTCCTCCACAGTGGCCTAAGAGGAAAGCAGCTTACATTTCTGAGGGCAGAGCTCTAAATGGTGAAAAGTGGAATACCACATTTACCTACCATATACATCAGAATGTCTCTAATCATCACCATTGCTGTCTGATGATCATTCCAAGCTTGGTTTAGTGTTTGAAGAAAGTTGTTATTCAATGAATTTAACACATCTTCTCGCACCTATAACAAAACAGGAAGACAACGATATATTAACAAATTAGCTTTGACACTAGAAAGTTCAAGTCTGAAGCCTGATACTACATACTTATTTGCTGTGCTACAATCTCAAAAATGCCAGCTACTAAGCGCTTGATTTTTGTAAGTGCTGATCACAAAAGGCTCCCATTCAAATTCAATGGAAGTTGCAGGTGCTCAACAGTTTTAGGAGGGGGAAAAAACCAATTTACTGACCATTATCTGCTTTCAAGATGATGTCTGACTTATCAACACATGAATAAAGCAAGCAATCTTTACAAATGTTAGTACTGTTATTTAGCTTGTCTAATATGCAGTGTCAAAAACAGTCTTGGAGATTTAAAATAATTTTTGACTTGATGACATTCACTGAATGTCTTTAAAAGTTAAAAGACTTTCATTCATGAAATGATTCATCTGTAAGACAAAAGCATAAAAATATACATTCTGGATTAATCATGCAAATATTAAACAACTAGCAAAGGAAAGTTTAAACTAATCACAGATACAAAGACATGGATTCTTACTAGCTAGTGTACAACATTCTACATTTGTTTTCCAAGAGTTATTAGCTGCATACAACTGAAACAGTCCCTTTGTAAGCAAGGAGCAAATCAAAGTAGAAACAGTAGGTTACAGACATAATCGTCCTCCTTCGAGATGGGCTGCTCACAGACATTCAGTTACAGGTGTATGTGCCACAGCCCATGGTTATCTGGAAAGACTTTTAGCCCTAGCCTGTCAGCTCAGGGTCAGTGGCTGACACCCCCTCCGTGCCGCAACTGTGGCTATATACATATGACCCTGACCCCCCTCAGTCCCTTCTTTTTGCCAACTCCCAGTAGCATGGATAGAGGGAGGCATCTTAATGCATGTGAGCAGCCCATCTCAAAGAAGATGGTTACATCAGTAACCCACTGTTCTTCAAGCACTGCTCACATCATACGCAGGATGGTGGGCAGAGTTATAGCTTACCCACATTGAGTACAGCCCTGACCAATGCAGCATCCTCCCTGTTGGATGATGGCATACTGCATCATGAAAGTATGCACCGACTACCAAGTAGCTGCTCTGCAGATCTCCTGAATTGGGACCTGAGCAAGGAAGGCTGTTGAAAAGGCCTGGGCTCTTGTTGAATGTGCACTGACTCTCCCCAGGAGGGGTGTATCTAGGGTTACCAGATGTCAGGCAAGGGGAAGACATGTCCTCCTTTTTACCTTCCCATCCTCCATCCAACAAGCATTTCAAAAAAACATGATTTTGTCTGGCTTTTTACTTACAGGGGTTAAAGTATACTGGAACTACCCAGAACACCCTATTTTTAGGGGGAAGTGTTCCAGGACCTCCTAAAAACGGAAGAATATTATATTAATACTACATTTTCTCCACGTCTCCTCCAATGTCCTCCTTTTTGTACTTCCCTGTCCTCCTTTCCATGCTTTGGTATCTGGTAAACCTATGTGTACTTGACCTTCTGTAGCAGTCTTTAATACAGTTCACTATCCATTTGGAGGTGCACTGTGTAGTCAGTGGTTGCCCTCTTTTTTTTGCTCTGCAATTGCAACAAAGAGTTGAGAAGTCTTGCAGAACAAGCATGTGTGCTCAATGTACGTCAAGCACGCCCTTCTGCCATCCCGAGTGTGCCATCTCCTTTGCTTCTCTGTGATATGAGGGTCTGGGAAGAACACCGGAAGACAAATGTCCTGGTTCAGGGGAATGGAGAGGCCACCTTTGGGAGGAAAGATGGATGCCGGCATAGGAGCTCCTTATCAGCTTAGAACCTCATGCACAGAGGCTCTGAGGAAAGGGCTCTCACTTCCGAGACTCTTCTTGCTGAGGTTATGGCTACTAAAAAGTTCACCCTCCACGAGAGGACTAACAATGTACATGAGTCTAAGACAGGGGTCAGCTACCCAGGAGGGGAGAAAAGCCATTCTGTGCCCCCCCCCCCCCACAAGTGCACGTGCCAAAGCCGACCCATTGGCTGCACCTCAACCCTCTAGCGATGGGGGGAGGGAAGGAGGTCTGTGCAGGCAGTGAGAGCTTCCTCCCTCCCTCCCCTGGTGGGGTGGAGCAGAGGAGCCCCGCCTACCAGCTGGCCTTCCCTACCAAAAGCAGTGAGCCCTTCCTCCTGACCTCTGAGAGAGCAGAAATTGCAACACTTCTGATTCTGATGTGTTGTGAAGAGGTCCACCTGGGGTGTGCCCCACTGACTGGTTATGTGGGACACCATGTCTGTGTGCAGACCACTTCTGATGGGAGAGAAAGGTTCTGCTCAGTGAGTCTGCTGAGCTGTTGTCCAGTCTCAGAAGGTGGGCTGCTACCTAAAGCTGGGTCTCAGGGCCAGTTCCCAGAGGTTGGTAGCCTCTGCGCAAAAGGCCAGAGAGCAAGCACCTCCTCCCCAGCGATTTACGTAAAACACAGCTGCTGTGTTGTCTGTCAGGATCTCAACTGTGTTCCTTTTTATCAAGTCCAGAAAGGTCCTGAAGCTAGACGATGGCTCTGAGCTCCTTCACATTTATGTGCAGAGGTCCGTCTTTGGAGTACCAATTCCTTTGGGTCAATAGTCCTCCTGAGATATGAGCTTCCCACCCCAAGTCCAACGCATCGGTGATCAGGGTCACCATAAGGTTTAAAGGCTCGAAGGGACCCCCCCCCCCATAGCAAAGAGGGGGTCCTGCCAGATTTCCAGGACAGCCTGGAGGACCAGCAGTACCTTGCTCAGAGGATGTCTCTGTGGATGGAAGGTCATAGCCAGCCAGAGCTGAAAAAAGGACTCATTCTCGGATGGACCATTTTTATCATGGAGGCAGAGGCCACCATGTTGCCCAGAAGCTGAAGGCACCTTCTGGCTGTGGTGACCGGTACATTCTGGGGCTCTGAAATGGATGGAGCAGGGATGCTCTTCCGTTTATTGAGTCTAAGAGAGCAACTATGAACTCTATCCTCTGAGTTGGGGAGAATTTTGATTTTTCCTGGTTTCCACACAGCCCCAGACACTTGCACAGCTTTTTTGTAACTCTGATGCTGTGCTGAATTTGGTATTTTGACCTCCCTTTTATTAACCAATTGTCAAAGTAGGGGTAAATCCTTATGCCCCACTTTTGCAGGTGCGCTGCTGCTGCCACTGCCACCACGCACTTCATGAATACCCTGGGGGCTAGGGATAGTCTGAAGGGTAGTGATGTCAATTGGAAGTGTTTTCCCCCCACCAGGAATCTGAGAAATCTCCTGTGTTGGGGCCTTATCACTATGTGAAAATAAGCATCCTTTAGATTAAGGGCTGTGAACCAGTCCCCTTGGTCTAAGGCTGGGATGATCTGTGACAAGGAAACCATGCAGAATTTTATTTTCCTTAAGTGTTTGTTTAGAGCCCTGAGGTCTAAGATTGGCCTCAGGTCACTGTTTGGCTTGAGGACGAGGGAGTAGCAGGAATAAAATCAATTTTCCCCACTGTCTCCTTGGGACCCTTTCTATTGCCCCCAGGGAGAGCAGCTTTTCACACTCCCTTTGTAGTAACAGGTCAAGCTCTGGGCTCCCTAGAGTGGAGCAAGGGGGAAGTTTTCTGTCTTGGGGAATGGATTTGAATTCTATGGAGTATCCTTTGGATACTGTGTCAAGTATCCAACAGTCGGTCGTGATGCTGGCCCAGTGTTACAGAAAGAGGGCCAGATGATTGTTGAAGACCAGGGGTTGGGTGGGGTGTGTGCAACTCTCAGACTGACTGTCAAAAATGCTGCTTCTGACCAGCAGCACGGGAAGCACCAGTCCTCTGTCAGGGGGTCTGTGTGGGCTGGGATTTTGAGCCCTTGCCCAGCCTGGTTTTCTCCCTGTCAGGCCCTCCATGCTGACACTGAGAATGCTGATAGGACCTCGGGCTTGCCCCCCTTGTGGTTGATGTTGTTGTTGCAGCTGTTGGGGTGCTGCTGTGTTTGAAAGAACACCTAGTTCCCTGAGGCGTGTACATGCCCAGAGGCTTTAGGGTGGCCCTGGAGTCCTTCATCCCATGTAATTTGGAGCCTGTGGACTCAGTGAAGAGTGCAGGGCCTTCAAAGGAGAGGTCCTGAATTGTTAATTGCATTTGCTGCAAAAGGCCAGATCCTTGCTGCCAGGCTGACAGCTGCATTGTCACCGGGGAAGCTATATTGCCAGAGGCAGTGTCCGATGCATCCCATGAGGCCATCAAGATGTCCCTGGAGGCCAGCAGGCTCTCCATCATTGTCTCATACTCCTGAAGGGGTTCTCTGGGGACTACGTCACGAAAATGTTCCATAGATTTCTGGAGCTGGAATACTTATTTCCCCATGAGGGCATGATGATTTGTTATGCACAGCTGGAGGGCTGAGTTGAAGTAAACCTTCCTGCCAAAGAGGTCCAGTTTCTTAGCCTCTGTTTTTGGGGGTGGAGCCCGGTTTGCCCTATCTCTCCCTCTGATTAACATCGTCCACTACCAGGGAACCTGGGGTAGGATGGTGGAAAAGGAAAGCAACTTTGTCAGAGGGGCCATGGTACTTCTGATCAGCCACGTTGGATGCAGGAGGGATTAAGGATGGAGTTTGCCACTGTGCCCTCGCAATACTGTACACCCCTTCATGCAGGGGAACCGAAACTTTAGCTGGTGGGGCTACATCTCCCACATCGAAGAGGGGATTACACTCCTCATTGATGAACCCAAGATCCAAGCCGCCATTTGCCTCAGGAAATCTTGCTGGGCACGGGGTCTTCCCTGTCTGCCAGGTGCCATTGGTAGGTCACCTCATCTGGGGAAGACGACGAGAGAATCCAGGATCTGCTACGTCGAGTGTCAGGGCCAGGTTCCTCATCCGAATCCTCTGAAAAGCAGTGGGTTCTCGTCGATGGCAGCACCAAGGGTTGTGGGGAGGCCATAATGTTGTCAATCGGCCAGTCCATCCATCTGCTGATCCACTCTTGGAAGGAACGTGGTGCCGAATCATGGTGCGTTCAAGAGCAACCTCTCTCCTTTCTGGAGCTGTCGCCACTGCACCGATTACTCCGGGGCCAGCTCTGCAACCTGAGTGGTGCTGGTGGGGTGAGGAGTGATGGGGTCGGTGCCGAGAGTGTCTATGCTGACAAACCAGGGGACAAGCCCTCCCAGCATGGGGGAGTTGGGGAAAGCTTGCAGTGACATTTTCCTGCAGGTTTCACAACCGTTGGAGTCGGTGCCAAAGTCAACGGTGACCAACGGTGCCGGGGCTCATTGTGGGAAGAAGCAGAAAAAGCTGAAACAGATCTTGCCCGTCTAGATCCTTGCAAGCACAGTACGTACCAGAGGCTTGCATGAGGAATTGTGGGAGGAGCAGTCTCCATTCCCAATCCCGAGTTTGAGGCTTGGTGCCATTCTCCAGTGCCGAGTCAGAGTCTGTCGGCAAAGGCGGTGCCAGTGCCTGTCTGCTCGTAGAGGATATCCATTTTTTGGCAGAGAGGGCTGGTTTGCCTTTTGACCAGGTTGCTCTCTGCAGCATGGGAGCCTGCAGCTGGAGTAGTACCTTTGCAGCAGCGAAGGCCTCTGGAGCTGATGGCACCAGGAGGCACTCCGGTCCCTTCACATGGAGTGGGGTTGCCAGAGGCGAGGTAGCACAGCTCCAAGACAGTGCTGGGTCAGATGTCAATTGTGGCTTTTTGTTAGCCAGAGAGCAGCGCCAGGCGGTTTCTGGTGCCGACATGGCACACGGTGCCAGCTAGTCCTTAGGTGTATCAGGCATATTCAGGCACCAGCTACAAAGCCGGTTCATGGGCGATATTGCGCAGCCTTCGCTCTCTGCCCTTGCGTGCCCTCTGTTTGAAGGACTTGCACATGGAGCATTTATTTTCGCCAGGTATGACTCACCCTAGGCATAGGAGGCGCTTCTCGTGAGGATCATCGAGCGGAAAAGCCTTGCAGCAAGTCGCAGAGGGCTTGAATCCCGGCATGAGAGAAAAAACAAGGATATTCAATTTTATCACAAACAAAAAGACAGGCACGTGCTAAGCAGCAAGGGTGGACTGTCCCAGTAATGTCGCTGAGGGTGGAAAGAAGGAACTGAGAGGGGTCAAGGTCGAGGTCAGGGTCATAGATATAGCTGCAATCGCAGCATGGAGGGGGCATTGGCTGCTGACCCGGAGCCGACAGGCTAGAGCTAAAAGTCTTTCTGGATAACCACGCGCTGCTACACATGCACATGTAACTGAATGATGTGAGCAGCACTTGAAGGCAAGATTTCTTTGATGGGAATGGATATTCTGACTTAATATTAGCATAAGCTGCCCAATGTACAGCAACTTTAAGAAATGGATAACATGGTAAAGTGTTACTAAAATCTGAAGAGGGTTTATATAGGCCACTGCACATGGCAAAGTTTAAACAATAAGGGGTACTGTGAAGGCAACAAAGGAGTATTTTTAAAAGGAGCATTCATCCAGTAAGACAGACCCCTCAACACTGTAGCTATGCAGTCACTAACCCAAGAATTCCAGCAAAGAGAAAATAACGGAAGTCCTCTGGCACCTTGAAGACTAACAAATTTCTTCAGGCATAAGCTTTCACAGGGTGCAACTTACTTCATCAGATGCATGAAGTGGAAACTACAGTTAGGAGGTCTACATACACATTGTATGCTTTTCACCTTTGCAAGTGTATAGTAGCTATAGTTCCTACTTCATGCATTTGACTAAGTGGGTTGCAGCCAACAAAAGCTTATGCCCAAAGAAATTTGTTAGCCTTTAAGGTGCCACAAGACTTCCATTGTTTTTGTTATATACAGACTAACACGGCTACCCCTCTGGAACTTATCAGCAAAGAGAAAGGATTAGAGACCTGGCAGACAGAAACTGATCTTAAGGATGACATTTTATTAATAAATTCCCAAGCTATGATATTAAATTAATTTATTTTTAACCATTAATGCTCTTTGTCTACTGCTACAGTAGCTGACCCAGTGAAACCAGGCTACCCAACCTCACATACCACAGTGCACATAAAACATTGTTTAACTAAATGAACATTTAAACAATAAAAATAATAATGTTTTAAGTGTATGAATGATATACTATTTTACATTCCTAGCTATGGTATGATGTACAGTTCTCTGATGAATGGTGTTGGCCCAGGGCAGAGGACACAAGGATCCTGCACTGAGCATGCTCTGTATCAGCTTCATCACCTTTGTGAGTGTGTGTGGGGGGCCTCCCTCAAGATGTGTGACTGTAGCTGCTGCTTTTCCATTGTGACGCTTTCCTGGGGTGGGGAGTGGGGGCCAGAGCTGATTGTACTGTAGAGCAGGAGACTGCTGCTCAGCCAGCACAGTAAGACATACGCAGGGGGTGGGGAAGTTGGGCAACACCAGTCTGTGCCCTGCCAGGGCTGTGCTTGAGTGGCTGCTGCAGGCTTCATCTGTTAGGCACCAGGGGAAGGGGGCCATGACCACAATGGCCGGAGCAAGGTCATGCCTCCATCCTGGCTTCCCAGTCACACTTTGCCATGGGTGAAGAGGGCCAGCCTGCCCTCCCACCCACAGGAACAGGCCACACTCTGTCACCCCCAAACCTGTTCACCCCCATCCTTGTCGCTCTGGCCCTTCCCCAGGACCAGGGACACCCTGCATTCTCACTTGACCTCCCCAGTCCCTTTGCCTATGCATACCGCAGGCATTGCCTCCCCACCTCACTGCTGCTCAAGCTGGCACTGCTACCTGTGCCAAACTACTGAGCCACCAAGGTTCTCCCTTATGCATGCGTGAGTCCTAGCCCTCCTGCTCCCATCCTCTCTCTGGACCCTCTGTGCAACATAATGTCCCCACTCATCACTGTCGCCCCAGCTAATAGTTAAATGGTTAACACAATTTGTGAATGGTAAGACTAAATAACCAATGACTGAATTTATTTATAAAATCTTGTAAAACCTTTATTTTTGGAATAAAGCATGCTGTGCCATAAACCTGCTCTAACCTCTTCTAGGACTTGCAGTATACTTTCTGCCTTTTACCCCATTCCTATGGTTAGTCAGAATTCTTCACCCATCTTAAGGAAAGCCAATGAGAATTGGGGAAGGTCCAGAACATTTTAATCCAGAGGCAGAGAAACTACTGCGAGTGCCTGTGTTCCATCTCGCCAGCTGCTGCTCCTCTCCCCACAACCCCCAGCTCCAGTGGGGTTTTCCACCATGACCAGAGCGCTACCACCACTTTGTCCCCCTGCCAGCTTCAGCTGAAGCTGGGAGAGAGAGGGAATGGTGGCAGTGCTCTGGCCCCAGCGTGAGCTGCAGCTCTCCCTCCCCCTCCCAGAGCCAGCAATGGCTTACACCTGTCCAGAGCCACTGCTGGACCTGGAAGAGGAAGGGAGAGCAGCAGTAGCAGCTCACTTTGGGGCCAGGGAATTACTATCATTCTGTCGCCCTCCCTGCTTCAGCTGGAGCTAGGAGGAAGAAGCAGGGGCTGCACGCTGGCCCCAGCACAAACTACTGCCGGACCAGGGAGGGGCTGTAAAGGGAAAGAGGCAGCAGTAGCTCACACTGGGGCCAAAGCGCAGCTGAAGCTGGGAGGGAAGGAGTGGAACCCAGCTCCACCCTTTTTTGTGGGGAGGGGGTGCTGGCCATGATCTCTCCAAGCCCCACCAGCTACCCCTCTCACCACCTATGGCCCACTTTGAGTGGCCAGAGACGGCACGTGGACCATGGGCCAAAAATGTTGCCCACCCCTGCTTTAACCACTGACTAGATTCTGGGGATGGAATTAATTCCTGTACATTGCTGTAGACAAAAATCAAGAGAAAAGTTAACACACAGAAAAGGAAAAGTAGTGTTTAAAATATAATCAAAGAAGCCTGCTACAGAAAAATAAATGTTTTAAAAAAGAGGGCTGCTAGAATTCAAACTAAGTCTACAAAGTGGACAATTCAGCGCATGTTACAACAGAGTCTAGACATTCCTTACAACACTATATAACCATTATACTGTGTAAATTGCAACACCAGAACTTGTTGGAAAGTAAATATAATTAAGAATAGGATTCTATTTCTCCTTATAGAAAGAGGCTAAGCCAGTGGAGTAAGAAGCAGAAAGACAAATGTTAAGAAGTGACAGTTTCCTATTTTTTAAATTTTGTACTTGTTTGGGAAGCTGGTGAGAAGTGAATTTTCTCAAATTGAAGTTTTGCACTTATATGAAGCTGCAGCCCCAAGATGTATTAGCTTGATGGTGACTACTAGTACTTAGGGTAAGATTAGATTTTCTAATTATATAGAAGACACTGCAAGATCTGGACCAGTGAGAAAAGGGATGAATTCTGCTGTTTTCATGTCCATGCATTAGTATGGGCCATGTGAATTATTCGATCCTTGAAAATTTCATAGAGTGGCTAACTGAGGTTATTTAGAGCCTGTTAAATTATTACAGTTTGAAGTCTGTGGTATTCTAGGTTTTGGCATAATCTCATTTAAAGTCTTTTTCAAATTATCAATCTCTTGTTTTCAGAAGTAGGGAGACATGCAGCATGTTCTGTATCTGTGGATGTCACTGTACAGCAAGATTTCTCTTGAATTTATCATTTCTTATATGAATGCTGTAAGTGAAATGACTAGAACTTAACAGCAAAGTAACTGAAGGACATGTTGGGATACACTTCTTGTTAGCTGAGTTAGATGGTTTGTTCTTCCTCAGTTTTACTGTACTGTAATATTTATCTCCACCTGCAGCTGTTTCAACATCCTGGGATCATACAGGTTAGAATCCCAAAGATGCCTCCAGCCTACACAAAGAAGAGTGCACTGTCTACACCAGGGGGTCTGCAAACTGCAGCTCCAGAGCCACATGCGCTGCCCCCTTGAAGCTTCAGGCTGAGGGACCCCTTCCACTACTAAGGGACCCCATGGGTGGCATGAGTCAGGCTCTGAGCTCCCCCTGCCACCAGGCAACCCCGCAGGGGACCCACTACTGGCTCCTGGCTCCTCCATACCCAGTCAGGCAACCCTGTAGCAGGCACCCTGGCCCAGCTCCCACCTCCCCTCACCAGGAGGCTACACTCATTGCAGCTCTCACAACACTTGGTTATTGAAGGAATTGTAAAATATGGCTCTTATCTTTTGGGTTGCCATCCCCTGGTCTACGCTGTCAACTCCTGGTCTAATTGCCTACATAAAGGAGAGTGCTTTTAATCCATACAACATCCTCTACAACTGAGAGAAAAGTTACTGAACAGCATCTTTAACTCTATGATGAGTTTCATCTTGGATTCATATACATTGATGAATTCCAATATGCAAACCATTAGCAAAGCAATGCTGTAGCAAAATGGAATACTTAAAGAACACCAATTTTGTTTCTTACATAATAAATTATAATTAAGCAGTGTCACCCAAAAGGTGGTGGTTGTAAGTGACAAAGTTTGCAGATAATAAGAAATACAGATGGCTGTATATATTTTTTACATACCTGAATTTACTTTAACTTGCATCTGTAATGTTTTGAAAGATGCTGAGGTGTTGTTATGTTGAGTGTTTTTACAATAGGCAGAAACATTTAGGATGCATGCTTCTTTGCATGTGCTTTCCCTCATATTTCTAATCTGTTTCCTTGTCTAAGACATATATTAAGTCTATCACAGTTCACATTAAGGTGAGGACCTGTGGTCACTAGGAGTTTCTTCCCTACAGTTAGTGAGGACTGCAGTGCAGCTGTTGCCCATAAACCTACCCCATCTTACCAGGCTGCATTCTCACTACAAATGAGAGGGACTTCATACCTGGGCTGAAGCAAAACCCTGAGCTTGAGGCCTATGCTCTCAGTCATCCCTGACAGCTCAGGCTGAAAGCACCTTCAAGTCCCAGTTAGAGATTTTTCTTGTAAGATAGTGCTCCTTCTGGCTTTGGACTTGATGATACCTGACTATCAGTCAGAGTCCATAGCACTGTCCTCTGTGGTACCAAAAACTTAGACTGCACTTCGTTGTTATCCCCACGTCTATCAGCTTTCAGTCTGCTCATGCTCGTCTTGGGCACTGGGGATGATGAACGGTGTTGGGACTCAGCTAAGAAGCACACTTCTTACCACCGTCAAGGCACTCAGTGTCAAGTCCAACCAACATGGCTCAGATGACAGTTTCAAGGTCATCTCCATGAAGCCTCACTTCACAATCTTCCTTGATTCAAGGGTTAATGTCTACAGAAATTTGACAATGCTCCACAACATTAACTTCTGAGATACTTCAAGCAACCTGAATGTGGCTCACTCATAGGCACAGCCTTATTGCAGGAAATGCGAGGCTTTAAGTTCAGTGACTAACACATCCCTCAGCACTGGGAATTGACTCAAATCCTCAGACAGGGTAAAAACCAAACTAATTAACTAAATGAACACTTGATTATTTACAATAAAGCACAAGAGAAGTGAGTCCACTGAAAGCACTTGCAAAAGCAAGAAGAGCAGTTCTAGTAACCATTGCAGGTGATATGATGGAACTGAGGGGAATGGGGTCAGCTTGGATCTTTATACTGAAATCAGTGGCATGTCGTGCCAGGAAGCTCAGCCAAGTATCACGGGGGGGGGGGGGGCGACGACACCAGCAACTGTGCATAGAGTGGACTTACACCAAGAGTGAAATGCACATGTACGATGACTTGAAGAACAGAGCTATAAATCAATTTAGATCTGATAGAGAGTATGAGCTCTTATTACTTAAATGTACCATAGTTCAGTAGGTGGGACACCTGGTTTCTATTCTCAGCTCTACCACTGAACCGCCATGTGACCCTTAGACAAGGAACTTCACTTCACGGTTCCATATCCATTTCCATTCCTTACCTGTCTTACCTATTTAGAATGTAAAGTTGTTAGGCAGAAGTGGATTTCTTGCTATGTGTTTACACAAAACCTAGCCCAAAGAGACCTCTTTCTTGGTTGGCATCTCAAGCTGTAATCAAATGCAAGTAAATGCTGCTTTCCATTTGATTATCTATGCATAGCAATGGAAATGCAAAAGTTAAGGGGCCCCATTATCCACAACAATTCAGATCTATTTCATACATGCTATCATGAGGCTATTTTCATACTTTTTTAATCAAGCTAAAAGATAATATATGGTTTGGGTGTTTAATTTTCTTCTTATATTTTATACTTGTTACATTTTTATTTTAGCATCACTGCTCACTAGTGGCAATGGGGGGTGGCACTTGGCAATAAGTAAGTGCCACTTAGTAATTTTAATTAAAATTATGTATAATGCAAAAAACATGGCAGCTAGTGATTTTTGTTTGTTTTTTTAAAGTTACATAACCTTTTTCCAAAGGTCATGTCTCTTTCTAAGTAAATCTAGCTAAACACATCTTTCAGCAAGCAATTAAACAAGGATTATTGCAGACCAAGAGTTCTTAACTATGTCACAAGAGAAAAATACTTTTGTATTCCAAACCTGAGCACCAATGATGATAAAAATGCTTTCAAATAGATGAGTAGCAGCTTGCTAATTTCTGGGGTCTATTACTCACAATTAAACTCCATGTATTACATGCACAGTGCAAGCACCATACAGTTAACTACCAGAACTTAACCTGTTCTCACAAGTATATCTACTAAGCTCTAGGCAGGGAAAGGCAATCTTTTTTGTCACGGACTGCAATACATCAAAATCTGGTTTTGTTCCAGCTCAGAATAAATATAAAAAATGTTGAGGGTTTTGTGGAAAAGAACAGTGCTTCAGCTCCAGGGTTGTTTGTCCAGTGACCTGTTCTGGAACCATGGACACCGAATAACTCCGGAACACACCCCAACACAGCCTGGCAAGTGAATTGACAGAAAATCTGCCTGGATTCTGTTGACATGTTATCAAATCAAGATGTTTCCACTAACTGTTTTGATTTTGACAACTTAGCAAATTCCAACCAAAAAAAAAAAAAAAAGTTTTCCTGAAAATTTTCCAACCAGCTCTAGTATCCACCATTTGTTTTTTTGAAGGTATAGATATGTGAAAAGCCATCTAAAATGCCAGTGGCTGTTTAATTAGTCACTTAATGTTTAAAATATTAACAGGAAGAGTTGGAAAGAGGAACTGAAGACGAAATGTTTTTTCCACTAAACTTTCCATTAGGTAAAATGCTCAAACAGATAAAACTCTAATTAGTTGTTTCATCTGGCTTGCAACAGCTACTAAAAGAACACTGAAGGGATGTCTAATTCGAGAACTGAACTAAGTCCTACTGTTTAAATAGTAAATACTGTCTGAATACTGCCTGTGTTTTCTCTCCCAAAATGTTATTCTTTTATTTCTGTTACTAAGATGGTATAAAACAGTTTTATATATTTTCTGGATATAACTACTCTTTAATGTTGCATCTTGAAGCTGGAGCTGAGGGATAAAGGAAGATAGGAATTGGTTTTGAAATTGAAAAAGGTTTAAAAAAATAAAAAAACAAAGCACCAACCGAAAAACTCTCTTCATTCAAGTTTTATTTGTTGACACTTCTACAGACAAGTCACTTTTCCATGTGTATTGCAAAATGCATGGGGAATCTAGTTTGCACATAATATGGACATTTTCTACATTTAATCATTTTAAAACCAAGTAACCTAAAGATTAAAATGCAATTTACTTTCTTTCAATGAAGAAGCTATTTCAGTTGCACATACACTCAAAGGCCCTTTCATCATTCATTTGAAATATGGATTTACTAAATAATGGTGAGATTGTGTTAGACAAAGTTGCAGAAGCATCAGACAGAACACCCCACAAATTGCATGAAAACCAAACTTTCCAGGTAAAATCAGTACAAGCTGCCTATTCACAGCTGCACTATCATATCTCACTCCTACAGAACTTTTGTTATTTAGACTTTCTGGCAGCTGTCGCAATTTAACTTTCCAAATACAGATATGTTATTTGTTTTTTCTACATATATATAAATAAAATGTATATGATGAAAAGAAGAGATAAGCCCTCCCCCACCCCAATTCATTTTTATCGCAGGTCTAACAGGATCAAGATTACTGCACTAATGGGAGTTGACTAGTGTAGACTATAAACACTGCTAAGCCCAGGATAACATGGATGTGCACATGCATAGGACACTAAACATCTCAGACAGTTACCATACTACATGACCAACCTAGACAAATCCATTACTGCCTGTGAAGAATTAATATACCACAATAAAAGAACATATGTCTAAAATCCTTTAGTCATTTTATACTTTACCTCTCCTTACATTCACACAGAGTAAGAAAATACATATTTAGATTGAAGTGGTCCAGAGCAGGGACTTCAAAACTTCTTCACCTGAAAGAATCACCCAATACGGGAAGCAGTCTATTGATTACTTCACTCATTAAACTGTGCAGTAAGTGAATGAGTAGCCGCGATTCTATTAGTGAGTCTTGGTCAATGCTCACAGTGGGCACAGCTGAAAAGCACCCGTTCTCCAGGCTGCATCTCTGATTCTGCCACAAGTGTCTTCAGCCATGTTTCTATTCAGAAAGAGGTCAAGTCAAGGCTGGGTTTAGCTCACATGAGCTAGCTACACTAGAGACAAACTTGACCATTTTTTCCTCACAAACCCAAAGCCATACAGGTCCACAGAGGCTTGACACGAGATGGAAGATCTCATGCATCATGATGTATCTTCAGAATTGAAAGGCTGATCATTTAAAATTTTGGTCTAAAATAAATTTTTTTTTTTTTTGAAAAGACTGAAATTTAAAGGACTCAGGTTACTCAGGATGTTTTTTTTTGTCAAACTGATTTTCTGCACTGAACGATGCCTTTTTACTCTCCCTATATAATGTAATCTCAGTTTAGCTATGCTTCATTAGTTCATGAACAACAGCCCAGAATAAACAAGTGCTTGTTCTGGAATTTAGTTAGATCCCAGATCGAAAGATGGGGTTACTATTATCAGTAAGTGAACAGTGTTGACCCAAGAAAGCCACACAATGCCACCAAAAAGCCACAAATTTAAAAAGAACAGATTAGTAGACACACCCATTTTCAGTGCTCACCCAACAATGATTCCACTAAAAGCTGCTTCTGGATTCACATTCATAAACATTCAAATTTGTATATTTCATTATTCATTAGTAGTTTAAACAACCATTATCTCCAATGAAATTATCTTATCCTTGACATTAGCCCTAAACTGATCTTAAAGAGTAACAACATAGTATTAAGACTAATATATCAAGACCTGTATTATTGTCACAAACCACAATTGTATAAGTGTTCATCTTGCATGCCAGTAAGAAAGACAGATTTAAAATTTAGTTTACTGTTCAATACCTTGTTTATGAGATGCTCAGTGACAACTTCTCGTAGTCCAGTGTACAATTTTTCCCCATGTTTATGTAACACCATAGTATATGCATTCCTATACAGTTCCTCAAAGCTGAGACCACTGTTGTTCTTACGCTGGATCTCTTGGATTGCATTTTTCAGGAGATCCCAAATGCTGTTTACATATTTCTCATCCATGGTCATCTGTAACATTGAAGAAAAAAAAATTAGTTTTGTCCCGAATTAGAACTACAATTATCTGTAAATTAGGTGGAAATCACTATAATATGAGAATAGCAGTAATTGTTTCCATCAACTGTCTCTGATTCGAATCTTATGACTTTCATCAAAACCTTAGATCAACAGTTCTGGACAAGATTGGTAAGGATTAGCTAGCTCCATCAAATTCACTATTATTTTTCTAAGTATACTGTCAGTGCTTTTTCCTTCGAAAACAAGATTTTCACAGCGCTCATCAATTCACATAGTGAGTAAATTCTTTTCACACTAAATCTAAAAGCCTCTTTCTAGTTTTTCCCAACACTAACAGCCTGGCAGATTTTAGGTCATGGTATAAGCCTTATCTTTATAATACATAAATCACAACAGGTTCAGGTCTCAGGTGTGATAAATAAGGTACAGGGGTTTTAGTGAAACAATCCATGTGAATGATCATTCGTTTTTAATTTATTATAATACGTGTAGGGCCACAGAAGTGAATCCTGAAGAAATGTGTACCTATAAGTGACGAGAATTTAGAACAGATGATGGTGTTTTTGCAAAGAAACATCAAATACTCTCTACAACCTTACAGAACATATCCTCTTTGTATACATGAGGAAAAAGATTTCTCCACTTGCCAAAGGCTACACAGTGAGTTAGCAGCAGAGTTAGTGCTGATTCAGGCTTCTGTTCAAACCACACTGTGTAATACATTCTCAGTATTTTTGGCACAATGCTCACTTAAAGCATTCACTAAAATGACAAGGTGGGACAGAGGTGATAAGGTACTATAGTTTAAAGGAATAACAGAGATTGAAGCAGAGTGACTGACTTCTGTCTAGAAGGCAAGGGGTGGCAAACTGGGTTTCAACTCAGCTTTCTGCCCTGAAGGAGGGTGGAGGGAGGATGGAATCAATACTATGTATTTTATTATCTTTTCTACACAAAGTGATGTCAGGAGTCTATCAGGATATATGGACCCCACCTCTGTTCAGCATTCCTTCTTGGAACAGCATTCTGCAGTCAAAGAAGCCAAAACCAAAGCAGAGACAACATCCACGCAGCAGCCCTCCACTTTCAGGATGTGTCTGTCTCTGCCTGGCCCCCTACAATTGACAGGAAGGACTGATGAGACCACCACATGCATCCTTAACTTCCTTACCCTTACTCTCACAGCCCTGCTGCAACTTCTGATTTCTGCAGGGTCAAGACTGACAGAATCATAGTGCCCACATGGAGGAGTGACATGGGGCCAGATGATCCTTGGCAATTCTTCAGTAAAGTATTAGATGAGGGCCCCTGCATTGAGATGCCAGCTCAGGCCAGCAGGTGAATAGCTCCACCCGCCCCTAGAATGGGCTTACTAGCCGCCAACCCCCCCACCCCCTTGTTTCTTCTTCAAAATGGTGGCCACAATTCTCTCAATCTCGGAGGTACATGGCTCCTCCTCCACCTTTGGAGAAGACTCCTCATTCCTACTTGACAGGGCAGCATACTGTTTTTCTTTCTCTATGGACTCTGGATTGGGAACAGGGATGAATCATTGCCTCCTGCCAGAAGGAGCCAGCTGACAACTTTGTCACTGTGAAGTAGCATTCCCTGACACTCCTGGTTCTGCTACTGCAGTCCGCTCCATCTGAAATTCCTCCTCAATCTCTGAGGTCTCCATATGCATATTTTCAAATGAATTCCTCGTGATAAGAGATTCCTTATAATAGAGAACAATATTTTTTAAGTATATCATCTGAGAGGTAGCAGTAGAAATCGAATTTTTTTTTTAAAATTATGTTTCTTCTGCACCTTGACTTAAGAACAAGGAACAACCTGGAAACACAAGAAAGGAGCTATTGAGGCTCCACTCCCCACTTCTGATAGGACACAAAACAAGAAAGATTCAAAAGCCTGCAAGTAACTGATGGAATGGGACACTGAAGAAAGTTAAAATGAGCAACTTAAGAGTGTGAAGCTAAAGTTCATTTAACTCCCATGCCAAGTTCTCATTTGGAAGTTGAGTAGCCTTAGTTCATTTTAGCTTAATCCCTGTGTAGACAAGACCTGATATATTAATACCTAAAAAAAATCAGACTAATTTCTGCTTTAACATATGTGTTGTCTTCTTAACTATGAGCTAAAATGGAATTTGACGTGTTCAGTACAAAATGCATGAATTTCAAAATTAGGCTCCCAAGGCTTTGGAGTAGCACACAACTTTCCTGGATACTAACCTCTTAAAAAGTTACTTGCAAAGAACTTCCCCTTCTGTAACCATCTTCAAAACGTTAATATGTATTACTAACTAACCCTACTTTTAATATTATCCTGTTTATCTTTGAAATTTACTCTCTCTCTTTTCAAGTCTAGTTTGCACTAATGTAGCCCTGCTTGAAGAAGACTACCTTAGTGCAAACTAGGGACCTTTGAGTTTGCATTGACAAAGTTCACAGGGGTGCCTTTTCCCTGCTGGCCCCAGTCCCCTGCTGGCTCTGCTCCCCAGAGGGCTGGGGCCAGGACTGGACAGGAACCATGCACACAGCAGTGCCTTTTCCCTGCCGGTCCTGCCCCACAGCTTGTGACCCCAGGTTTAGCTTTTTCGAAAAAGCATGCCAGTATCTTGAAATACCAAAGTGCTTCCTCGCTAATGCTAAACCTGGCTACCTTTCAGAAAAAAAGCCTTTTTCAAGATAGGCAGGCTTTTTCGAAAAAGCTCTCTCTTCCATTGGCTTTCTTTTTTTTTTGAAAAAGAAAGTCCAATGTGGACTTTCGTTTTGGGGGGGGGGGGGGGGGGAGCTGCAGTTTTTCGGGACAAGGAGCCATCCCCAGACTGTCTACCTGAAACAGCATTTTTGAAAGAAGTTATTTTGAGATAATTATTCTGAATATATTTTGAAATAATTTTTTCAAAAAAGATTTTTCGAAAATGCTCTGCAACGTAGACATAGACATAAAGAATAGAGGATCATTGAACCAAAGGAGGCATTCATGGCCAAAGCCTGAACAGAACATAATGCCTGGTGAAAGTGTACAAGGAGCCCCAAGTGCCTGACCTGCATACCTCAGAAAGAGGAATTCCCTGCAAGGAAGCTATTGGTACCACTTGAGCAATCATAGAATGGGCTATGACAGTTTAAGGATAAGGGGCTTTCAGAACACCATAGCAGAGGGAGATGAAAGAAGCTACCCACTCAGACAAGGGGTGTCCAACATGAGACCTGCGAACCTCTTCAAGCTGGCCCACGGCTGCACTTGGCAGGACCACACTCACTGTGAGAGAAAGTGAGTGCATGGTCTCACATACTCAGCCCTCTGTGGTGCCACAAGAGTGCCATAGTATTTTGATTTATGGTACATATGGCCCACTTGAAGTACATTTATGTCAAATCTGGACTGCCACAGCATATGAGTTTGATATGCCTGACTTAGAGAATCTTTGGGCAGAGATAGCTTTTCTTTTCATTCTTTTGACAATGAACAATCCTGGAGATTTCTGAAAGTGTTGTGCAGACAGAAATTAAGAGCCCTGCATACATCAAAAGGAATCATGCCTCCTCCATGCTTTGGTGAGGTTTAGGATAAAACACTGGATGGTATATAGCCTAGTAAACGTAAAACTCTAAAGGCACCATAGGTATGAATTTAGGAAGCAGACCTGAAAAAATTCTACCTTATGAAAAACTGTACAAGGTCAATCTGCTATAGGCACTCAGATCTTCCCTACCCATCTAGAAGAGACAACAGCTGTGAGAAATGAGACTTCAAAAGACAAGAACAGGAGAGAACAAGAGATTAATGGTTCAAAATGACAGCAGAAAGGATGGGTACAGATCCCAAACAGAAACTGGCTTCAAAACTGGGGGGCCGGAGGGGAATGTCCTTATGATGCCCTTCAGGAACTTTGTAGCAGATGAAAGAGTAAAAATATGGCAGCCTTCCACCAGGAACTGGAACAAGCTAACATTTGCCATATGTACTCATAAGGAGCTGACTGACAAGCCATTTGTCTTTAACAAGAAAAGATACTCCAGTAGGAGAACAAACAAGGAGTCCTGTGGCACTTTTAAAGGCTAGCAATTTTATTTATTGTGTGAGCTTTTGTGGGTGAATCCTATGCAAAAGATACGTGATACCTCAGTAGGAAATGATGCTGCTGAAACAAAAGAGAATCACTTCCATTTAGCATACTAGCATTTTTTATATAGTGGCCTCCTGTTTTATAGGCCCACTCTATGCTTGTTGTCCATTTGAAAACTACGCTGTCAGATCTAGGGACACTGGAGTGGGGTGGCTCCTACCATCCTGATTCCAGGAAAGCAGGATCTCAAATAGGTGCCGGTGGATGCAGTAGCAAGAGACTATTTCTAATATGGTGGTGGACCAGAACTGTTTTGTTCAACAAGGATCTATGAAGATCATTGTTGCTTTCTCAAATTTTATCTTCCTGTGTAACCAAGAAAGCAGAGGGACGAAGGAAACCATACAGTAGTGGTTCTACCCACTATACTAGGAAGGCATTCCCTCTGAAGTTGAGGCTATATCCAGCATGTCAAAAGGAAGCCATTTCTGTTGTGCTAGGTTGCACAGAAATCAATAGATGGGATGCCCTGTGACTGGAAGATGTGTTGTGCTATTAACAAGTAAGGTTTCCACTCATTAGCTGTGTGGAGATCAATGCTGGACCTATCTGCCAGTGAATTCATTTCACCTGGGACGCATACAGCTCAGAAGATGATCCAACGCCCAATGCACCAGTTCCAAAGATGGACAATACAGAAGTCGCTCCCCCTTTCTTCTCTGCATAGGAGAAAGGGGTGTCAAACATGCAGCCTGAAAACCTCTTCAATCTGGTCCATGGCTGCACTTGGCAGGACCACACTCACCATGAGAAAGTGAGCACATGGTCTCACATACTCAGCTCTGTCAGTGTCTGAACTAACCCAGATGTGTGTGACCCAAATGACAGGCAGGAATGTCTTTGCTTTGAGAAATGCTCCAAGCTTGAGCAAACTGATACGCAGTCTGGATTCTCATGGGGATGAAGAGCCTCAGAATGTCTCATCATCGAGATGCATTCTCCATCCCAGTAAAAGTGCATCTGTGAAAAGGGTCTTTGTAGGTGGTGCAAGAACAGAAGGGACCTTCACGTATATTGTGTCCTTGTTTTCTCACCAGGTAAGCAATGTAACCATGTCCTGAGGAAGTTAACCAAGGAATCTATGTTCAACACACAGACTGTCCATTACCAGACCTGAAGACATTGTAGATGCAGTCACATCAGGGATTAAAGTGGAACGGAATGGCCCAGAACACGATTCCGGGGCCCACTATTTTTAGGGGCTCAGCATTCCGAGCACCCTGAAAATAGGAAATGGTGCCAGAACTCTGCTTTCTGCAGCCCACCATTTATGCACGGATTGGCTTATATGTGAATACATACGGTAGTTTCCCAGTCCAGGATGCGCCGACCCATGAGTAGTGGGGCAGCCCGGCTCGCACTGGGGAGTGGGTATTGGGGGCAGTGGGTGGAATTTGGGGACATGGGAATGGATACTGCGGGTAGGAGCTGGGGTGGGGGGAAGGCATTTGGGGAACAGGAGCTGCGGTGGGGGGCTGGCTTTTGGGTGGCAGGAGCTGGGGTGTATGAGAGGGGCCCATCCGTACCGGAGGGTTCCGGGGCCCATCAAATTATACTTTAACCCCTGAGTCACATGAACCAAGTGACAAGTGCACGCCCCCACATGGACAGAACCAGGGAAGATCAGGCTGTAGTCTGAGGGCTGAGATGAAACTGGCTTACAAAATCCATCCTGACTATGAACTGGTGCAGAGCTGAGCAGTCCCTCACTATGTATGAATTCAAGCCTACACTGATTAACTCTGTGGTATGTACAGGTGTTAATATGGACTTGTCTAAACTGACTGGAAGTCCTAGGGAATCAAAAGAGTGGTGGTGACTGTTGACTGTACTAGGAGTACACAACACCAGTGAGCAATCAATTGCCCAAATAAGCCAACAGCTGGTTGCCTCTATGGCCATCACAAGAGCTTCTGTAAATTACCTGGGGCCATGGAGCAGTCGAAAGGGAGCACCCTCTATTGAAAATGTTCCTGGTCCACTATTATTAGTATTATCATTTGTGAGCAGGATGAATTTCCAAACAAAAATAAGCATCCTTCAAATCAAGGCCATCAAATCAATTATCTGAGCTGACGGAGCGTATAGAGGACCCATCGTAGTCACTCTGAACTTTGAGTATTGTAGAAAGATATTCAACTATCTGGGATCTTGAATAGCTCTTCAACCCCACGTCACTCTTTCTGAGAGTCAGGATTTACTTTCCCTATAATAGGAAAATTAAATTCTGTCATCTTTAGTTTTCTATTTTTTGATGAGACTGAGATTAAAATTAGAACTTCCTATTTTATACATATCTTCCCCAAATTCACTCAATGTAAATGTGACCCATCTGCAGCTCAAATAACTCATATATTTAGGGCCACCACACAGAACTGCAGAAAAAAATAAAAGGAAATTTTAAGCTATACAAGACTTTACAAAACTATCCCAAAGAATATTTGAAATATATTACCTTGTAGTATCTGCTATTTAATATTTCATCCTTCAGTGTAGTTTTGTACTGTCCTTCAATTAATAATATATCTCAAGTGGCAGCTACACTGCAACTTTTTAAAAAATATATATATATAAAATTTTAGACAATAACTTTGCTCAAGTTTTCTCATGACAAATTAAGAGAATATTATCCTCTACTGAGACATCAAAAATATTTGTCTTGTTTCACAACAATGGTTTTCTAGCAAACCAAAACTTTCTAATAACTTAAGTGACTTAACTTATTGCATCAGTGCACCTTCAAAGACTAACAAGTTTGCAGCATGAATCTACTGTTTCCCTCTCTATTAAAAAGCTCTGTTTTGTAGGATTTTACAATGGCTAGCATTCATCTTCTCAAAACTAAATAAGAATGTTAATGAACAGGTTACCTCTGGGTTGTCTGGCTTGTGAGGCAGTCACAAATGAAAAATTTTAAATAAAATGAAATTATTTCTCTAAAGACAGTTGTAACTAAAACTGTCTATATAAAAACAAACATACTGAAAGTTCCAATATGGTAACCAAGAGACGTAAAATTAGTCTGTGATGTCATAAGACAATTTCTGTATTTCTGAGCTCTAGATGAACGTCCTTGGATAAGAACTCCCAATAAGTAATATTAAAAAATTAAGGCCCTGATTCTGCAATCTGATCTACTAGAGCAGTGGTTCTCAACATTTTGTTGGTTGCAACATGTCTGGCAGCATACCACAACTCTACAGGACACACCAGCCCCCCTCCCCAAATCCAGTCATCTCCACAGCTCTTCGTGACACACTTTCCACTGTGTGGTGACACAGTAATGTGTCCTGACACAATGGTTGAGAAACACTGCACTGAAGCAGAACTCTGATCCTCACTAATGACAAAAAGATGCTCAGTGATTCACACTAGAAAATCCGAGGGAAGAATCAACACCCAAATGTTCTTCCTTACTCATTCCTGGCCTTGCATCAATAGCTCTACTTAAACTCTTGATGTAAATTTGTTTTTAATGTATTGCTGTTCAGCTGTACAGTTCGATCACTGCACTGTTAGTTTTCAGATGGAAAATAAAAACTAAACCATTGCCACTTGGGAGGACTTTAAAAAGTCCATTTCTCAGACACAGCTTGAGGATGAAAGACAGAAAGGAGACTGGTTCTTTCAAATTAAACACTATGGTGAGTTGCAACAGCATTTGGCAAAAACTTGATTTAATCTTTTAATAAACCTAAACTGTGATGAGCTGTCCCCTCCATTACAGGCAACAGCAACAAAGTATAAAAAATTTCTTTTGTCACTGACTTGCATGCATACCTGCCTGGAGTTCCATCATCTAACAGCATGCAGAGAACCTATATGAAACAGTTTTTAAACCATGTCCTTATCCTGATATGACAGTGTTACTGACAGGTCTAGTAGAGTAAGAATTTAAACACTGATCAGAAATTTAACTACAATTTCTCTTCTTGAAATAGCATCAAGAGAATGATATTGACATACATTAGTCGAGCAAGATAGGAAATCCTGAATTTCAGGTTCTTAAGTTTTTGCCCTTCTGTATTTTTCCCAACGATTTTAATATCGTGTAAATTCTTGAGAAAGTCATTGTTTTTACGGGTTGATTTGAATTGTAACAATGTTTATTAGAGCAGCCACAAGTTCTTAAGCAATGAAAGAAACAAGGAGTTAATATGCTCCAAAGCTCTTTATAGTTTCATCTTTTCAAAACATATTCTTGAAAACTAACTTTATATTTAAACTGACATCCAGAATTCCTTCTCATTGCTGCCATCGCATTGTTCACTCTGCTTGTGTCTTGTACCCCCTCCTACACCACGTATTTGTCTCATCTATTTAGATTGTAATCTCTTCAGGGCAGGGACTGTATTCTACTCTGTTTGTACTGTAGCACAGTGGGGCCAAATTCTTGGCTGGCCCATTAGCACTATCACAATAAACCTGATAACCAGAGACTGCTATTATCCATGCTGTCCTGATTCTGTGACTTAAAAAGACCTCTCTCCAAATCTGTTCACTTACCACCTTTCTCCATCACTAACTTCACATTTAAAATTAAATATTTGTGACTAACAGAAAAGTCACTCTAAGTTGAAGGGTCTCTAGCAAAGGACAGAAAAACTGAAACCAGCATGCTTAAAAAATAAAATTAAAAATAATTTCACAGGCAATCACAACTGAGAAACAATAAGTTTTTGATGACTCTAAAAGGCACATTGGTTTACACACATTACAGTGTCAGAAATTAAATAATTGGTGTGTTATGTGTAACAGTATTTGGGATCAGAATTCTATTGCCTTGTATAACTTTATAACTTTGCTTTGCAATCATTTATAGTACAAAGTTATAAAATCCACTGTGGACAAATTTACTCTTTTTGTTACAGCTAAAAACATAAAAAACACCCTACCATCAATTAGAAATTCAATGCATAAATCAAAAACACATCTATTTGTTTTAAGAGTCATGTCTCCACAATTCCAAAAAACCACTGCACAAGTTTGCAGCATGAAGCCCTTGAAGTCAGTGATATCAAAGTGTCCTAATGACAACATTAACCCTCCGCTTTGCAATTATGATTTATTCTTCTCTGGATCTTACTATTTATTTTCACCAGAATATGTACAGATTAGATGGACAGTGCAGTGAATTAGGCAGCCATCTCTCACTTCCAGTTACACATACTGCATTAAGACAGACAGTGCTCCTCATGGGTCCATGTTCCCTATGAGCTCTGCCTAATTCCACACAAATCCTGAAGGATCACATAAATTAAAATAAGAAATTACATTTATCTTCCTTCTCTCCAATTGCTATAGAATTGTTTTTCAACAGATCTTATTTCTGCACAAAGTCATAACTCTGCCTAATATAAATGACTTCTCAATAGACCACGAGAAGGAATATTTGTAAACTAGGCACTAACTCCCTGCTAAATTTCCAGCTTCTTCCACCTGACATTGAGATTCTAAAGCTGTACAAAGTTACCAAAATACTGCAAGTTGTATCTAATGACTTCACTGGTTTGCTCAAGCTTTCAAATGACTCGCCTCTGAATCAGACATCAAATAGGGAAAGTTTCAGCTCAAAAGACCTTTTGAAATGTAAATGCTTATACAACCTAAAATACAGACATTGCCTATAATATTAACCAAGGATTGGTTGCAAACATTTAGAGACATTTCCATTGTGCTCATCTCCATAAAACAAGGAGTCATATCAATTTCAAAAGGGATAACCGTGTTAGTCTAGTCCAGTAAAAAAACAACAAGGAGTCCTATGACACTTAAAAACTAACAAATGTATTTATTGCATGAGCTTTCATGGGAGAAAATCCCACTTTGTCAGATGCTGTGAAGATGGGGGAATGTACAGAATGGGAGGAAAACAAATGCAGAGCAGTGTAAGTCATGGGAACAGGTCACACTCTAACAGCAAATCAAAACAGTTGTATATATTCAAACACTGGAGAACAGCATGCAGAGGAAGATGAGGTCAAATCACCTGTTGTAATGAGAGAATTCAGTTCCTTCCATTTGTAAGTTTCCCCACCTTCCAAGCATCTGACGATGGGAATTTTCGCTCACGAAAGCACATGCAATATATGTGCTGGTTTTTAAGTGCCAGAGAACTCCTTGTTTGTTTTACTGAACTAGACTAAGACGGCTACCCCTTTGGAACTCATTTCCATAGCATCTGAAGGCAGAAAAGATTAGCATGTTATAGAATGACCATAATGGAAGCACTCATTCTCAAAAACCTTTGAGCCGAATAGTTTGGACTCAGAGGCAAGGGGTTTGCTGGCTACACTGATCCTTTTCTAATTGATTATTAACTAATTTAACCTAACCTAATTTTAAAACTGGGCTAGAGCCAATAAAGAGTTAAAATAATCTGAGCAGCTTTATAAAACTGGTTTCAAAACAGGTTAGAAAACTTCTCTAAATGAAAACAGATCCAGTCAGTCCGGTGGATGATGCATCAGACACATGGTAATTTGAGTTGGGAAGAGTGAACAATTAGAAACAATCCCTGGATCCTTACTCAGCAAGAGCAGTGGAGATGAATTAAGTGTTTCGCATCCAGTAGGATCACTGTGTTTCGTCTGGTCCAGCTCACAATCTACAGTACAAATATGATAGGGGGATCACATCTCCCTGACTCACCCTCTTCAATTCATGCAAATTGTAAACTACCTTGCTCGTGATCTGTTCAAAAATAGCAGCAAACGGTTTACTAGAAGCTCAGAATTACATATTAAAAAAAAATCCATCCGTCTTGAATGAACTGCGATAACAAATGCAAACAGTGATATCCAACTCCTCTTACACACCCTCCACTCAAAAGAGAAAATGGTATAATGAAACAATAAAAACTTACAGTACATAGTTCTATGAAAAAGCGATCTAGCTCAGAACTAAAACAAAGCCCAAAAAAAAGATCTCTCTTGTCATATGCCACAAAGAGTAGTTGCAAAAACAGGTTCTTTAAAAGAAAACTATAAGATAACTTATTGTTCGTAATTACAAAGAAAGTTAAGTCACTAAAATACTGTCTAAAATATAAAAAAAAGTCAATTAGGAAATCACTACCTTGATAATTCAGTGATACCAAGAACTAAAAAAAGTTTTCCTATTAGGAAATATAAACGCAAATTTCAATTGCTGTAACTTGTTTAAATTTAAACATATGTTAACACTAACCTTAAATTTCTAAACAAACCATTACACGTTTTTAGCATGTACCAAAAGTGTTGAAACTCATCTCCAATATGTTCAAATAGGAAAGAGGATTTATTTAGTCTTATCTGGAATCAGAAATCAGGATTCCTGTTTATGTTCATCTATATCAGGGTTTGCCAAACTTATGGAACTCAAGAGCCACACAAGTTGATTATTAAACTTTTGAGAGCCGCACTGAGGCACATCGCTATATTTTACCTACTCCAAAATTACTAAGTTTAAAATTCATTGCACACACTAATTTTATCATAAAAAGAGGGCAAATATTGATCCTATTAATGTCAGAGTCTAATAATTAAGGTTACCATGAAAACTAGGCCTACCTATACAGTAAAAAACTTAGCTTCTCCCCACCATCCCGACCCCCTCCCTAACCCTGAGGCGCTGACACTGGCTCACCTGGGCTGACCCCCTTCCCATGGGCCCCCATACCTGACTGCTCTGATACAGGCTGGGGCTTGCTACCCTTGCTTTAAGCCTTGCCTGGGCTAAGCATCCAATATGGCCGCAGTGGCAGCTGGGCACAAGCTGGGGCTCAGAGCATGCTCAGGGTGGGAGATTTAAAACTCCTAGGCCAGGGCTACTTTTCTCTGGCTCTCTTCTGCAAGCCACACTTTTTCATTCAAGAGCCACATGCGGCTCCCAAGCTGCAGTTTGGCCACGCCTGAATATGTTGGAAATTATTTACATGCATGACGTGTGGTCAGTTTACTGGCCATTCTGCCAGAGGTGGGGGATGGGAAGCACCTCTGAGTTAAGAATTTTGCACCAGTGAAGTCAAAAGGAACAGGATTAGTTAAACACACAGAAGAGTGCACTTGCAATATGATTTATATGAGCTTTACTGTTTTTTAATCCAAGCGAGGATTTGGGTAGACAGAAAATTCACTTCAGGAACCTCAGCTCCAAATTAACAAATTTTCTTGCGCAGTTATTACAATGTCTGTCCCACTGTTATAACAGCATCAAATACACAGTGTTTATGAAATAGTGACAGTTACAGTATTTTATCAGCTGCTTTGAAGCTTCCTTTTACTACTTATTAATTTCTTTTACTAATTATATGTAGCAAGATTCAGATACCCTTACTCACACCTTATGCTAGAAGTCACTCAAACTACTCATGCAGTAAGGTTCTGTGAGTAAGAATATCAGAATCTAACCCTAAAAAGTCATTTAGGTTCCTCTGAAAATCCTAATGCAGATTCAAAGTGTTTCAGGCAACATTTCATACAACTTCCCTATAATTTCCGTAAGAGACGAAGTGTTCCTCTTCAAATAAGCGGCAGTACATTTCAGTCTTCAGAGCCATCCGGGGTGGAAAAAAAAAGTGCTCTGAAGCAGGGCAGAGATCTGAACTTCTATCTCCTCATCTTAGCTTTGATACATATTTCCAGCCCCATTTAATACTGTAAATCTATAGAGTAGTAACTCTCTACCCACATATATATGGAGTATAATACAAGTTGATTCTATCTACACTGATTAAAGTTAGACATGGTACACCAAGTACTTTTGAGTTCTAGATGTGGTATAAAAAAGTCAGTCTGAGGATCACAAATGGAGAGCTGCTCCAGAACCAATGCTTGTAATGAATATGTGTAATGTAATAATGGGAGATGAGCTAATGCTAAAGGGTTGTGTAAAACTTCCCAAAGCCTTCCCAAGAATCCTGACCTAGAATAAAATGATTATGTACCTTTCAAGATTTGCTCTGACAAATTTTCTTCAAAGAGAGGTTTTTAAGGCAACATCCAAAAAAAAAAAAAAAAAAAGTAACAGACTTAACACTTAGTAGAGATCTTCAGTCTCTCTTTCTTGCCAGCTCACGTCTATTGATTGCTACAGAAGCTCAGACATTAAAAGGGTCATACTTCAGAGTATGTTGCAGATGATATATTGCCAAGTCTTAGTTGGGAACTATTACAAGAAGAGATAATATTATTCCCAGTCCTCAAGTTCTCTGGAAGGCACCAGATCTTCTCAGGGGTAACATCTTCACAACTTAAACAATTGATTAGCCTCCCAGCTATGATTCAAAATTTCCCTGAGTCACAAGTGGCACATCTCCCACCCTCCCAACACTAATTTCAATCTAAACCCCACTAAAAATATACTCATAAGATTTAAAAAGGTGAATCTCCAAATAGGTTCCAAAGGGGCAGCCATGTTAGTCCAGTTCAACAAACAAGCAAGGACTCCCGTGGAGCTTAAAGACTAACACATTTATTTATTGCATGAGCTTTCATGGGCAAAAAGTATCTGACAAAATGGGATCTTCTCCCACAAAAGCTCATGTTGCAAATAAATGTGTTAGTCTTTAACCTCCAGAAGATTCATTTGTTTTGCAAATAGGTTAAACATTGAATATTTTGCAGTTGTTATATAGATGCTAAACAGAATATATGACAACCACTAATCAAAAGGAAGTTCTCCAAGCACATACCAACGTGTACAGGAAACTTACAAAGATTATAAACACATTTCCAGTACGTTGCAAAAGAAGAGACATAAAGCAAAAGAAATGCTTTAGACCTTTTCTGTGCTTGATGACATCTAAATTTTTCTAGAGATAATTCCACAACACTTAAGTTTTGTGAAAGAAGCTCAAAAGGGGCAAAAAAACCCTCCTACTTTCCACTCTGCTTGAAAAAAGTTGCAATATATTTAGAATTTTGTGGGTAATCTATATGGGTGCACTACAGTAACATTTTTCTTTTCTCTCTCATACATTTAACATATTTACCATAATTTTTAGCACATACAGAAACATTTCCTGCAAAACCTTAGTATCGGGACAACACTGAAAGAAAGCAATGAATTAAGAGTTGTACAAGAAAGTTTACAGAATATCTGCCCTCATTAATCTTAGTTTCAATTTTCTCTCAAATTCACAAGCATCAGAATTTCTCCTGCTCCTCCCCACAAGCATGAGCAAAAAGTGGGAAAGAACACTAGCGCTTCTATACTCTAGAAGGGTGAATGTGAACAGCTGCAATGAACTACTTAAAGTAAACCCCTTTACATTCAAATAAATGTGAAACATAAGGAAGTCTGTCAGCACTGTACTATGCCTATCTTATACCAAAACTACAAATAGTAAAGATTCGCTCTCCAGTTTTTTCTAGAAAACACTGAATGTCATGTCATTAAAATGATTCATTAAAACACACGAATTGATAATATATTTAAATTATGCAGATGTTCATTCTTATTAGTATTAACCTAATAAAATGCTATTTCCACACAAGTATAATAAATCTTTATCATAACTACAAACAATTTACATCTCTTATCCTTATTAATGCCACCTTATTTAACCTGGAAAGTAGCAAAACAGTTTCAGGTCTCTAATCAACAACAACATGAATACCTATGCAAAGAGTCTAATTAGGTTTTATTCTCCTGGTTATTAACTGTCTCCTGGAATTTTTCCCCCACTTCTATTTTCCCTCATCTCACAAATCAAGTAAGCCATAACTAGCTACCATATGCAAGAATCATCTGCTCTGATTCACTTCTGCTTATCCTCCAATCTGTGCATCTTTTATTAGACCCTGTTGGGTTGGTCTTGTTCATATTGTTACCAAATATTTACTTACATCAAACTCCAAAAAAAAGTAACTATAAATGAAAATCAGCTTGATCCTTGTATAAAGCTGTATTTTTATTATTATGGAAATGTTCTCCTATACATTGTTCCCCCCCAGTTCCACTAAATCTGGGAGGACTGCACTTTTCCAAAAAGGAGCTAACACACTTGGCTAGTAGCAACAAGTGAGTCAATATCCAGTAAACACAAGAGCAACTTCCAAATCAATAGCCTCCCTTGGACTGTAACTTAAATAGAGTCACTCTGTTCCAGGGGTTGCCTAAATTTAGTTATCTTGAAAATTCTATACGTTATGTTCCTCCAAAAATCTATCATCTTAGGACATCCCTACAACACGCGCAAATCTATTTCCTCCACATCCTTTCCATCTCTTATGACTCCTTTATCTTAAATTTAACAAGGTACTACTGATAAACTTTCGCAGTAGTAGTCCTTAACAACTATATAAATAGCTGAGGCTTTGGTTCTCCACCAGACATTTTCAAATTGCTCCAAAGCTGCACCTATTTGTAGATCCTTTTCCCATTCTTCCAAAACCAAAGATCTGGAAGACAAGATTATCACTAGCAATCTGCTAAAATAAAGAAATCAGCCCCAAACTACAATTTTAAGAAACTCTTCATTTTCTATATCCTGAAAACTCAAAAATGTACAGCTAAGCCTAATGTATGTCTACTGGTAGCTTACTTTTTTAATTAAATCTCACAAGTAAAACTGAACCTGAACCTACTTGCTTTCTTTTGAGGCAGCATAGAATGATGAGCAAGCCAAGCAATTAGGAAGCTACAAAAATTTATTTTTTAAATTTAGACCAGAAATCTCCACACAGCCCCCCTACAGAACATCATTATAAATGTTCTAGGCTGCAACATCTGAAAGAAGCCATTAACAAATAAAAGAGCACAAAAAAATTAAATGGTATTTTCTAGGGAGCCCACTGAATGTACACAACCTTCATCTAAAAGGGTCTTACAATTATATTGCATGTTCCATCTTGAATAAGTTGTAACACAATTCTCATTTAACTCATTCACTGACCATTAATCCAAATACACTTATGATGGAAAGGAGTCACTGCTTAACAGCAGTTAAACTACAGAGCAGGTTAGCAAAAATCAAATACCACCAAATCCACTGGAAAAAGTTAGTAGAATTTAACCACTTATTATTTGGCCTGAATACTTAGTACTGTCTCCTTACTTTTGCAAAGACTGCCAAGGAATTTTTACCAATCACAAAAGCGCCAAAGTCTCGTTTTTCCTAAAAGATGGCAGTAACTGCCAAGAGTAAGGTGCTTTTCAACACCACGCTGCAGTACTCATTCAGTACCAGCTCACTTGGAATCATGGATACCCAGTACCCACCAAGATCAGGTCCTCAGTGAAAAAAAGTGTTGCTTACTGAATCACCTTGAAACACTTCCTTGTAAGTGCTGAATAGACTTGCTCCTGCCTCTCTTCCAAGATGCAGTGACACCACAGCTAGACACAGTATGATCACAGAATTAGAAAACATACATACAAATTCTTTCTGAAACTTCTGCTAAAATTAGTTAGCATACTTTTATCAACTCAAATACCTAAAACGTGATGCAAATGAATGGATAATCTAATTTTCAGAAGTTCAACCTTTTGAACTCCAACACGCCACTGACTCTGAAGTATTAAGTAAATCCAGTGATGTTCTTTCAATGTTCATGATTAGGTAAAATTTAAGAGTACTTTCAAATTAAGCAATTTATAAAAAACAATCCCCATTTCTTTTCAGAGAGGTAAATAACACTGCAGGTTTTTGTCTTTTGTTACTGCAAAGCCCCAAGCATGTTACAGTAAAACTTACCTGATGAATATCAAACTTATTTATATTTATAAAATATTATGGTTTACTATAAACCCTGTGGGCTAGCAACTAATCTGCTTTTATAAAAATACAGCTTGTGAATGTTTGAAATACTGCATAAACTCATAAAAGCATTAATGTGGTATGTCTATTTAACCTTATGGTCTGAGCAGGGAACAGTACCACTCATGTTTACATTACTTCTTTTATCTGGAGCTGTATAAATGTGTGAAACTATCTTTCCTTTCCCTCCTCACCACAACCCGAAACACACCCCACAGAGAACATGAGTCTAAGTGATCACTGGTATATTAACACTCACAGTTTACATCTAGTTTAACAAATTATCCCGGTTCCTTCCGTAATCTCTGCTAAGACTCATCCACGTGAAACAACAGAAGTTAAAGCAAGTTCTTTAACGCTTGGATGGTTCCATGTGCTATAAACATCTAATACAAACTGTAATTTTACCTCAAGGTACACCAGCTACCTCCCAAAGGCTCAAACAAGCCATAAAAGAAGGTGATGCCACCAGAAGAGTAGCCACAGCTATCAGTCACCTGGATTTGGAGAATGTAGGAGTGTCAATGAGACCATCAGTCATCTTTGTTTCTTAAGGACAAAAACTGAGCCACCATCTCTTCAATTCCAACAATAGGCTTGAAAACGCAAAATTAACGTAAGCTAATCAAAAGGCACAAGCAGTCAGGCAACACTGCTGCAAAATAAGTCTGAGGAAACTGGATCATAATTATCCTATGCATGCCATCCAAAATTCATCAGTTTATGTTTAGGGTATATGTAAGCAGACCCATTTTACAAAATGAACAGAATCCTGTGGCACTTAAAGACTGACAAATTTATTTATTGCATAAAGCATCTGACTTAGTAGGATCGTCTCCCATGAAAGCTCATGCAATAAATAAATCTTTTGGTCTTTAAGTGCCACAGGACTCCACGTTTGTTGTACTGAAGTAGACTAAAACAGCTGCCCCTTTGGAATTTTACAAAATCTACATGTATCGGATCTCTCTAAACCTCTCCAAAATCTTTAAGTAGTCCTGTGGCTATCAATGTAACAACAGCTGACAGCAATAACTGGTAATGTTCTGGGAGCTGGCAAAAAACTGTTTTGTAGGATTATCCAAAACATAAAAGAAGGCTCTACAGGAAATGAAGATGGTCAAAAGTTTTACTGAAGTATAACGCATAAACAAACACAATAACTCGCATCAGGTCAAACTGGTTTTCAAAGAGATCTAACCTTCCAATTTCTTATAGACAACAGATTTTTTTTTTTTTTTTTTTGGTGGTGGTGGTGGTAGTGGTAAAAATACTATGAACCCTTGCTGAAAGTCCATTTAACAGCTTTCAAAGATATGAAATGTGAAAATTTATGGAATATTCTTGTTAGCCCATCTCTTACATGGTATGTATTTTCACAATAAAGTTGTAGAATTGGGAATATTAAGGCTATACATAATGTTCTGATACTCCAATATGGACTCTTGGCCTTTATCTTCACTAGCCAAGAGCTGTAACAAAACATTTCAAATGCACTTGCTGTAAAGTCAATTTATAGCATTAGCCTGAACCGAGGCATCTCTAACAAAATTTTAAAAGACACAAGTAGAATGCTTTTGATTCATTCACACAGGTTAACTAAACCATACTAAAATTATACTTGTTGTAACACTGAATAAGAGCTATTGAAGTAGTACATTAACCGGCAACAAGCCCATTTTGACTTGAGTAGAGAAAAGTAACACAAGAACACCACAGTACCTTAACCAAATGATAAAAGATGACAATGTAACTCCTCCCCCACATTTTGAAAAAATAAACTTTAGTTTGTGTGCTGTTGTGGACAACTTATTACTCTGTGAAGTCACTGTTTCAGTCCCTCTAACATGAACCACGTTTACAAAATATAGCTAATGTACAGTAAGAGAAAATCATATCTCCACTAGTGGTTCCCAACCTGGGGTCCGTGGACCCCTGGGGGGCTGCAGAGTGGCTCCAGGGGGGCCGAGGACAGCCTGGGAGCTGGGGCCAGATGCCACCAGGGTCTCCGGTTGCCACTGAAACCCAGGTTTCCAGCCAGCAGGGAGCTTCCCCCAGGCAGGGAGTTTTTAAAATTCCTGCCCCGAGCATGCAGAGCCTGGGGGTGTCCAGATGCCAGCAGCTGGGGTGGACAGGTAGGGGCGGGCGGGTGCGGGGAAGGAAGGGGATGGCAAACCAGCAAGGAGGGGAGATGGGCTGGTGGACACGGAACATGGCCGGGGATGGGGCCATAGTTGCTCCCAGTTCCCTGGGAAGGGGCAGGGGGCCATAGCCGCTGCGACTCCCTGACAGTGGGAGAGGGCCGTAGCTGCCATGGCTCCCTGGCTGGGGGAAGGGGGCCCATAGCCACTCCGAGCTCCCCGGGCAGACACGGCGGCCCCTGCTCCCCAGCAGGAGAGCAGCATGGGTCAAATTCCACCCCATTCGGGTCAAATTCTGCCTGGGGCAGCACTGCTGGGGGGCCACAAAGTTTTTTCTAGTTAGAAACGGGTCCCCCGTCTTAAAATGGTTGGGGACCCTGATTTAGATATTATCACCAATATACAACTTAAAGGATGAATTAATCGCTTGCCACATTTAACAAGCCAAGTCAAAACAAACCCATTCCACCATAGGTTCTTCTGGCTTCTGAGTAACAAGAAGACAGTCAACCAAAAAGAGATTTGTTTTAAAAACCTACACAGTTTAAAATTCTATTCCAAGTTCCATCTCCAAATTTTTATAGCTGAATTACTGACAATGAAAGAGGTGCAAGTCTCAGTACCTATTTTAAGTTTTAAGATATATTGCTACTTTTTGAAAATGGCCACTATTATACAGACTCTGTACTCCTGGAAGTTCATACTCAAGAGTATTTCACTGCATGATCTTAAAGTAACCATTGCACACCTAACACAAATATACAGAATTTTACAAACAGGATGATAAAAAGTTATTTCTATTATTCTTTCTAGATTTGAGTAACTTCAAAAGGTAAAACTTATAGCCCCCTCATTTAGTTTTTTGTCTAATCCCACATAGCCACACTGAAATACCAATATATACCCTAAGTGCATTTAGCAAGCAAATAGTGCATAAGGCCCTTCTTTGATATTTAGCCTTAAACTGGTGACATGCTTATTTCTTTCTATTGTGAATAAGAAGGGGTTTACAGTTCAGTGACTTCTAGTCACTCACCACTTCTAACTCCTGAACAACCCACTTCAACCTCTAGATTCCTAAGTAATCTACAGGATTGCTCCTGCAACTGAAGACCAACGTCTGGCTCAGGCCACAGGGTTTGATCTAAGTTATATCTACGCTGCAATTAAATACCTGTGGGTAGGCCTATGGCAGCACACTCAGACTCGGGCTAAGGGGCTCTTTAATGGTAATGTTGACATTTGAGCTTGGGCTGCAGCTAGTGCTCTGCAAAACTGCAAGATGGGAATGTCCCAAGCTTAGGCTGCAGCCTCAGCCCACCTACACTGCAATTAAACAGCCCCTTGGTCAATCCCAGCAAGGCTGAGTCAACTAACACAGACCAGCTGCAGATGTCTAACTGTAGTGTAGACATACTCTAAGGGATTGATCAATTGTGGGGTAGATGTTTAGGTTCGGGCTACAGCCTGGGCCCTGGGACCCTTTCACTTCATACCACATAACTAAACATATACCACATAACTAAACAATCCCTTAGCCTAATCCCCACGAGCCCGAGTCAGCTGGCATGGGCCAGCCTCAAGTTTTTAACTGCAGTATAGTAGACATACTCTCTGCCACTGCCCTTGGGGGGGGGGGGGGCCAAAGCAGAGTCAGTGAAATTCTGTATACCAGCAGCTGGTTAATACTGAAGGACATTTCTACAAAGGGGCATTTGCCCCCTGTGTGTGGTTCCCACAGTCCTTAATTACAAGAAGCTAAAAGAGAAAAACTGGAAGAAAAAGTAATTCTGCAAGAAAATGATGCTTAAGTAGAGCATTTGTGATTAAGTAACATAGTGTTACACTTAGGCTATTTTAAACTAATACATGAATAAGCAGCAGAAGCGAAATAATTAAAAAAGCGCAAAATAATTGTGGTACACCTTTCCATTATCATTCATCCATGTATATTATAGAAAAACAGAATGTGAAAAGGCCAGGGCCATAACTGGGGAATAATGACAACATTGCTGGATTTCAGGAACCTTACTGTTCAACAAGGTTATCCTTTTCAGATAATGAAATAGTAAATATTTATTCCCACATGAGAAACTGAAACAAAACAAGGAAAACAGAAATGTAATACTGCTGAATATATAAGACAAGCAGCATGGAAATGGAATAACACAAGTGAATAGTAACAGTTCAGAAATAAGAACACATCAGATTTGGGAAAGTAAAAAAGAAAAACAGTAATCAAATATGTATGTAAATACTAAATACAGGTCCTCGACTTGCAAATACCTGGAACTTCATTTACATGAAGAGACCACTGAAATCACTAGGATTATTCATGTAAGCAAATTATACGTGTGCCTAAGTCTTTGGAAAACTGGGGTTACAGTTTGAAGAGAGTGATAACTTTTTTCCTCTTATAATTACTTGCATGACAGTAAACTCTTAAAAGCAGTCATTCACTTACATGTTCTTTTTTTTTTTTTTACTTAGAAATCCTTTTGTGAACTTTTGACTGGGTTTGGTTCCAAGAAAGGAAATGTATTTTAAATAGCAAAACTTGAAAAACAGTATAAATGGATGTCAGCTTCTACTTTGGAGTTTGGAGACCTTGATATCAATACAGACTTAAATAACATGTTACTTTTAAGGAAGATAATTACATAACTTATATGAAATAATTGTAATCCATTCTTTAAAAAACTCAAATGGCAAAATTTAAACAATGCTAGCAAGGAGCAGTCTGGGAGGTAAAAAATATCAAGCAATGTCAACACATGAGAACAGTATTCGGTGCAAATCTTCTTCCACCATGAACATTTTATACGTTCGCTTACAAGAACTGTCAAAAACAGAACGTAAAATAATGCTTATCCTAGTTATCAAGTTTATCCTTGTTAGTTTAACCTCATTATAACATACATAAAGAGGCTTCTTGCATGAATCCTATTAGCCAAATTTAAAAGATTTCCAGAAAACTTTTCTTGCGCAAATGTAGTTCACCATAAAATATGCACACAATTGTCATCACTGTTAATTTTTATGATGGTCCTTTTATCGTATACAAGTTGCCCATGGTTAGGTGAACCATTCAGATCTTCATTTGCTACAACCTCAAAAGTTCTAACGATAGTATGTTTATGCCTTTAATAAGAGTGTATTAAAAATAAATAAGTTCTTTGGAGATCTCCAGCCATTCATCACTTAAAAATATTTAAAACTCTTAAGACACAATCACAGTGATCCTTCCTTTGACATTCACATCCACAGGTAATGTAACTTAATTATTGTTGATTAGAAATAGAGTTTGAGAGGGAAGCTGTCCAACGGAATCAGAGGCCTAAAGTTAACTTCCAGCAATTTAGAATTTTAAGAATACTTTAAATTTCATTGGTAAGAGTTTTACCTAAGCAAATCCTCTGCCATATTAGCTGCTGAAGAACTGATTTAAACAGGTATGTCTAGTTTATATGTGAAGGCAACACATTTTAATTGTTTACCACTGGATCAGGTGCAACGTCAAAAACTCACAATGGAACTTTCAAGTCAATGACTCAGAGTATCTCCCTTTTAACGTGCTTATATACACATGCACATTTGCAGGAAATCGCTATGGATGGCTGAAGTTTTGTATTTCTTGTGGTGCTAGAAAGCATTAACAATGGTTTTCACCTGCATTTGATCTAAGCTTCAACTGAAGCAACTGTCAAAGCAGCAGCTCAGTTTTAGGGCAGTACATGTGGGTCACCATGCCCATTCCCTCAGTAACTAAAGCAGCTGGCAATCGCACAGCTGGCTCCAGGAAAGTTGCACACAGGCTGTCTTGCTACCCACTCTTAACCTCACCTGACATTTCCCCTCTGATCTCCCACCCCTGCAATATG
>ML682006.1:18631166-18727208 GCA_007922195.1 Podocnemis expansa | reverse complement strand
GGGAGGAGGAAGAAGAAGCCCCACCAGTGGGGCAAGTTCCTCCTCACGCTGCTGGCACGGAGCACTGTTGACAACAGACGAAGGGACCCACCGTTTATGATCCGATCCCCCCCCCCCCAAGTGCCTGCCACGCTCCCCCTTTAACGCCCCACGTCCATGCCACTGACCCCCCCCCGCGGCCAGCCCAGGTCCCGGCGCCCACCCGGAGCCAGCGCTGGTTCTGCCTCCCCGGCCGGGCCCATTGTGCTGGGGAGAGGGGGGTCCGGAGCGTGCCATCGCCCCTCCCCCGGCGGCTCCCCTCGCCCCCGCGCGGAGCAGGCTGACAGCCCGGGCGGCCGCGGGGCCTGCGGGCGGAGGCCGGGGCCTGGCGCGGGGCCGCCGGCCGGCTACTCACGGGGAAGGCTCGGATCCGCATCTTGGTGTCCTTCCGGCTGCCCGTCCCCTTGCTCAGGTTCGACATCTTCGGAGCCGGCGCGAGCGGAGCCTCCCGCGGGGCGAGGGGGCGGCGCGGAGACCCCGGCCCGGGGGCCCCTGGCGACCTTCACTCCGGGCGGCGGCCCCGGGGGCGGCGAGGCGGGGAGGAGGGAGGCGGCGACGGCGGGGTGTGGGCGGCGGCGGCGGCGCAGGCCCCGGTCTCCGGCGGCGGCGGCGCTTCCTTCAGCCTCCTCCGCCGCGATGGCGGACAAACATCGCTCAGTGCGCAGGGCCGGGCGCCCCCCCACACGCCACAGACAGATCCGGCCGCCGCGCGGGGAGGAGCGCGGCGGGGAGGCCGGCCGAGGGGTGGGGGCTCCGCGGCCGAGATCTCGCGAGACTTGGCTCCGAGCTGTCACCGCGGGCTGCAAAGGGGCGGGGCGGGGACAGGGAGACGGGGAAACCGCGCGAGGACGAAGGCGCCCGCGGATTGGCTGAGCGCGGCGCGGCAGGGGCGGGGCCGGCTCGGAGCGGGCTCCTTTGCCTGCCTTCTGGGGGAGGGCGCGTGCCTGGCGGCGGCTGCGGCCCGACACCCCCTGGGACCCAGGCGCCGCCCACTAGGCCTGCTGGTGACTTGTCAGGTTGCACCCAAGCAGGCCTCCAGCGGGCTGGCGCCCACAGAGCTGGCACAAGCTTTAGGTCTTGTCTGCATGTGGCACTGGTGCCCGCTCTCACCCTTGCAGTGCTAGGCTTGCTTCCTTCAAGCCCCAGCTCCTGGAGTCAAGGGATCAGGAAAGATACAGGAGCCGTGTTAGTCTAGGGTAGCCAAACAAGGAGGCCTGGGGCGCTTTTACAGACTAACAGATTTATGGTGGGAGAGAATCGCACTCCGTCAGACACTTCAGAGATTTTCTCCCACCGATGCTCATGCGAGAAATAAATCTGTTAGTCTTTAAAAGTGCCCCAGGACTCCTTGTTCGTTTTGTGATCAGGAAAGAATCACAACTGTCCTTTAAAAAAAAACCAAACAAACTAGAAGCTGGAACCTAGGTTCTCCTTAAGCCTCAAAGCCTGAACAAAAAGAGTGCAATGTTTTAGAAGTCACACCTGTGGAGAACACAGCCTGACTTGTGATGTTTGGACACAGGTCATTGCCAGTAGTGACCTAAAAGTTGGCTGGCTGTTGCTATCACTGTGGTAGCAACATTCATGGCTGCCCCGAGAGGGTGGTGAGAGGGGTGATCGCCCTGGGCCCTGCGGTTCCATAGGTGCTGCGCTGTCCTGCCGTGAGCAGGGCAGCACAGTGCCCAAACCGCTGCCCCCCCCCCAGCTGTGCTGTCGCCCATTGGGGGGAGAGGGAGAGCTGGCCAAAAGCAGCAGCCAGGGGCCTGTGCCAGAGGCAGCACTAAGGGGGCAAGAGGCAGGGCAGAGCCCACACCACTGCCCCCCCCCCCCCGTTGCATTGCCCCCCCCCCCCCCCCCCCGGCCCCCGGCTTGGGGCTGAAGGCGGGGGGGGGGGGGGGGGGGGTTAGGGGCCAGAGCACTGACCCTGGCTGCCGGTTTTGGCCGGCTCTCCCTGTCCCCTGGATGGGTAACAGCTGGCTCAGGGGTGGACTGCACCTGCCCTTCCCCCGGACTGCCGGCCCCACCACTGGTAACAGTCACACAGTTGGTAGCATAAATGAGGAAGGTGCCATCGTGGACTAGGATTTTAGCTACCAGGTTGCTAGTCTGGTTCTGAGATGGTTGTTATTATTCTGGCCATTTGGCAACACTAACCAACACCTGATGGTAGCAATGGTGGAAAATCTGAAAGAGACAAAGTCAGATGAAGATGCAACCTTAAACATAGGTTCTTACATCCTTTCAAGCCTGTGTGGATAGGGCAAAATCAAATAGGGTCCTTAAAAGATGGGCCAAGGAAACAACTGCCCATGCATATTATACCTTTTCCTTTTGTTTATCAACCTGGCGTTTCCCAGTGGTTAATTTTCTCATCTGAGTCATGGCACTCATGGGTGTTGCACTCCTTTGGAGACTCAGTCATGTTGAAATACATTTTTGTTTTCCATTTTAAAATTTGCTAATCACAACATATGCTTGCGAAATGAGGATGCCACTAGAGGCAATACCCTGTGGGAGAGTGAGGCTAAATATAGGTCACTCACAAATTAGGACAGTTTATGTAACAGGGATGGAGGTTTTGTAAACACCAGATTTTGCAAGTCAATGGCAGGTTCATTTGCTTGGCACTACTGCCATTCAACTGAGTCTCTCAAAAATAGGAACAAAAAGTTCATAGACATTTGAAATTTGGACTCAGGTGACTAATCCAAGATCCCTTATAGGAAGTCTATGGCACAGGCAAAAATAGTACTCTATTTTTGATTCCCAATCAACCCTAACTGCAAGAACACTATTCCTCCAATGAAAGCAAGGAGTCTTGTGGCACTTAAAGACTAACAGATTTATTTATCGCATGAGCTTTCATGGGAGAATATCCCACTTTGTTAGATGCTTTGAAGAGGAAGAACTTACAGAATTGAATGAAAATAAATGCAGGGGAGTGTAAAACATGGGATCAGGTCATACTGCAACAGCAAATCAGAGCATCTGTAAGGATTCAAACTCTGGGAAACAGCACACGGGGAGGGTGAAGTCAAATTACCTGTTATTATGTGAAAAGAATCCGTAGTCGCGATTCAGTCCTGCTTTGACACAATTTAATTTGCATATTAGTTTGATTTCGGCTGTCTCTCTCTTCAAAGCGTCTGACGAAGTGGGATATTCTTCCATGAAAACTCATCCGATAAATAAATCTGTTAGTCTTTAAGTGCCACAAGACTTGCTTTTTTTGCTTTACTAGACTAACTCAGCTGCCCTTTTGGAACTATTCTACCAGTGATAGGTATTTTCAAGCATAGTACACTATGCTCACTACACCACTCCGTAATTTCCTAGGAATACCTTAAAAACTTTAGCACTGAGGGTATGCAGGTATAAAGAACCTGTGAGCTAGTTTGTCTTTTGTAAATATTTTTTCATGTATTTGTTCCCTGAAAACTACCACTGCCTATTGAGACTAATGCAAGTACCTCAATTGGCTGTTTTTAATCTGTTCAGAATTAAAACGAGAGTCTTGTGGCACATTAAAGACTAAAAAATTTCTTCAGGAGTAAGCTTTTGTGGGCTCCAACCCACTTCATCAGATGCATGAAGCAGAAATCACAATTGAGAGGTGTATATATACATGTGTCAGATGAAGGAGTAGCAATACGAATGGGGAGGGCAAGTGCTAACAAAGTCAGTTCAGTAAACAACAGTTCAGAAAACAACAGAACACCAAGGGCTATCACCTAAAATCCCTCCAACATGTCATCAGGGATCTACTACCTATCCTGGAAGATGATCTCACTCTCTCTCAAGTCTTTTGACGCAGGCCAGTCCTTGCTTACAGACAGCCCCGCAACCTGGAGCAAATACCACCAAACAACCACAATACAAGAACACTAACCCAGGAACCTACCCCTGCAACAAATGCTGTTCCCAACTCTGCTCATACAACAACTCTAGTGATACCATCACAGGTCCCAACCGTATCAGCCACACCATCAGGGGCTCATTCACCTTCACATTTACTAATGTGATATATGCCGTAAAGTGCCAGCAATGCCCCTCGGTCATGTACATTGGCCAAACTGGACTGCCTTTAGGCAAAAGAATAAATGGACACAAATAGGACAACAAAAATCGTAACATCTATAAACCAGTAGGAGACCACTTCAATCCCCCTGGACACTCGTTAGCTGACTTGAAAGTTACCATATTTCAAAAAAAAATCTTCAAAAACAGACTTCAGCATGAAACTGCAGAGCTGGAACTCATCTGCAAACTTAATACAATCAGATTGGGTCTGAATAGGGATTTGGAATGGTCATCTTGGTACAAAATCTTTTCACAATCTTTCCTTTGAATGGGCTTCATCTACCCTCATTGAATAGACCTAGTTAGCACTTGCCCTCCCCATTGTATTGCTTCTCTATCCTCTTGGCATGTGTACATCTACCTCTCAACTGTATTTCCACTTCATGCATCTGATGAAGTGGGTTGGAGCCCATGAAGGCTTATGCCCAAAGAAAATTGTTAGTCTTTAAGGTTCCACAGGACTTCTGTTGTTTTTATATAGGCTAACACTACTACCCCTCTGGAACTTGTTCAGAATTAAGTATACCCCAAAAAGAAATTATATAGCAGCAGCATAGTAATGAGTCCTAATGATTTCAGCATGACTATAGTACAGTATCATTCCATCCTTTTGAAAAGCAGTTTATAGAATAATGTGTAGCTCTGAAAGCACTTTTCATCAACAACAGAAACAAATAGTCAAGTGGTTGGAGAGGCAGGTTTTTCCTGCAAACTGCTAATATGAAGAATAGGGTCCACATACATTTCAGTGTAATCTTCTCATTTGGAAACTTTGTAAACAAATCCAGTCCAGCCAATGAAGTTTAAACAGAGCTTTTGCTTACGAGATGATCAAAATGTTGGGAGAAGGATCCCACCTTAGTCTGGATCTCAGGTACCTGCACAAATGGGTAGAATTCACTGCTGCACATTGCTTTAATATGTCTTCTTCTTCTGTTTTTGTTTTATTCTTTCACGCTGCCCTTGCACTTAGGACAACCTCGCTATCCTAATATACTAGGTTCTCATTTTCTCATTCCAGTCACTTCTGAAGACTTGCTTCTTTTTAGAAGGCACACAAATAGTAACTCAGGCCAGTCAGATGTTCAATTCAACATTATGTAACTAGATGAGGGATGATAACTGAAAAATGAAGTTACAACCATGTCTGTTCCTCTAAGCTTCTTTCCTAACTTCAGCTGTATTTTACACTAAGATGGCAAGAGCAAGATCACTTCTTTAGCACTATCCAAGACTCAATAATATTGCTGGTTCTTACTTATTAAAATTATCATTAAGCGTAGGGATTGTTGCCTGAAGTTCTCCCCATGCAGGTTAGTGGCCCACTGGATCTCTGATGAAACTCACTGATCACTCCTCTCTGCATCCTACCTCTGTGACAAACAAGTGTGCAGAATTCCTCTGTGCAACTCTAATTGATGCTCCCATATGCAGTGGAAATAAAGCAGTTTTGCTAATATAGGGTCTTACGTTCACACAATCACTGAAAGTGCTCCTAAGTACCAGTGGTGTCAATCAGAGAAAAGATGTGGGGGTGAAGAAAGGCAAGATTTACCTATGAATTGCTAGTAGCTCAAATGCCCATCTTGGTCAACGCCAGCTATCATATTTATACATTTTCAAATATTCCTAAAATAAAAGAAGTAGGTGTTTCTTGAGAAATAACCTTCAGTAATAGGGGTTTGTGTTCCTTGTGCAACAGCTTCTTCCACCCTCTATTCACCCAGGGGGCTAGTCTGTGCCACACAACTCCTTGTTGTTTTTTCACTGGACTAGACTAACACGGCTATCCCTTTTAAAATTGCAGATACACTGCCGTCAGATCTGTGAAGACCTGCTTAGCCAATCAGGAAGTTGATCACTGAAGACCACCTCATTAAGTACAGTGGCACTGAGTCAAAGGGAAGGCATTTCCCTTCTTTCTACTCAGCGGACTGAAGACACCACGGTAAGTAGGAGGTAGGCGGTCAAAGGGAAATGTACAAGCTATTTTAAGTAATTTGCATATCTCCTTTTGACTTCCACCAACATCCCACCATGGTGTAGACCAGCCCCTGGTTTCCTTCACAGTATGCAACCTTGCAGTATAAGGGTCAGGAGTGTTTGCACTAAGTAGAATAGCTCTGGATGAGAACTGATTAGTATTCCTCTGCAGGTCACTTTACTAAATGCAGTTTTGGAAGGTACTCAGATACCAGTACAATGACGAGCACTGTATAAGGACCTACACAGACTACTTCCACATCAGTGGCTACACACAAACAGTTAAATTGATTTAATAAAGTCACTATAAAATCATTAAATCAATTTAAGCTAAATCTATTTATCAGGTTCACACTAGAAAGTCAAATCAAACTAGCATGTCCAGGGACAGGACTTGCTAGTTCAGTTTAGGAGAGGGACACCAAGGGAGGTGTGGCAAGATGGCCCCCTAGACGGGCCATGCCGCCAACCAATATATAGAAAGAGGAAGGCACCCTGGGAAAGAGAAGAGCAAAACTGTTAAATTGAAACAACCATTAAATAGAAATAACACATCTGCACAGCATTATTTTGACATAACAGTTGTGATCCAAGCATTGTTTTGATTTGAAACTAGGTTTTATTAAATAAATCTAACTTCCCTTGTTTTGAAATGATGTAGCTCATCATTTTGAAACAAAAATAAGTCGTTTGGGACTACACTTTTTAAAATTGAAATAACCAGCGTTATTTCAATTTAAAAGCTGTGGGTGGACATACCGAGTGACTAACAATTTCTTTTTATCAATATGACAAGGATTCTACTTTTACTGATACTTTTTCAAGTGATAGGATACCTTAAAATATCTATTTACTTCTATGCCTGCTAAAAATCTCCCCTAGCATTACTCAAAACATTGTTCCACAACCTATTCGTGTTCAGGGCCTCAGAAACATTAGAGGGTTGGCCCTAAAACAGTATATTCCCCACGTTCCTCCTACAATTAACATAACTTTTTATTGCTTTTAACATTGCTTTTTAAAAAAATTGTAGACAAGAAAGTTTGTCTATTAACACAAGCATGCTATTTTTTAATTTTAAAAACAAAGGGTTTTAGGGAGTGGTTTTTGTTTCTTTTAAAGCTCAGTCATTCACCCTGGAAATCAATGGAAGTTTTGCTATTGATCTGAATGGAGGAATAATCAGACCCTTGGCTGCTTTGTATCCTAGGCCTCTGGATATTTAAGGAAATTGCTCATTTATTTTCTAATTTACAACAGGTAATATATTTAAATTCATTTGGACTGGGAGTTTCCTTTTAGAGTAGGCAGTTTTGGGATACAGATAAACTGCACATCCAAAGAATGTACATATATATTGTCTATGCTATGTTTTTCCATGCATTAAGTGCAAAAATTAAATATTTTGCTTCAGCGTAAGAAAAACAATGAGAGAATATCTGAGACAAAAATAATCACCCCCATGCTTAAAGTTAAGCACATGCTTCCGTGCCTGCATGGTTTCACTCTGTAATATTCTTCATTTGGAAAGAAACTCACAATGGTATCTGGTGAGGGTGAGAGGAAGAGATTCTCCATTTAAAAGGCATTACAAATTTAAAAACCAATTCCTTTTTAACTGCCTAACTACATCCATCACAATTTGAAGTTGATACTTGTTTTGGGCTTTGCATGAATTTTGTGTGATACGCTGAGGATGCATATGAGACTATAATCATTTCACTTTTTTGGAAAGCTACTGTTCTGAAAATACAATAGAAGATTAATTCCTTCAGTTGTAGTACCTATTGAAAAAATGTTATGATGATAATGCAGAGCTGTATACAGCTGGAAAATGTGAAGGGGCTTCAACAAAATATATGTAATACTTGCATTTTGAAAGGGAGAAAGGGGAAGTAGGTTGTTTTTGATATATTACATTCAGAATTTCAACCTATAGCACAGAAGCAAGGAAAAGTTCCTTTGAAGTCACTATGGGTAAATATGACACAATGAGGTAAGTTTTATTTTTCTGTTTTACTGACAATTCCCTTAACCCCCACCACACTCCTAAACAATATTCTCTAGTGTCTTTCACACATAAATCCCACTGATATCAATGGGAAGTATAGGTACCCTAGATCCGCTGCATCAGGAAAAAAATAAAAATAAAAATTCAGAAATTGTATTTAATGGATTATTTATAAACTTTGGCATTTAGAAACAGGATAACTGAAGAATATCAATTCCAAATTATGTTCTGCCTCATTCCTATCTTAAAAAGCAGTGAACTTCCTGAGCTCCTTCTATGGCCAACATTCCATAGCCCTAATTTTAATTTCCTTGACTATTGCTTCATTGGACTTTAGGGAGGAGTTAAAGGACAGAAGATGCTGAAGTAACCTATTTATGTGAGGTAGCTGAACAATTATTTTATCTTCCAGTGCAATCCCTTTCTTCCTGTGCAATGCTATAAATAAAGTATAGGCTAAAGTCACCAAATAGCATTTTCCACTCCCAAAAAATTCTTGGTGTGCTGTCAATATTCTACAGCAGTGGTTCTCAACCTTTTGTGGGTTGCAACACACTTGGTGGCATATCACAACGCTAATGGACAAACCAGCCCACTCCCCTGGACAAATCCAGCCATCTCCCCAGCTCTCTGTGACACACTTACCGCTGTGTGGTGGTGCAGTAATGCGTCCTGACACAGTGGTTGAGAACCTCTGTTCTACAGCACCAGTGGTTCTAACTTCTGACTACTTCCTGGAGGCTGCAATTGCATTCAGAAGATTCCAAAGTTTCCAGTTTGGTTTGAGAGCAAAGTACTGCAGGTGTTGTTACTAGTAAGAGGTATCAACTGGTGGCAGATATATATACTATAAATAAGGAACACTGGGGTTGTCATCAGGGTGTTGACGCAAATAACTGCTTTCCTTTGTAATGTGAAAAAACCCCCAAAACTTTCAAAGCTTGGCTGTAGAAAATGGTTCTTCTTCAAGCACTGCTTGCATCATCCAGTTCTAGGTGTCTACATGCTGCAGCGCACAACTGGCCAGAAACTTTTTGCCCTAGCCTGTCAGAGCAGGGTCGGTGGCCAAAGCCCCATCTGGCAGCTCCCGTGGCTATATATATGGCCCCAACCCTTCTCCTTCTGGGGACTCCTGCTAAGGTTTGGACCATTCTGCGCCTCAAACAAGCTGTCCCCGAAGCAGACACTGCTTTCCTATATCTGCGCTTCGGATGAATTATCCTTCCACTCCCCCCACAGGCCCCATCACACCAGCCCTTGGGCGCACAGGACTGGTACCCACGGACCAGCTTCCTTAAACCACCCCCTTGCTGTCAGTCTTGGGATTTCTTCCTTCTCTCACGGCAATGCCAATCTGCTAAGCCCTGTCAGATGTAACACCTCAAAGGGATTAACGTCAAAGGGCTGATAATGGAAAAGAAAACAGCATCTTATATTCACATACACATAGGCTATGTCTACACGACACTTTTATTTCGAAATAACACTCGTTATTTTGAAATAAAAGAAATTTAGTCTACACGACGTTTTCTTATTTCGAAAGGACAGATTCTGTCCTTTCGAAATAAGAATCGTTGTTTCGAAACAGTTAAACCTGGATGTTTTCGAAATGGCTGTTATTTCGAAATGGTCATTTCAAAATAATGCCATTTGGACATGTTGTTTCGGAACAAATGGATTCCGAAACAACATGATTTGAAATTCCTCCCAGGGTGCTTAGCACCCTGGGAGGAAGAGCCACCCCCTCAGCACCCTGGCCAGGGTGCTGAGGGGGGACAAGCCGCAGGGCATGGGGGGCTGCCCCCAAAAGCAGTGGGGAGCCGTGCAGAGGGGTGCCGATGCCCCGCTCCCCCCGCCACTGGGGCTGCTCGGAAGCCCTGCGGCAGGGTGCAGGGGCGCCCCGCTCTGCCCACTGCCGGGGCTGCTCCCAAACCCCACAGTGGGGTCCGGGGGCGCCCGGCTCTCCCTGCCGCCAGGGCTGGTGGCAAACCCCATGGCAGGGTGCCGGGGCCCCAGCTTTTCGCTGCCACGGGGGCTGCAGCCACGGGGAGCCGGGTCCCATCGGCCCCTCAGGCCCTGGGCTCAGCGGCGGCAGCGACTGCGAGCCCCGCGGCTCACCCGGCACCAGCTCGGGGGCCTGCAGCCGCGGGCGGGGTGGCCGCAGCGCCCCCAGCAGGGCGCAGTGTGTGCCGCCCTGGTTGCGGCCACCCCACTGGGGGCTGCAGCCCCAGCAACAGGGCGCGGGTGAGCCGCCTGGGCTGCGGCCACCCTGCCCGCGGCTGCAGGCCCCCGAGCTGGTGGCGGGGTGAGCCGCGGGGCTCGCAGCCACTGCTGCCGCTGAGCCCAGGGCCTGAGGGGCCGGTGGGACCCGGCTCCCCGTGGCTGCAGCCCCCGCGGCGAGGAAAAGCCGGGCTCCAGCACCCTGCCGCAGGGTTTGCCACCAGCCCTGGCGGCAGGGAGAGCCAGGTGCCCCCGGACTCCACTGTGGGGTTTGGGAGCAGCCTCAGCAGTGGACAGAGCGGGGCGCCCCTGCACCCTGCCGCAGGGCTTCCGAGCAGCCCCAGAGGCGGGAAGAGCGGGGCATCGGCACCCCTCTGCAGGGCTCCCTGCTGCTCTTGGGGGCAGCTCCCCATGCCCTGTGGCTTGTCCCCCCTCAGCACCCTGGCCAGGAATTTCAAATCATGTTGTTTTTTCAAAATAAAGGTTTTATTTTGAAATAAGTCATTTCGGAATGACTTATTTCGAAATAAAACCTTGTGTGTAGACATAGCCATAGACACATATATTTGCATGGGATTCTAGGACCCTAGCAGGAAAGCCTAGAAGGGATGGAATAAAGATGGAGGCCTATTGTTACCATCCTTAACCCTTAAGCTGTGTGTCCAGGGATCCTTCTCCCCCCATGGACAAAAGATCAACTGGGTTGCACAGGGGAAGGGGAACAGGACAATGGTATCCTCCCCACCCCACACACTTTTGTCAACCCCAAACCACCTTAGAACCCGTGGTTGGGTCACTTATACCACCTTATACATCGATCCCGAGCGAGTGTGAGCCCATCAGATGCCGTTCTTATACCAGAGTGGTAAGAAAGCAGATTCTCTTCCTCACAGATGAAGGGAACAAGGGAAGGGAAGGATGGCTGCTCCTGTCTAGCCTGGGCCTCAGGGTGAAAGACCATAGGGCAGTTACGTTAATTCTCACTGATCTCTACGAGGATACACCTGCCCTAGCGTACCTCATCCTGTCCCCTCCATGAACCTCTTGAAGGTCTTGGGGGGGGGGGCCCACTGAGGTCCATAAAGGGGAGTGACCCCCCCTTTCTTGCTCTAGGGATGACTGTTCTTTCCCCATGGGTGATACAATCAAATAATGGCTTGCCGTTCAATAGGGCAAGCCTTGTTAGTAGCCCCTGGCCTATGGGATGCATCGACCCCTGCCTCTCTGACAATCAGGCAGAAATGGTCTTTTCCCTCTCATCTCATCAGCCCATCTGGCTGCTGCCCTCGCCTCCCCCTTCTGCTCCTGATCAGGGCCCCGGCTGCCCAGTGGAAAGCCTGACAAGTACTCTGGCCCCATAAAAGAAGGGTTTCCCCTCAGAGCCTTCAGGGCCAGGAACAGCTCTGGCTGATGACTTGTCCAGAGGCTGTACTGCCCCCCTCCAAGGGGATTTCATAAACTGAGCAGACCTACTTCCATGGCACGGAACTCACTAATCCGGGTGTGGGGGGGTAGGACCCCCCCACCCTCTTTCATATGCAGAGGGGTGATTTCTGCCCAAGCTTTGCTTGAGTTGGACAGGTTTTTTCATGCACAGTTTGCCTTAGGGACACCCATCTCTCTCTCTCTCTCTTCCTCTTTCTCTTTCCTGGCAGGGTTATCCTCAGCCTTCAGGAAGTGGCCCAAGACCCCTAGAAAACCAGACGGGCCTAGTCTACTAATGGTAGCATGCCCCACGATGGGTTCCCCCCATCACTCCTTGCTCCATTCCCCTAAGCGGCACAGGAGAACATTGTCTTGCACCCTTTCGAAGAGACTATCATGTTTTATGGTCCCCCCCCATATTCCTTCCAAGCCAGGATTACCCATTTTCCATCCTACTACAGAGGCACATGGTGGGATTCGTCAAGGGAGGCCACGTTCCTTCTTGGGAATAAGGGATACACAGTTTCCCTAACATCCCTGAGAAACCCCTCAATAATTAAAAGGGCAAATGTGGGTGTCATACCACAGATCCCGGACCTCCTCAATCAGACAACAGCTCTAATCTGCTGCCTCTGACAGGAGACGGCTCACCTGGTTCATGGGAGGCTTGCCACCTTATTATCTGCACGTCAGGTAGGGGATCAATAACCAGTCATAGGGTAGCTGCTTGCCTGCTGAGCACTCCTCTGCCAGGGAAAGTGGGTACATACTGATAACAAGGCTGCCTTCCCTGGAACAGTGGCAGCAAAGGTGACCCCCTTTGTTCTATTTCCCAAAGAATGGAGAAGGAAAGGAGTGAGGGGAACACGCCTCTAGCTACCTAATTTGTGAGAATATCTGCTAGGACCTAAGACAGGGATTCCTCTATCTCTCCACTCGTCATATACCTGTCCGTGCTTGTGACCCTTAGGGATGGATTAAAGTGGGGTCCTTCAAAATCCCCTGCTGCCTTCCCTCCTGGCCTCCCTTTCAGGTGATTTTCCTATTACAACTTCCTCCTTTTTTTTTTTCCATAAGGGGTTTGAGGAGTTTTTTCCCAGAATTCAGAATGGGAGTTCCTGACCTCTCACCCCTGTTGCAATGACTTGTAGGAAGGATTATCTCCACGGGACAGGGCCCTCCTGCAGGCTACCCCCCACCCCTTTCTTCTCCAGGTAGCCATGATCCCTAGGGTCCCTTCCAGGGGTCCAAAGGTCCTTCTGCTCAGGCTTTACCTAAATAAAACAGGTCCCGAATGAGGGATTCTTCCTCTTTGAATACCTATGGATCAGAAGAATAGGCCTCTCTGTTCGGAACCAGCTCCCACTTTTGGTAGTTGTCTTCCCACTTGTCCTCCCCCATTGGACTAGGACACCCTCCCCCGACCTGGTGTGTCCTACCGAACTGAACCAGTGTATTACATGTAGAGGTGACTAATCCCAACCCATCGACATTGGGGAGACCACATCCCCCTTCCCCTTTCTTTGGGATGTGTCAACCATTTGTCACATTACAGGATAATGGAACATTCCTAGTGTCAACAATTTCCTTTGTTGAATCAGTTAAGGATCAACAATGGTGCATCACCAATGGGTTAAGGTCAGCCTCCTACCAAAGCCTCAAGTCTCCCCGACAGAAGGGCAGATAACCTCTTGGCACCCCTTCTGCAGTCTTCTCCTAGAAGAACCTGCAGGTTAGTAGCACATTCATTGGTGTAGGCTTAATGACCCACCACTCTATTGCCCTACCATATTTTGGGGTTGTCGCCTTGAGCATAGCCATGCCGATGGTGGGAAAATCAAAATCTGCCCACCATCCAAGGTATGGCTAGTCGTCACCTAGAACTGAATGATGCGAGCAGCGCTCGAAGAAGAATGGTGGGTTACCTGTATAACCATCCTTCTTCGAGATGGGCTGCTCACATACATCCAGGTCCCTCCCACTGTCCCCACTACTCAGAGTTAGTGAAGCAAAGGGACTGAGGAGGATCAGGGTCGAGGCTATAGATATAGCTGCGGGAGCAGCCAGAGGGGGTGTTGGCCACTGACCCTGCTCTGACAGGCTACGGCAAAAAGTTTCCAGCCAATCATGTGCCGTGGCACATAGACACCTAGAACTGAATAATATGAGCAGCCCATCTCGAAGAAGAACAGTTACACAGGTAACGCGCCAGTCGTGTGGTGCGTTTTGGATTAAAGCTCAAGATAAGTAGGTAACTATACTGATCAGCAAGTTTTTGGTATAGAGTGGTGTTAATGTGTCTGTCCATCCCTAATTTGTATGGTAGCATCCAGAAAGTGGATCTCCTGTGTGGAGTGTCCCAGACTAAGTTTGATTGTGGAGTGGAATTGTTGAAATGTCTGTGGAAATCTTCAAGGGCATCCCTACCTTGGGTCCAGATGATGACGATGTCATCAATGTAGTCTAAGTAGAGGAGAGGTGCTTTGGGATGAGACTTGGGGAAACATTGTTCTAAGTCGGCCATAAAAATGTTGGCATATTGTGAGGCTATGCAGGTACCCATAGCAGTGCAACTGACTTGAAGGTATAAATTATCCTCAAATCTGAAATGATTGTGGGCAAGTACAAAGTAACAAAGTTCAGCCATGAGGTATGCTGTGGCATCATCTGGGATGGTTTTTTTAATAGCTTGTAATCCATCTTTGTGTGGGATGTTGGCATAAAGAACTTCTACATCCATGGTGGCCAGGATGGTGTTTTCTGGAAGCTCACCAATGGACTGGATTTTTCTCAGGAAGTCCACGATGTCTCAAAGATAGCTATGAGTGTTGATAGCATAAGGTCTGAGGAGAGAGAGTCCACATAGTCAGATAAGAGTGCCAATGCCTGAAATAATGGGGTGTCCGGGGTTTCCTTTTTTTATGGATTTTTGGTAGTAGATAGAATATCCCTGGTTGGGGTGCTAGTGATGTGTCTGTCTCTATTTGCTCCTGTGCTGCCTCGGGAAGTTTCTTGAGTAGGTGGTGTAGTTCCCTTTGATATTCCTCAGTGGGGTCTGAGAAAAGTGGTTTGTAATATGTTGTGTTGGAAAGTTTTATAAATCTTCTGATTGTAATCTGATTTACTCATGATGACAAAAGCACCTCCTTTGTCAGCCTCCTTAATAATAATGACAGAGTTGTTTCTGAGGCTGTGGATGGCATTGTGTTCTACATGGCTGAGGTTGTGGTGTAATTAATGGATGGTGTTTGTCCAAAATTTCAGCCTTTGCACAGTGGTGGAAACAATAAATGTAGAACTCTAATCTGTTGTTCAGACCATCAGGAGGAGTCCACAAAGAACATTTCTTTTTGCGGTGTTGGGAGGAAGGTATCTGTAGGTCACTGCATTGATTATTGGTGTGTTGGGAATATTCCTTGCGTCTGAGATGACAAAAGTAGTCCTCCAGGTTACCACAGAATTTTATCTTACATGTGGGGGGTTGCAGGGCAGAAGGAAGGTCCCTGAGACAGCACAGATTCCTCTGCTGAAGTAAGTGTATAGCACAAATGATTAACAATGTTGCTGAATGGGTTGAAGGTGTTGTTTTTGTCTTTTACAGTGCATACTGTTTTAGACACTTGGGTATCCTTTTTCTTCTGCCATTGTGTGCCAGAAATATATATTGGGCAAACTGAGCTATCTCTGCTCAAACGAATAAACAGGCACAAATCTGACATCAGAAATTACAACATTCAAAAACCAGTCGGTGAGCACTTCAATCTTCCTGATCGCTCCATTGACAATTTGCTAATAGCTGTGCTCAGATAAATGAATAACAGCTTATGGCTTTAAAGAAAAACTGTAGTATTGGATGTTGCCAAGTTCTGTAAGTTACCCCATCTTCAAAGTGCCTGATAAAGTGGGATTTTCTCCCATGAAAGCTCATGTGATAAATAAATTTGTTAGTCTTTAAGTGCCACAGGACTCCTTGTGTCTTTTGTAGAACTAGAATTCATTTGCAAATTTGTCTGTGTTTCTTCAGGGTTAAATAAGGATTTTGAATTTGTTTTCTCATTACAACAGGTGATTTGACTGCATCTTCCTCTATATGCTGTTCCCCAGTGTTTGAATCTTAACAACTGCTTTGATTTGCTGTTATAGTGTGACCTGATCCTATGACTTATACTTCCCTGCATTTATTTTCCTCCTGTTCTGTAAGTTCCCCAATATTCAAAGCATCTGATGAAGTGGGATTTTCTCCCACAAAAGCTTGTGCGAAAAATAAGTTTGTTAGTCTGTAAGTGCCACAGGACTCCTTGTTTGTTTTTGACAACTGAGTCAGTATGCTAGGGTGTGAATATAGTACCAGGATGAACTCCAGTATATGTGAGGATACCTAACAAAGAAATGGCAGATAAAGAAGCAAAAAATCATTTTAAACATGGAGAAATTAATATAAAGATTGAGTATCTGAGTATGCAGGAATTTAAAGTTTAATTAAAAAGGATTTCAAAAGGAATGGCTAGAATTGTGGGTCCACCAGAAAAGAAGATTTTATGAAAAATGCCCCAAAATAAGGATGATGCACTTTGTGTAATTCATATTTAGACATTTAACTGGTCACTGTGGTTTGAATAATAATTTATATCTATTGCATAGACACAAAGAAGGGTTATGTAACACATGTAAAGTTAAAGAAACATTTGATCGCCTGCTATGAAACTGCTGGCAATATTCCCAAGAATAAATGGCTCTTTATGAAAAATGTAGATGCTTGAAGGTGACATAACATTCTCTGAGGAGTTTAGTGAGCATATCAGGAAAGTGGGTAAAAGAGGGACATTGGAAAAAGAGAACATTACCTTTTTTTAAAAGTATCTAGAGCAGGGTAAAAGAGGGTAGTGGAATACACAAACAAGGAATATAGTACATGGCATTTATAGACTTCATATTGGCTTCTGCATCACTATAAAGAAAAATAAATTTTCAATCCTTGTGGAAACAATGTTACCACAAATTAAAGAGGCATTGGATATCCACGCCTTCTGGAACATCCATCAAGAATTTAAACCAAACAGGGAATAAATTAATCCAGAAGATGATCCCTACAAATGGAGCCAGCTAGGAATTAACAACATTGCCCAAATTCACATTCAAAGCAAACATCCAACTATTTAAAGGGACAATATTGACATTTATTGACAGTGATATTTAAAAAACCACTCATTTTGAAATTATATTTGTCTACTACTGCTATATGCAACTCCTGTGAGTACTGTAAATGAATGAGATTAGAGGAAATTAGTTCTCCTTTTTTTTTTTAGCGTATGTTTTACTCGCAAATTTCACAAGACTTTGTATGGCCAGTTTTTCTATTTCCTTTGAAAGAGTCAAGGTAGACTCAGATCCACAAGGATCCTTAACCTATCATTGATTTCAGTGGAAGTTAGGAACCTAAATATATGTTTTTGGTTTTTTTTGTTTTTTGTTTTTTTAAAGATCTGGGTCAGAGCTGTCAATCTGGTAAACATTTAAACACATGCATAACTATATTCATATAAGTAATCTTATCGACTTCAATGGAAATACTCATGTGTTTATTGTTTGATATATACCTAAGCTTTTGAAGGACTGGGGCCTTATTTTCCTGTTTGTTCAAATGTAACAGAGGAGAAAAACATTTATAAAAATAGAGAACCATGCTTGTAAAACCTCAACAAGTGGCAGGGGGATTAAAGGATGGGTGAGTCTATAACTTTAATTTATTTCCTTAACTGAATAGATTTCAAGCGAATAATATTCCTTTAAATATAATAAATCCTGTGAACCAAATAATATTACAACTTTTACCCTGAAACATTGCAGTGTGCATGCCTAGGATGCATTATAGAAATGATGCATCCAAATTTTTTGGACTTTGAGCTCAAAGGGACCAGATTCTCCAATATAAAAATCGAAATCTGTCAGCTGTAACAACTGACTGATACAGCATCCATGTTAGAAGCAGGAAAATAAATTACACTACAGCAGCATCAACAACGAGCTATTACAATAGCTAACCAATAAGAACATATTTATATGGGAACCAAATCACATTTCTCTGTGACAAATGGAGCACATTGGGGGCAGGGGAAAGAGGACAGATATTTGCTTGTTTCATAAACTTTTACTGGGCCATGTTTAAATCTGCTAGAAAACAGAAGTGATGGTTTAAAAAAAGAAGAAAATTTAAAATCATGTATCAAACCATCAGCTTCAGAATACAAAATAAACAAAAATGCAAAAACATCTTTCAAGCAAGAAAAAGGAGTGTGGCTGAGATAGATAATTTAAACACAGTAGGAGTGACACTATCAATGATCTAACTTAACCCATTAAAGCCCCTAGTGTAGATAGCATGATTTCTACTGCTACAGTTTATCCCACTTATTTCATGAACATTAAGCATCACTTTGGATTGTGCAAATAAACCCAAAACCAAATGTCAGTCTTGCAGACAGAGATCTATGTTGTTCTGACCAATTTCAAGTGAACTGTTGTTAGTCAGCATTTGTGGGGTGAAAGACAAAGATCATGAGCACCCTATAATTAGTACATGATGTAGGTTCTCTGAACAGGTTAAACTAGACAAAGCACATAATAAACACTTATACTGTATGTAATATACATCCTACACCAGCTTCCTTTTCAGTTCCAGAGTCATGTGAAAGAAAGAAATAGCTCTTCACGGACTAGGTCAACTTTAGTTCCAGGAACCACTTCTCATTCCAACATCCACCATGGCATTTGCAATCACCTGGCACACTATAGCTACAAATACACTGGTAAACTGAGGACCCATCATTCAGCTCAACTGGTAGTAGCAGTGGTGGAAGCTGCCGAGTAGCTACGACTCAGCTGTTACTTTGAATTTTTATTTATTTTTACAGAGTAAGGTACAAATGTCTGAGTCTGCGGTGTATTACTGCCTCCACCACAGGGGATGTTGATGTGCTGATGAATGATAGGCCCTCAGTTTGCCACTGTTGATAGCCTAGCATATTTTGACCCCAGCAATGGTACTTTTGCAGGTGTGCTAGTATAGAGAGGGCTTACTCGCTTTCACCATTGTGTGATGCGGATTTGGTCAGAGCACATCTTCAATCCTTAAGACCACAGCAAAAAAATGAATGCCCTGTTACAGCAATTGCCACCACCAGCCCTGGAAGCTTCACTGATGGTAGCAATGGTATTACGTGCTAGTATAGACAGGGCTCTGGTATTTTTACTACTGTATTTGACTCAATACAGAATTAAAAGAGGAGAATATAATTGACACCAGTCAACACGGGTTTATGAAAAATAGATCTTGTCAACTAAACTTCATATCTTGTTCATGAGATGGCAGGTTTGGTTAATAAAGGCAAGAATGTTGATGTAATATACTTAGACATCCATAAAGCATATCACATGGTACCACATGGCACTGTGATTTAAATAATAGAACGTGAAAGTAACTCGGCAAACTTTAAATGTATTGAAAGCTCATCAACAGATAGGTCTAAATATGTCATTCTAAATGGGGAATCATCACTGAACAGAAGTATTTCTAGTGGGGAGTCCTGGTTCTATTGTAATTAATATTTTTATGAATGATGGAAGAAAACAAAATCATCATTGATGAAGCTTACAGATAATGCAAAAGTTAATGGAGTGATAAAAAATAAAGAGTACAGAATATTGATACAGAAGAGCCTGGGCTGGTTAAGAGTTGTAAATGTATACATCTAGGAAAAAAGAAAGTAGGCATACCTATAGGATGAGGAACTGTATCCTGGAAAGCAGTGACTCTGAGAAAGATTTGGCCATCATTGTGTATAATCAGCTGAACATGAGCTTCCAGTGTGATGCTATGGCCAAAAACAGCTAATGCAATCCTGGAATGCATACACTGGGGAATCATGAGCAGAAGTAGCGTGATTGTTCTCCCTCTGTGTTTGGCACTGGTGCAACCACTGTTGGAATACTGTGCTTGGTTCTGGTGCCCACCATTGAAAAATGTTGTTGATAAATTGGAGAGCATTCAGAGGAAAGCTATGAGAGAAAATTAGAGGATTAGCAAATGTGCCTGATAGTGCTAGACTTGAGGAGCTTAATGTATTCAGTTTAACAAAGAGAAGGTTAAAGCATTACTTGATCACAGTCTATAAATACTTATATGAGGAACAAATATTTCATAATAGGCTCTTCAGTCTAGCAGGGAAAGGCATAATAATATGATCCAATGGTTGGAAGTTGAAGGCAGACAAATTCAGACTGAAAATAAGTCACACGTTTTTGATGAGGAGGATAACTAGCCTTGGGAATAAAATTCCAAGGGTCAAAGTAGATTCTCTATAATCAGCAATTTTTATGTCAAATTGAATGTTTTTGTAGAAAACGTGATCTAAGACTTATTTTAGGAAAGTCTTTATGGCCTTTGTTATACAGGAGGTCAAAGTAGATCATTTTAATGGTCGCTTCTAGCTTCTGGAATACAAGTCTGTAGGCTTTGTGACAGAGGTGATCTTAGATATGATAGACATTTATTACTACTCTCTCCAAAATACAGCAGACAAAGAAGATACTTCCTCAAATTATCAATAAAAAAGAGATTTTTCTTTAAAAGGCAGGGAAGAATGACTGCACGTAACTCTAAGAGAAAGTTCAAAGATTGCTGAAATAGCATGATCATGTAAGTGTATCAAGGAGTGGGAGGATAAAAGATAACTTGATCAGGATCAACAAAGGCCTATATGGAACATGGAAAGGATTTTTTGATAAAAATGTTCTTTATTTTAGCAGAAAAAGGCATACTGAGAGCCATTGTTTGGAAGCTGAAGCTAGACAAATTGAGACTAGAAATAATACGCACAATTTTAACATCAAGGGTAATTAATCATTTGGAACAAATTACCTTTGGATATGGTGGATTCTCCATTACTTGATGGCTTTCAATCAAGACTGGATCTCTTACTAAAAATATAATACAAACAGAAGTTAGAGGCTAAATGCAGAAATTGCTGATGAGGTTCTATGGCCAGTGTTACACAGGAGGTCAGACTACCTGATCACAAGGGTCCCTTCTAGTCTAAACATCTATGAATACTATAATATGGCATGAATGAAGGAGAGAAAACCCTAAATGCTAGTGTTCAGTCTACAATGTAGGCAGGTACTTGTATTTTATTGACTTCAGACAACGATTCATTGTTACTATCCTTTAACCTTCAGAAATACTTACATAACTATCTTGCCAGTAAAGATTTCTGAATTGAATTGATCTTCTTTGAATAACATAATTCTTCTAAAAAGGAAACAGAAAAGTTTTGTGGCAGTGGAAGATTAATTTGGACCACATCATGTCACTTTACAGTCCAGCTGAAGGAAGGAACAACACATAGCTCTGTTGCTTCAGGAGCAGAGCTGTAAGCAAACCATAACTCTGAACACTAAAATATAGTCCCTGTTTGCTCCATGGGGAGCACATACCCAGCTATGCTAGCTGGTGCATTGAAGAAGAGAGCCATCACCCTGCACAGGAAGAAGAATGATTTCTTCAGGCACATACAAGGGATCCAGGGAGCTCACTCAGGGCAATGAGAGTATGCCTAATGCCCTCATCCTCTTCTGTGCAGCTGTATCAGGCAGCTCACAACTGAGCCCCTTGTCATTACCTTAAATGAATTTTGAAAGTCTTCAGTTGCTTCTGACAATAAAGCCAGTACATGGGTAACTGAAGTGTTGCTTGGGTGGCAGGTAGACATATTGTAAATAAAGCTCAGTAAATGTGGTTAATTTAACATGATATACAGCAGGGGTTCCCAACCTTTTCAAGTGGGCAAAATTATGCACCCCCCCCCAAGGCAGACAAAGGCACCCCTGCTGCCAGGATCCAGCCCCCACTGCTGCCTCTTTTGGGTTCTGGCCCCAGCAGGGAGCAGCGGCACCACTGCTGGGATCCAGCCCCTGCCAGCTGCCGCAGAGTGGTAACGCCCCCACTGGGTTCCAGCTCCCGCTGTGGAGTGGTGGTTGCCCCCACAGGGAGTGACAGCACTTGCACTTGGATCTAGTCCCTGACATGGAGCAGCTGTGCTGCCATGATTCAGCCCTCACTGGCCACAGCAGGGCAGTGGATCCCCCAGTAGGTTCCAGCTCCAGCTGGTGTGCATGTCTGCGGACCTCCTGCAACATGTCTGTTGCCCCTCAGGCATCTGTAGACCACAGGTTGGGAATCACTGATATGGAGGTTTCAGTTTACTTTGAAACATCGCTCAAAGTAACCCCTCAAATGTCTTGTTGCTTGTATTCATGTTGCTGCAACATGAATTTCCTGTAGTCCCTGGAGCTGCCACTTCCTTCCAAAATGGCAGCCTCTAGTTCTTTAGTATGTTTTCTGTATGTATGTGTAATAATAGTTTCTAAATGCCAATTTAGTTGCTCTTACAAACAGGACAGCCCAGTGGAAAATGTGTTTTCTTGGAAATTGCTAATACAGTTTTTCCATTTTTTAAAGTCTTTTTGAAAATCTTAATTTTAATATGGCTACACTGTAAATATTGCTAAACTTTCCCTGTTCAGGGACACAGATACTTCATAAAGTGAACCAGAATGAACATGCCTTGCTTCCTGCTTTCGAGAGTCATTTTAATAGATAGAAATGCTTTGTATTTTTGAAGAGATATTTAGGGACTGTTAAACTCCAGTGCTAGGAAATGTTACATGGTTAAAGCTCTGTTGCATATAGTGGTGTATTTCCTTCAGCCACATAAAGTAATCCCCTCTCACAATCGCTTCTCTAGCCAATGCACAGGAGTTGCAAGTGGTTCAGAACAATGAAACTGCAGCAGGTACTATGGCAGCTGTGATAGTTTATTCATGGAGCCTATATAACCTCCCTGGCCGACACTTGGTCTGCCACCAGCATCATCCTCTGTGCTGGTTAATTGAGTGCCAATTAAAAGACTCCTCCCTGTAGCACCTAGGGGTTGCAAAGCTACCTGGCAGGGCACAGTCCATCAGCATATCATGTCCAGAGTCCCACCACAGTGCTGGAGTGCTGCAGAAGCTTTGCACAGCTGGATGAATTTATCTCAGAAAGGAAAACAAACAAGGCATCCTGTGGCACTTTTAAAGATTAACAGATTTATTTATCGCATGAGCTTTTGTGGGAGAAAACCACACTTTGTCTTCAAAGCGTCTGATGAAGTGGGATTTTCTCCCACAAAAGCTCATGTGATAAATAAATCTGTTAGTCTTTAAAAGTGCCACAGGACTCCTTCTTTCTTTTGCTGAAGTAGACTGACATGGTTACCTTGTTGGATCCCAGAAAGGAGAATATCCTGCCACCAGTTTTCACCTCAAACTCCAGTGTCCTCAGCACATATGTAACTGTCAGATGGGCTAAAATTTGTTTCATGGGCCTCCCCAGTGCCTTAAAGGAAATAAACCCCAACTCCTATGGAGAAGCAGCTGGGGACCCAGGATTCAGTCTTTAAGGGACTCGCATCAAAGACTGTTCAGAGTCAATTAAAACAAAAACCAAAACTTTATAAACCTGTATTAACTTTATAAATCTCATGGTAAAAGAAGCAAAGTAATAACTACTATTTATATCAATAAAATGATGTGGCTATTGTGAAATCCACATTCATCATGTCACAGCTTTCTTTTCCACAACACAAACAATTTGAATTTAAAACAGAACAATCCCCACAGAACACTGTGAGATGCAACTTAAGAGTTCCCAAAGTTTAGGTGGTGTTCATCTGAGTCTCAGCTACAGTCTCTGTTCACCAAGTCCCAAAGGCTTGAGTTGAAAGAAACAGCTACTTCTGTGGTTGTAGCAGAAATCTTCAGAAGAACTCCAAGAAGACTGCTGGAACCAACATCCAGTCAGCTCACTGATTAACCAGCACTCAGTCACATGTACCCAGGAAGAAACCCTGCTGCAAAATGCTCCAGAGTATGGAGAAAACTTGCTGTCCACTCCTAGTTCAGCTTCTCCCAGTCACACACTGAGCACATGGGCTGGGCTACTCTTCTCACAGCAACTCCCTGTCTGTGGCTCTCCCAGTGACCTGAGCACCACAACAGCAGAATCTGCAGAAAACTTTGTGGAGCATGCTCAATGCTGCTACCACACATTATTCCAAAAACTTATAGCTCGGAACAAGCTAAGTCCACCCAACAAAGCAACCCACCCTAAGAGATCCCTCAAAGAGACACTTAATTTGGGTGTATGGGTTACACATAGAACAATGGCAAGATATACATTAGCTAGCACCTAAGAAGAGGCCAGTAACATAGGGATTCATCCAGAGTAGCTCTGCTGGATTTCAGCTGAATTATTCCAGGTGTACACTAGTACTAGAGGTTAAAATCTGGCTGCTAGCATTTGGAAAGGGTGTAAACACCTTCCCTCTGGATTTCCTCACATTTGAAGTTAATAGCCTAATATTTTGTGACACCTTGTTTTGAATTCCATTTGATTTTTGCTCTTGTAAAATCAAGGAAACTTTTGCTTGTCTGAGGATTACAGGAATGGGCAATACAATGTTAAAAATAATGTTTCTAGCTTCCTGAGCTTTTTTTCCCCTGAGCCAAACCCAAAAAATATGAAAGTTAAAATCCAGTTCAGTTCTCTTAGCCAGTACATATACACCTGAAATGTACAATGCACTAGCAGGTGGCATTATGTGCATGGTATTAATACACACATACACATCCATAGAGAGGGCTAGAAAGTTGTTAAGTGAGAATGTATTATGCTCTTCCCACAATCCTTTGCAAAACTAAAGTCATCACTGGCATTAGAAAATAGGAAGCTTGTCAAAACAAAGATGAACAAACACTTCACACCAACTACAGTCAGGAAGTATTTCAATGGATCATCAATACTTTGAATGTAATATTCAAAACAAGATTAAAAATGCTATTTGGTGACTTAGCTTAGACATTTTTTATTTAAAACCTTGCATGGTAAAATGAAAGAAAAATTGCAGAGAAGTAGGTAACTTTATCATCTTTTCTCATCTACATCCTCCCCAAAACATGTGAAGCAATGATCAAGGAAATTAAAATAAGGAAGTACCAAGGGCAAAGCTGGCACAAACTAGTGGGTTAAACTTAAAGTGACATGTAAAATATTTTATAACTTAAAATCATATTGTAAAACAACTGAAATGTGTCTTTGAAGCACACCTGTGCTAAGTGAACATACTGTGAGACAGGAATTGCTTTCTAGAAGGGGGGTATTGTATTATGGTATTTTATCCTTAGACAACAAATCTGACTAAGTTTGGTTACAAACATTTTAAAACCGAATGATGAAACAAGTGGCTACACCTTTTAGTTAACAGATCAAACTGAGTCTTTGCTTGTTTATATTCATTTTTCCTCCCCAAAACAAAAAGTTTATTCTGGACTGATTTAAATGTTTAGTTTGACCCGAAATGAATTGCTTTTTTTTTTTTTCCATTTTGGGTCATTTTGGCATGTTTTCCACCATGTTTGTTTTTAAAAATTAACTAAATTTCAAAATGAAACCATACTTTGAAATGAAGGCTTAAAATAAAATGGGTAAAATCAATCAATCATTCTAAAATGGTTGAACAAATATTTTGAAATGAAACATTTCAACTTTTCTGACTTTTTTTTTAATCAGTCAAAACTATTGGCAAGTTTGAGCTGAATTTGAAGATAGGTTCAGTCCACCCCAAAGCATTTTTTCTCAAAGTTGCCATTCAAAAAAAAAAAAAAAACCAAAAAAAACCCCCACAGTTCTATTTTGTGTTTCCTCTGAACTGTTTAATCTACTTGCCTATCAGTATTTGTTTTATGGCATGAAATATTATAGAGCATGATAGAAAGTACATTCTAAGCCCTCTATTTTTAATGATTCAAGAGTGATATTTTAGTAGTACTATTTATATACAATATTTGTCTCTTGCCATGATGGAAAATTAATTTCTACAACATTTCAGTACCTCTGTGTAAAATGGGATTATTAAATGATAGTCATAACAGATATCAATATGCACCATACTTATTTCAGAAGCAGCTGCTACTTTTCAAGAATAAACTTTACCATCAAAAATATACCTTAATCACAATTTAATAACATAGATCAACTATGACTATTACATGAGTTCATGGGGACACTGGTTCTTGCAAATCTGTGGCTCACCACATTTCAAAGCAGCACTATGTGGTCTTCTGCCATGTCTCTAGAACAAACAAAACACTCCCGGAACATTGTGCTCTCAAACTCCATCAACACATTAAGGGGTGCATGTTTTTACTCTATGTGTTATTGCTCATGGGAGCTGCCCCAGAGATTCATAAATATGTGAGCTTGAGCCATATCAGGAAACTTCTCAGCAATCTACTGAGTCACTCCAGCTGCTGCAGAGGTCCTCAGGAGACAATGCATGTTTGACAATGATGGGGAACAGAGTGTTTATTGGAAATAGCCAGGATTCAGGGTGATATGGCTAACATCTGAGTCAAGTAACTGACACTGTGTAGTACTAAGTCACAATGACCAAGTCACTTGACCTGCAGACCCATATATGAAAGCAGTGCTGGATTTCCCATTAGGAACTGTAGGCACTGTGCCTAGGGCCTACAAAGGAGGGAAAAAATTTAAAAAAGCAGAAAAAATAGGAAAAAATAAGGAAAATCATGTGGTTTAGCATTAGAATAGTTGGCTCTGTTCACACATAGGGGGTTATTTCGATACGGTTGTTCCGAAACAACCGTATCGAAATAACGCCTTATTTCGAAGTGACTTATTTCGAAATAGCAAAAAAATCACTTTGAAATAACGAGAAAAGCCAGAATCGAAATAGCAATTCCAGACAACAGTTATTTTGAAACAACTCACCGTCGTTTCGAAACAACGTGTTCAGACGATGGTTGTTTCGAAACAAGTAGTTTCGAAACCACCATTGTTTCGAAACAACACGTTCGCACAGCGTTGTTTCGAAACAACCATTGCAAAACAACATTGTTTCGCCCACAGACTAGGTTTAACTTGTTTTGAAACAACCGTGCATCGTGTGAACAGCCGAAACCTGATTTCAAAACAACCTCCGTTGTTTCGGAATAAGGAGGCTGTGTGAACACAGCCGTTCAAAGTGCATCATGTCAATCGACATAATTCAATTGGTGTTTACCCCTCTTTTTGCACATTTTGGAGTGAAAGTGCCTAGGACTTACAAATACCAAAATCCAGCTCTGTATGAAAGCCTGAAGCCTACTAAATAATTGATTTAAAAAAACCCAAGTCTTTACAGAATGTCTGATGTCAATCTCACCTCAGTTTTCCTGCAGAGATCAATTACTGGAAAAGGCACAAAAGTACAAGAAGTATCCTCATTGAGAACGTTAAGTAGAGAGGCATTTCATTACTCACCCTGTAAATTACCCTTTGTCATACCTTGTAGTGCTGGACAGCTGTTTTTCACATTCTCTTGGAAATGTGTTTTTGACTTGACTTTTCTTTGTGCTACAGATGCACTGGTCAATGAACTAACTGTAGATGAAAGCACATCCAAATAGGCAAGGCTTTGGTTGTAAAATCAGCAAAAGATACTGTACATCTAAGGCCCAGATTTTTAGAATTACATGAGCATAATTTGCAGATGTGGTTGTACTGATTGTTCATTCCAGGGACCAGCTGGACTTCCAAATGGTATTTTCTTGCAAAAATAGTGCCATTGTATGTGTAATTACGTATGCATATGGTGTGTACACATTTTCTGTGAGTCTGAAGTTTTGGAAATCTGTGTCCTTATTAATAAGGATACTGAATTGTTAGTAAATTCTGATGATAGAGTATGTTTTTCAAAGAATTATACAGCATCTTAGAGGCATTCAGAAGTTCTAACTTTGCTAAGTTCCAAAATCGATCAGTGACATACGAAACCAGCAAGTCCCAAAGGCAGCAATTTTGTGACCCAATATACTTCTAGAAGTTTCAGTACATCAGCAGATCAAGTGACAAACTCCTTGTAACTATTGAGTCAAATGATTTGTAAGTCGAAAAGAAACATTCATTAGGTTCCAGATATATATCTATATATATATATCTATATTTGTGGGCACTGGGCAACAAAGAAGGAGAAAGAAGGTCTTTTAGATTGCTTCATTTTTTCCCTCCTCTCCCCTATGTTCAGGAAACAGAGCCATAATATTTTGCCATTCACAAAGAACAAATCATATACTTTCTATGTGACTAGCTTATTTACACTCAAGCTATGTTCATACATACATCGTTATGTTGAAATAAGTTATTTCGAAAGGAGTTATTTCGAAATAAAGTCCTTATTTTGAAATAAGTTAATTTGAATTAAGGGAAAGCCTGCTATTTGAAACAGCTGTTATTTCGGTGTTGTTTCGAAACAACATGTCCAAACGGTGTTATTTCAAAATGGTTATTTCAAAATAACAGCCATTTCGAAATGAATGGGGTTTAAGCTATTTCAAAATAACGGTTCTTATTTTGAAATGACAGAGCCTGTCATTTCGAAATAAGAAAATGTCGTGTGGACCTAATCTTTTTTTATTTTGAAATAACCAGTGTTATTTCGAAATAAAAGAGACGTGTGGACATACCCTCAAGGAAACAACAAAACAAGAAAGCATGGAAGTAATGTCCCAGAGATGGACTCTCCCAGAAACGCTTACTGTTCATCCAGACAGCATGCTTTTAAAAATGTAGAGATGCACTATTCAGAAAACAAGTTCATAACCATTACACAGCTCTGTATATTAGAACAACATACATCTTATTTTCTGCTTTCCTTGAAGCTAATACCCTGCTTGTAATGGTATTTGCCCCTCTTATTCCTTATTAAGGGTCAGTTTTACTCTTTAATAGACAATAAAATCTAGTGTTACTTGGTAGACATTTATTTTCAAATAATTAGTCTTTCCTGTTTCTTAGCCTTTTGAAGGGCTGATAATATTCCATCACTAAATTTTGCCCATACTTTGAGATCAGTGGGAGTCACATTTCAGGGCTAATTTGGCTTGTGTATTTTATTCTGATGTAACAGTTCACTGAGCTGGCTAGTAAATTTTGTTTTGATGCCCTTAGTTTTACTTTATTCATGTAAATCAGTTGGTCTTTTGTAGGTTGCTGCTTTGATTTAGAATGCTGTTAGGAACACTCAGGATTCTACAGGCAGTTTATATGCAGCCAAGAACTATTCCTCAGATGAGATGTATTTCACTTGGCATACTGTAACTTTCATTTCCATTGGTTATAGTTCATCCATGCTATTCATTCATTAGAGCCAGATATAACTTCTGACATCAAAATAAGGGTAGCATGAATCTGAGGAGGAAAAAAGCCTTTTATAGTTTAGTATGGATGAGGCATAATTACGTTAATTCAAGATATGCCAAAAATTGCATAAAAGTATTATTTCACATAGGATTTTGCTTCATTTTAACTGAACTGTAGCCAACTGGGTTGGAAGTGCATGCAACCCCCCAGATTCTATAAATCTATCATTTCCCCTATTTCTCGTTCTTCTAAACCAGGATTTGTAACATTTCTTATATATGATATACTCTATACCCTGTTCTTAAGAACTGAAAGGGAAATCGAGAATAGCCATCAAAGATAGCAAGGATCCCATCCTTGCACCCTGAGCTGATGGGCCCTCACTCCATCCCTCCCACTCAAGCTGATAACAGAGTCAGATTTATTTAAGGACCTCTGCAGGTTTGCCCTTCTCAGCTTTTTTTGTCTGGCGACTCACCATGGGAAACCAAATGAGACAGATATAAAATAAACAGTAAATGACATATTAATAAAACAACACAGAACCAGAGACTCAACAGCTTAAGCCCAGGAACCCAGGGTAAAAGGCAATAACAGGGGCAAATAAATAATAAAGATTTATTTAACTCATGCCCAGAAAACCTTTTTTTTAAATGAAAGCTTAGAGTCCCATCTAATCACATTACTAGAGAAATTGAGACACTCAGCATGGACCTGTAGTTCCAAAGCCTTAATGTGATCTGCTGTAAAGTGTAAAATATAGTTACATGCAGTAGCTAGATGTCCAGTGGGCAGAAGTACTTGAAGGAATAATACTTCTGTGCCATGAAGTAAATGCTTGTGGCACTGGATTATGCAAATATGTCGGCCAAGACTTTAGCCTTCTTTTTTCTTTTTAAATTAGACTTCCAAATTCAAAATTAGGCTCTGATCTTCAGAAGCACTGATCACAGTCACCACCAGAGTCGCTTTGATTTTGTGCAGCCTCCATCCCTGGACTGTGTACTTGACTGTTTTGAAAAGTCAAGACAGCGTTATTTTTAAGATTGACTTTATGCCTCCATTTAAAGAATTCTTTGCCATCATGTTCAAGAAACAGGCTATTGTCGACACTCAAGATGATATGTGTAGCTGTGAGCACGTTATAAACTGAGTGGATAAGCAGCAGGTAGCGAAGTAAGGAGAGGTCAGCTTTCAAACCATCAGTCACACCTGCAGCACTATATCCAATTATATTATTCCAGAAGTGTCTGCCGATCCCTTCTATATCATTTCATAGCCCTAGTATGGACTTTGCCAGCCTTCTTCTTATTAATCCACTTGCTCTTTAAATATGGAATTTCTGTCTCGATCTCTTAGGCTATGTCTACACTGAGCATTTCAATTCGAATTACTGAATTTGAATTGACCAATTCAAATCTAATTCGAATTAAGTCAATTCGAACTGACTTGGCCACACTAGAAAATCCAATTCAAATTGGCATGTCCATGAACAGGACTTCCTAGTTCAAACTCAGTAGGAGGCACTATTGTATAGGGAAAAATCAAGCTGTGGCTAATTCAAACTAACAGTGAATTCGAATTATCACTTCGAATTGACCCTGACTTCGATGGAAAAACAGGTTTGACCAATTCTAACTCTGCTTTCCTCAATTCGAACTGAGGAGTGCCTCAGTTCGAATTGAGGAAAGCAGGCATGTCCATGGACTTATCTGAATTCAAATTGATGACAATTAATTCAAATTCACATGTAAGTGTAGACATAGCCTTATTAGCTAGTAGCCTCTTCAACATCTGTCATGATATCTAGTTTTGCATCCGTTATCCCATTTACAGTAGTAAAACTGTTAAGACCCTTTAATATTCTGGTTTTCCAATTAAAAAAGAATATTCCTCTGAACCTCACCAGCTTCCCCCCCACCCCTTAAGTTAAATAAAGCATCTTGAAGAAAGTCCAATTGTAATTAATGAGCCCAGTCTGAGAAGGGGACTACAAAAAGCTAATCAGCAACAGAGGCTTGGAGGCAGTTTTCAGTCAGTAAAGAAATAAAAGTAAGGATACTGTACACTTGCAGTTTTGATTGGCTCTGACCAGGCTACTCTCAGTGGTTTTGATCTCATGCCCTTAAAACTTCACACAATGCTTTAAAAATACAAGGGTGTTAATGGAATAGAAATGCTAAAGAAAACCAGTGCTAAAAGCACTGTTCGTGGAGGGTGTGTGTGTGTGGAAATGATAGTCAACACTTCTAATTTAAAGGCAAATACCCTTAGGCCAGTTGGTTGCTCCAAGTTTAAACCCAATACATTTATTATTCTTTAGCTCTAAACTGGAAGCAGCGAATGCTGATTCCTTTATATTGTACCATTCTATGAAAGAAAGCAGACAATAGATCTGATGCAAATGCTAGTCTCTGCTCATGTACATCAGTGTGAGGAGTGGTAAGGACAACACCCACACATAAGGACGAAGCCAGAATTAATGTTTACACCTACAGGATCTGGGTTTCAGCTGCATCAGTGTGCACACCCTGTTTTGAAAATCAGGTATAATATAACAGATACATGGTCTATAAGTAACCTTTGTGCTTCTTGTGTTCTTGGCCTGTCTGGGACCCTACCTGGCTCTTCCAATTTATTTTCTGGCTGAAAAAGTGCCCTGTAGGCTATCCATTGGTCCATTTTCACAATAGCGAAGGATGATGCTCAGCCATGGATGTCCTTTCTTCTCCCCACTCTGACATATTCCTTTAGACTAGAGAGTGCGCTGTATCTGAATGTCTATATTAATAGACAAGTGTCATAAGATAGCACTTAAGAACATGGAACACAGCTTTTTATTTTGTTTGATCCATTGTTCTGCTCTACAGATGGCTTCTTCTCCATGGGCTATCAGGCAACTCATGAACACAAGGGTCAGAAAGATAACTTACAGACATCTCGCCCCCTCCCCCACCCCTCATTTGCCCTGCATTAAGCACAGGGACACAGCAGAAAATGGATCCCACATGGATTACAAGCCCAAATATTTTGATTTCAGAAAATGGTGTTTTTCAGATTTTTTTTCCTGAAGAGGGCCTGGGGTTGTGAGGGAGGAGTCTTTAGTAGGTGACATTTGCTTGTTTAATTTTATACTTTTATATTTTGTACCTATATTTTGGAAAATGGCGATGGGTATACTTTAATGAAACCGAAGATTTTAGGGGCTAGAGAAGTTACTGAGTCTATTATGCTAGGCCTGACTGCCTGTTCATTTGTGTATGTAAAGAACTGGATTTTCCCCCCGTTATTATATGGATAATGCTGCAGGTGAGGTGAGCAGGTGATACTACTGGCTTATGGTCTGTATATGTTCAAGAGCAATGACAGCAGTTAAGTTACTGAAGGTTGCAGGGAGTTACTAGTAAATGACGATATAATGTAGGGTCTCACTTTAATGGACAGATTGATGGTGTCGCTACTATACATTTGGGGTTAGCTTTATCAAACTTCTTTTCAATAATTGCACAGCTGCTTTCAGCAGTAGCAAAGTAAGAGCTGCCAGCTAGTCTATACATGTCACAAGACGGCAGAATTTCCACTGTGTCATCTTGTACCATCAAGCAAGCTGTTGGACAAAACAGCAAAGCACATGATGGACAGGTTGGGGCAAGTGTTCTCTCTCAACACTGTTTAATGGCTCTGCTGCTCAGTTCTAAATCCGCATCATAATATTTATCTCCATATGCAGCTGTTTTAATAAAACAGGTAGCCCTAAAGCCCAAGTACAGGTCTGGTGTCGAGGAACTCTTGAATTATAGTCTTGACCTACCTCAGTCGCCTTGCGTTCCCTGCTGTGGGAGACACCACGCCTCATTTTCACCTCTCTGGTAAACAGAAATACTGCCATTTACCTGACTCAGGGATGTTTGGAGCAATAAATAATATTTATACAATGCTTCAAAGATATACTCTATAGCATAACCAAGAGCTAGTTTTTACTTTATACAACGTTTCATAAAAGTGTTAAGTTTTAAACAAATTGGTCATGGGTTTTTCCACAATTACTTTTCCTCAAGGTCGTTGGTGAAGTATTTAGGATGCCTGACCTCTTAAGCTTTCTATTCCATGAAATTGCACCATGTTAGAACATGTTAACTAACCCAATTTCAAAGGGGACGGATTCAAAAATGTGTAAAAACAGTAAGGCCAGAGAAGAGTCTCCTGGATACCAGAAACCTGAAGCAGAAGAGGAAAGGTTAGTAAAGCAGCTATTAGTAAAATGGCAAAAATCTGTAGTGATCCTGCTGGCACGAATAGCAGCAGTTCCTTCACAGTCTATACACAGTGACATAAAACTGACATTCAGAGGACACTGAGGTTGCAAAGTCAAGCACTCAAAAATCAGGAGATGCCAGACTGTGCAACCTTAGTTCAGCTTCTTTGTTCACATTTATTAGGATACAATCTTCCAGCCTCATCTCTCGCCCATGCCCACTCCCCATGTCCTTGTCCCACTCTATGCCTTCCATTATTGCCGTCTGTCACCCCTTGGGTCTGGTTCCTATTCTCTCTGCATTTGACACAAACTATACTCATCTCCATGCTATGTGGGCACCAATCAGGGCCAGCGCAAGGTTTTCTGGCATCCTAGGCCAGGGGATTTTGCCCCCCTCCCCACCTGCAAGCGCCAGGATCTGGCTGTGGGCACCAAGATCTGACCCCGGCTGGGGAGTGGTGCCATGGGCAGGGGTCTGGCCTGGGCTAGGGATCCAGCTGGGGGTGGGGAGCAGTCCCATGGGCAGGAGAGCAGCCTGGGGGGAGAGTGGTGCTGCTGTTGGCTGGCATCCACATTCCTGCCTCTCTGTTGAGCCGGCCACTCTGCCCTGGGGGCAAAGCGGGCCAGTCTGGGGGCTGGGCTCTACTCCCCGTTCTGCCTCTGAGTTGGCCCTCCCCACACTTACGGCAGAACAGATGGCCCAGGGGAGGGGCGGGAGAGTGGAGCCCAGGCTCTGGGATGGCCTGCTTCACCCCTGGGCTGGCTGTTCCCCATCCTGGGGGTGGGACAGACTGGCTCAGACAGAGGTCGGTTTCTGTGCTCCCCACCCCTACCCCTCACTGCCTTTGGCTCCACACCAAAGGCAGCAGGGAGGACGGGGGAGCAGCACAGCTGTGGGGGGCAGCAGTGCAGGCCCCATGCTGCCCTGTTCAGGGCAGGACAGCATGGGCCCCATGGAACTGCAGGGCCAGGGGCGATCTCCTCTCTCATCCCCCGGGGACGGCACTGCCCCTGGTGCTCTCTATGCAACTGCTTAAGTTGCCTCGGTGGACAGACCAGACCTGGCACCAATGAGTGCAAAGAAGAAAAACAAACAAACAAACAATCTCCCTTCTTTCAGTTCCAGTACCCAGCACTGCAGTGGTCTGCATCAGCTGGGATCACGAACTGCAGAGCAACAGCAGGCTGGAGCATGCCCAGTGCAGATAGAATCCTCCAATAATTAAGCTGCCAGACTCTAACAATGTGCAAACTGAATCTTTTCAAGGATTGAAAACTTGGACAAATTTGGGTGGAGGTACACGGGAACAGCAAAAAGCATATATTCAATACCAAGGTAACCCCACTGCCAAATTTAGAATCCTTGCTGCAAAACATGGGGATACCTGAGGTACTCAGCTAAACAGTTTAAAGATTGTTGTTAAAACATGGACAAGACACATTTTCCTCTAAACCCATTCTCAAATGGCTGAGCCATTTTTGCTGAAACTTTTCTAGACAAACTAGGCCTTTGACAAAACATCTGGTATGGAAAGTGTCAGTCGACAGTTAAGATTAGCAAAGCTATAAATAATTGAAAACAACATATTTATTGGGCAAGTATTGAACAACCTTATGTTTTGGTAAAGCTGGGTAATATAACCTACAATAATACTTAAAACCTAATATCCTAGATCAACCTTCTGAAGCAGTATGAAGTCAGATGTTCTGGCCAGGTGATCTTAACCCAGGACAAAACAAACTGGGAACAAATCTAATTAATCCATTGAGGCTACTATATAAACAGGGGTATTGTTCATCCAAACCAGAGTGAAATGGTGAGGTACATTCCCACTTGCTATCCTGTACAAGTTCAAGCCCAGATTCAGTTAGCAATGTTAAATCGCTAGTATGGATGCACCCTCCATTATTAAGCACTGCTGTGGCCATATGATCAGTGACATAGCAGAAGCAGGAACAAAGTTTAAGTCGCATCTATCTATATGTTTATACCTCACACAATGCAGCATTTTCTTGTGTGTAGTTCTGATTTGCTGTTCTTCTGCATTATGAAATGAATTCATCTATGCAAAAATACATTAAGGAAGAAATTAAGTGTATATAAAGATACACAACAATTTTCCTTAACTAGACAAGATCATTACACTTGAAAAATGGATGACAAATGTAATTGTGTTGGTCTGCTTTTCCTTCTAGTAAAATGCAATTTATCAAACATATTTTAAATCTTTGGTTGTTTCCACATGGTCCGGACAGGTTATGATTTTTCCTACATTTGTTTGTTCAGAGTTGGTCATGGAATAATTTATTTGAATAATTCTAGGTCTATGGGTTTTTTTGCACGTAGTCAGTTGTGAGACCCCAGGTACAAAATACAAGTAGATTTCAGTGGATACATCTATATAGGCTTTCAGCCTGGGGCCACCACCATAAGATGGCCTATTAGTATGCCATGTCTGTTTTTTGACTGGATAAGCAGAATACTTAGAATCAGATTTCCATTGCTACTATTAATATGAAATTCGCTTAGTTAATATTCTTCAATAAAATCTTAAAATTGAATGTTCTGGGAACCCCCCCCCCCCAGTAAATTCATGTGTTGAATTATTTTGGTTCGCCTTCCACAGGAGGCCCAAGAACACAGACAAAGGCAGTTTACTTAAAAATAACAAACAAGCAAACAAAAACACCTATTGATGGGAAATTTCCAACAGTTACCCAGGTGAAAAAGTATGATACTACAAACTTAAAAACTTCCAGAAGCAAGAAAGATTGGAACATATAAGACTGGGAAGACCCTTGCATTTAGGAAGGTTTGTGCATGCTAAACTTTGTATATCCCTTTTAAAACAAAAGAATCAAGGGAAGATTCGAACAGTAACAACAGAGAAAGCATGCTTTCACTGTGCTTTTCCCTCTGTTACCAATAAATCTGCATAAGAAAGTTGTACAGCTAGATTTAAGTCTCAACACTGACTATTTTTTCTACAAGAGTTGGTGTTAGGATGTTTTATGACTCAGTCTTACTCAGGACATCCATAGGTTTTTTTCTCAGGTGCTAGAAACATTTGAAAATACCCTCAATCTCATCTGAAGAGCCAGTCCTGCAAACCCTTACTAGCACAAGTATTTAGGTGAGCAAGAAACACTTACATGAGGCAAGGCACATAGAATCAAGCTGTGATTAGCTCATAACTGAGAGTCACATTTTCAAAAGGGAAAGTTCCATGCAATTGAGCAAATATGGTAATTAAAGGTGCAAACAACTTTCACTGAGTAGCAGGATCTTTTACTTTTTGTGAGGATGAGTCATGTTTCAGTCTCCCTCCTTGTTAGTAGTCTCCCTCTCACTCTTAGGCAGTTTAATTTATCCCTCAGGATCAATGAGGAAAACCACACCCCTCACAGGAAAATTTGATGTTCATCAAAGCAGTGGCTCCTACCAGGAATTCAGCACTCCATTTGTTTCCCTCTCTGGGCCACAGTCATTCCTCACAAGTGTAAACAATCTCCATCCCTGGGTCAGTGGGAGGAAAGGGGCTTTCTTACCTTTGAAGTTCCAGCTGTGCTCACCAAACAGAAAGTCTTCAGTTCACATCCAAAGCCTTCTTTGCTCACTTTGCCAGCTGCCTCTTCCTTCACTGTGCTAGTCTCTGAACCCTCCCTTCTCCTTCTAGGATTTGGCTACTTCTGGTTCATTAGCCACACTTCCTTAGGTATTACAAAATCTGTTATTAGCCCACCTAATTCTATACACCCCAAAGCTTTGTAAAAAAGTCCACAGAATATCCCTCTCCCGGACTTTCCTCACTCTTCAGTCCATCTGCCTCTTAAGCCTTTCCCATATCACTGTCATAGTCTTTCACCTATGACTGTTCAGCATGGGTTATGCCTCTTCTCAGGTCTCTCACTAACAGCCGAAAGGGGTGTATATATCTCTGCCCTCTCTCCCAGCATGCACTGTTGCTAAGCCTTCAGTTCCAATCAATTCTGGGGATTCAGAGATGTATAGTTCTTTTAATCAAGACTAACATTGGAAATAGGCTGTGCTTGGTCTGTAACCCTCCTTAGAGGAAAGAAAACAGTTATAGCCTTCAAAAAGAGAAATTGGACCTCAGCCTATTAGAACATGTATCCTAAAATGTATTGATCTAAGACACTGTGTCCTATTAAAATCTCAGTATTGTATTAACATCCAGCAAGCTGTAGATTCTGCAATAACAATGAAAAAGATTGTTGTTATGTCATAGCAGCTATCTTCCAGATGTATCTTGAAGTGTTCTACAGGCTTAATAGTATAATAACAGAATTAAGTGAACAACATATAATATGGGGCCAGATTCTGATACCTTTATTCCACAAATGGTCCCATCAAAATCAAAGGCACCATTTGGGGGAATAAGTGATTCTCAGTATGAAAAAGGGTGTCTGTATTAAATATAGTTACATAATTAGATGAGAATATTAAGCATATTCCATAACACAATTTCAAAGTAGTACTGGGAGGAGGAAATTAAAAGGCACAAATGAGGGAGAAAAGAAAAGAGAACCTTAAATTGAGAAAATCAAGGGAGACTTAGTGAGTTGTAGCTAAACAGGCAGACTGTTTCAGAAAGAAGGGGTTGCCAGGGAGAAGGTGCTCGCACCACCAGTGGTGCAAGAAAGAGGAACTGGCATGTGCTGGGTTCTGAAATGGCAAGGTTGAGTGCACAAAAGAGGCTGGAGCAGGACAAGGAACTAAAGACATCTACTTTTCATGGAGATGATCCAAGAGGCGGCGGTAGTCCTGCAGTCAAGGAGAAAGAATGAAATGCATTCATTAAAGTTTTACTGCTTAATGGTCCCATAGGTAATTAAGATATGAAATTTCTTTCCATGTCAAAAAAGCAAAGATGACTGATCCTTAACATGCTCCAGTACTGGATAACTGGATTATCATTTTAACAAGTGAAACAGCATTGTCTAACATTAAGGCTATAGTAAGGTAACCCACAAATGCTGAGACTACTTTTAATTTTATATTATTAGTAATGTGCTGAAAATTGACCTGAGCACTTGAACTGTGAACAACTTTGGGAATTTCAAAAAAGCTCTTTGAATTCCATGTCAGATTATGTATAATAACATCAACAGAAAATAGAAGAGCCATCAGCAATGATTTAAAAGTACCTCTTTCCTAAGTTATGGAAAGATTAGCTGGGGAGAAGAAAAATGTGCTAAATGCTCATAAAATCTCAGTCTGTTTAGCCCCACAGCCAACATGATTTAATAGCACATTATTTTATCATCTGACCTGATTAAAATAGGTCAGGAGGCTGTGGCTGCCTTTTGTAAGTAGTAGCAATGAAAAAAAAGAGGTATTTTAAAAAGTTATCCTGAAATTGTCAAACTTTGTTGCTTTGAGATAAATAACAATTAAGAACAAGATCCAGGTTTTTTGGTTGTTGATTTGTAATTTTTTTTATTTCTCTTTACTGCATTGTGCTAATGATTAAGTTTATCCCAGTTATTACTGCACCTGTCTGTAAGTCCTGTGGCACTTAAAGACTAAAAAAATTATTTTTTGCATGAGGTTTTGTAGGAGAAAATGCCACTTCATCAGATGCTTTGAAGCAAAGTGAGATTTTCTCCCATGAAAGCTCATGCAAAAAAAAATTGTTAGTCTTTAAGTGCCACAGGAATCCTTGTTCGTTTGTTTTACTGAACTAGACTAACATGGCTACCCCTTTGGATCTAAGTCTGTGAGCTACTCCAGAAATGAGTTTGACCCACAGAGTCAAAATGTATTTATGATTTTTTTGTAGCCTGTTAAAATTGTTTTTGTTGACACAGCTGGGATATATAATTTAATGGACAATCAGAGGTCAAAGTACACATAATTATTAATTTTTGCCCTAAAATAACTGGGTTTTGAATGAACAGCTATGTAATGTATTCCATGATTAAAGAAACAAGGATCAGAAATCATAGAGGACATGCCCATAGAAGTATTCATCAGTGGTTACACAGGGACTAGTACATGGCGAATGTACATAGAGGGTCTGATTCTTCACTTGGTTATGCCTGCTTTACATCAGGATAGCTTTACTGACTTCCCTGCCACACAGAAGAATCAGGGCCAGGAGATGCAGAAGGAATCTTGCACAGAGAGATTAGATACACAGGCAGTGTGCATGGAGGCATGAGGAAAGAGGATGGGCTAAGGAAAGGAAAGAGGAAGTATGCATGTGGACGAGCAAATCATTAGGGTTTTTTGTCGTATCATCATTCATTATGGTAAAGAACACTTACAAGTAGCTTTGTGCATGAGATGATAAATTTTTATGATTATGTTCAGACTGAGTTAGATACTATCAACATGTTCCTCCAAATTCTACTTAACAGTAAAGCAAAAGGCGTGTTTTTTTTTTTTTAAGCTTGTATTTGTTCACATTCAGCCCTAGTATTAGCTGGTGCCACTCCATTAAAGACAGTGGCAGTTCATAGAATCATAGGGTTGGAAGGGACCTCATGAGGTCATCTAGTCCAACCCCCTGACAGGGGTAGGACCACTCCCACATTGTCTACTTATGTAATGGCTAATTTTTATCTAGTATCTTTAGTAAAGGCTACAATGTTCAGGAGTCAAAGTGTTGGGTTATTAAAAATAAGTGTAATGATTTAAAGGTAAATGTAAAAAAAATAACAATTTAAACAGTGCAGCAGAGGCGTTGCTGGCCCTGGGAGGGACCCGGGGCACGGCTCGCAGGCCACGCCCCTGCCCTGCAGGCCCCGCCCCCAACCAGCAGGCTCCGCCCCCTGGCCAGGGACAGGGCCAGAAGCCACAGCACTGCCGTGGGTGGCTAGGCCCTGCATCCCCAGCTGGGGATGGGGCCGCCGCCGTGGGCAGCTGGGCCCCGGATTCCCCACCGCAGCTGCGGGCAGCTGGGCCCCGCATCCCCAGCCAGGTATGGGGCTGCCACCGCCGTGGGTGGCCTGGTCCCAGATTCCCCGCCATGGCCGCGGGCGACCAGGCCCCGGATCCCCGGCCAGGGAAGGGGCTGGAAGCAGCCATGGGGCACCAGCGCTGGGATTCAGGGCACGTGCCCTGGGTGCCCAGCGCCAGCAATGCCTCTGCGATGCAGAACAGCACATATGTAATTATTTTTATTCATCATTTAGAAGCTATATAAAGTGTCTTGATTTGGTAGCAAGACCAACCAGAAAACTAATATACATCTATATATTATTACTCTGATTTCGCTGTCTTTGGTAAAAAGTAATAATTTTTCTGTTCAAGTAGCCTTAAGCATTATAATGAATCCAGATTCTGGAGAAATGTGAATGTGTGGTGCATGAAGTGATAGTTAGATGAACTCTGCTGGGAACAGAAAGTGTTAGAAAAAGGACAGCATGCTATGGATGTCTGACTGGAGCGATGGCTGGAAATCATTTAGAGAAAGTATTCTGTTACTGCTATGGTATTTTGGGCGCCAGACTGAAATGTTTAGAATGTGAACTCGTCAGACAGTTGAGTGTTTTGGGAAGTAGCCCTACACCATAGCAACTAACATATAGTTTTTCGTTGCTGCTACAGCATTATACAGGAGAAAGAAAAGAGGAAATGAATAGGGAAGAAACATATACATACACAAAGATGGACAGACATAGCTACAGGCAGAAATAACAGCATATTCTATATTTACCATTCGAAGTACGTGTCTCCCAATGTTGTAACATTAAATCCTACATGGCTGTATTTTGTGTTCCTATCTCTAATTTAACTGACAGATAGGTATAAACTTCTTCAGACAGATCATGTCTTTTGCCCAGCCATCGAAAGAGCCTCCATGGCGTTGTTCATTTCCAGAAAAGTACCAGTATAACAGACTGATCTGAGAAATTGGTTCTTGATACAACTTGGAGCTACAACTTCCCACTTTCAAATGAAATAATGCCCCATTTAATGGATTTTAAATCACAAGACCAAAGAACCGAATGCCCCTCAGAGGTTTTGGAGAGTGGCAGAATCCTGGAAAAGTATAGCCCGGAGGCCGCTCTCATCCCTTCCAATGCATCAATCTATAATTCCTGGGGGACAGATGTAGCAGGATCATAGAAAGAATAAGGTTTTGAGAGCCAAGGCCTCAGTTTTTAACCCAAGTAGCTAGGCTGGTCTCAGGGACAAGGGGAGGCCATTCTCACCCAAAGTCCCTGTGTCAACTGAAGTTCCAGAAGGGCAGCTGTGTTAGTCTGGCTCCGCAAAGCAAACAAGGAGTCCTGTGGCACTTTAAAAGACTAACCAGTTTCTTTATCCCATAAGTTTTTGTGATTCTACCCACAAAAGCCCATGAAATAAATACATTGGTTAGTCTTTGAAAGTGCCACAGGACTCCTTGTTTGTTTTGTGTCAGTGGAGTGTCCCTGGTCTCTCTCAATATAACCCAGCCTCTTGGGGCAAGAGCTGAAAATCTGCACAGCCACAAACCCTGCTCTGATCCAGCCATGCTCCATTCCATTTCTGCCCGCACCCCCACCATCCTAATTGTGCTGTCTCACCAGAAACCCTCTGAAGTGAAGTTTAAAGTGATGGAGAAAGTACACCCCACCTGGGTAGATAGATTTCCTTGACCCAGCCTCTCCCTTCTGCTGGAAAACCACACCAGTTTTACTGACTGCATGGAGGCTGGAATGGCCCTTTAATGGTGGCACGCTAACTACAACTACAGGGGCAAATGGGGTCAGAAAACTCAAGATAACATGGAAGTAAAGTATTAGAAAAATGTGACATACGGTAGTGTATGGAAAACTGTAACTAATTTTACATTTTGCAACAACAGCTTCCTGAATTACATAAAATAAACTAAATAGTTTCAAGGTCTTTCAGGATGCTTAATTAATAAAGATAAATACAATGGTTTAAACAGAAAAGAACCTAACTTGGAACTCTGGCCACCCCTTGAATCCAGACCTTTATTTAGGTTTACATACATTATAGCCAGGCTCCCTTTTGCCTACCCTATCGCCTTTCTTTGCTCCTGTTACTCCCATCTGATTCCCAATTCACTTGCTGGCCACTTCCCTTATTCTTGACACAATCCCCAAACCTTTCCCAAGCTATTTCCTCTTTTCTGCCTTTGAAGATTCCTGGTCACTGGCAGACTTAACAGTTTGTCTGCTGGACTCTGAGCTTTCTCTCTCAGCAAATTTTCTGGTACTCTGGGTTCTTACCTGGTTGTTGTTCTCTAGGATGAATAGTGATCATTTAATAACCCAGAAGGTGTAAAATAGAGCAAGACCTATTGCACCCAATGAATACTGGGAAGAGGGGCTGGGAGTAGAACTGAAGAAGGCCATATGCTGAAAAAATTGTTGAAGGGCTCGGGGCATGTTAAGGACTCCTGTAAAGGGATTTAGAGCATGTTGGGGGGAGGTTACTCCCGGATCACAGTTGTATGGATAGTAAATAAACTGACCTGTAAAGATATTTGCTAATAAAAGTGCTGAGTTTACTATGTAAGATTCATGAGATTATTATTTCACAGAGCATCTAGAGTCTCCAGGCAGAATCAGGATCCCATTGTGCTAGGTGTTGTACATATACAACATGAAAAATAGGGCCTGCCTCAAATAGGCAATCTTAATTGCCTATACAATCTACACAGAGAAGACAGATGAAGTATGTGAGAAAGGTCCCTTGTTACCTGAATTTTATAGGTGGGGAGCAAAGGCAAAGAAAATCAAGTATTTGAACTGACAAGATATGTGTGAAAATATTTGCAGATCCCCAAACTTCTATATATTTTGTCACTAATGACCCCCTGTTTGAAAAGTCACACAAGAAGTGGATTAATTAGTCAGTTTTGTATTTGCTATACATTTGCTCCATTCCCCTGTTTTAAAAGTTCCAGTAATCCATTTAGGGAGCAGAAACACCACCATGTGACCCACCTAGCTGATATGAACAATGGCTAGTGAATAACAAATATCAAATGATCAGTTTGCAAACAAACCATGACCTGAAAATTGTTCATCTACACTATACATGACTAACAAATGCATCTGAAGAAAATTAGAATCAATTCACAAACAATTAGCTAAGCAAGGTACTAAATTCATAATCAGTGAAGAATTTAGCTTTCACCTGTGTGGCTTTGTGAAATGAGTTTATGTTCAGATAAGCATTGGAATTTCCAGTAGCTTACCTGAACTGAATCTCCAAACCTTTCCAAGGTTTACATCACTACGAAGTCTGTGAAAATCACTTTACTATTTCTTTAAATTACTTGCAGAAAATCTACAGAGGAAACTAAATGGAAAGTAAAACAAACAAGGAGTCCTGTAGCACTTTTAAAGACTAACAAATTTATTTTCTGCATGAGCTTTCATGGGCAAAGTCCCACTTTGTCAGATGCCAGCATGGAGAAGGATTTATTTTCACCTTCCATACTATAAGTCTTTTTTCAATGCAAGTTTTCTCCATGCTGGCATCTGACAAAGTGGGACTTCGCCCACGAAAGCTCATGCAAAAAACAAATTTGTTAATTTTTAAAAGTGCCATAGGACTCCTTGTTTATTTTGCTGAATTAGATTAACATGGCTAGCACTTCGGAACTTGACTGAATGGAAAGTATTTTCCAAGGCCTCATGATGTTACTTCTCAACATCCTAAGACCCATGTGTCTAAGTTACACAGCAATTTTGAACATGGAATGAGAACTGAAAATCAACTTTACAATTTAAAATTAGCAGCATGTGAATCTTTAAATGATGTGGGGTTAATTTTTTACATTTACCATGTTTTGTAACCTTATTTTGGTTTCATGACTCATCACTTCTAAAATAAATTATTTACACTACGATACTATGTAATAACAGCAGGCTTATGTGGGTAAAATTGGAACTGAAATCAAGGACATAGCTCATAGTGACTTACTGTAAAGAAATACATGTATGGGTGTTAACCTCAAACATGAATCACGTGGCTTATGAACTCATAACCTGATTATTTTTAGTTGTTTTGAAGGAGTGATTAAGCAATCAAATTGTCTGCCCATCTTATTAGGCAACTAACAATTATAATAGCTAACTGTTCTCATTATAAGGCAAATTGCAATGCCTATACAAAAACAAATACCTCAGATAAGACCAGCTACTACAACATGTAAATTCTACAAACAAATGCTGCTCATACTATAAATAATTGTAGAGGTGGGATAAATTGGTTTCTATAAGCCAACATTCTTTTGCTGGGATGCTATTTAATAAAAATGTATAATATAAAAATAAAATTGCAAACATTAGAAAGACTTTTTAAAGAAATATTTACAATTTAGGGAAACTCACATCTTTTCAAGATGGAAGTTGTTTGTAAAAGAAAGGAAATTTACAGCAGCAAAGTAGCACTGAAGCAAGGGCAACCAAATCCCCCCTCCCCCAATTTTTAAAAGGGTCTCAGCACAGTTTTTAAAACTGTGAGCACAATTTTGATCATAAATGTTTTCAGAAAGTGTTCTTTGCTAGATCTGTCATCTGCAAAATAATTGTACTGGTGCATGCAAACTGTAAATTAGTAATGGACTGAATTGGGTGCAGAGCTGTTTTTTTTGGGATTTGCAGGAACATGGGCAATAACAATTTAGTGGACTTGAAGGTAGAGAGGATAGACGAAAGGCTAATATGTGGTCTTAATTTGTGGAATAATAAAATTAGTTGATTGTGACTGATTCTAGATTCTCTAGGAGTTAGGGAATTGGAAATTAGGAAGGCCGTAATTTTGCTAAGATCTCACTCATTAAACATTGGATTCTGGCAGTGTTCTGCTTATCAGTAAGTGATACGTTGGAGAAAGAAGAATTGCAAATTTGAGATAAAGATTTCTTGGGACCATGGCTAATAATAGACATAAGAGAAACAAAACTTTCACAGGGGAAGGATTTTAGACCTTGAATCACCTATTTCAGCATACAAACCTCCTAAATTCACAGATCAGGCACCCTCAATGTAGTCCTTCCTATTTTAATTAATTACTATTCATTCTTATTTTTCTAATAGTCCTCTACTTGATATGGCTTAAAAATGCAGTTTTAGATATCCAGCTCTAGGTTGGCAAGTCAATTAACAGCTTCAGGTGACATGGAGTGGATAGCAGATATACTTCAATCTGTTCATTTTAGACATTGATTAATGAGTTGTTTCAGAGTTTGAAGTCCATCATGGTAGTCACAAGTAAGATTGTGTCTCTGACTCCATTTATGGACAAAGTAGGTGTATCTGCCATGTGATGTGTGGATTCAATTCAAAGTGAACCATGTTTTCTGTGGGAGTGAAAATTCCCCGGGATTTTCTGTTGGCCCCTTGCTGAGGTGGTTCTTTGGAATTTTGGCATCCTTCCATCTTGCACACCATTGATCTGCTCAGTGAAGTGGCAGACAACAGCAACAGACAAAGTTTTTTGATAGTGTCCACAATGTACTAGACATTTTCCAAAATGAAAAGAAGACACAGCCTGCATCTTGAGGAGCTTACAACCTAAAAACAGACAAAGAAGGATTCTTGAAAAGAGCAGAAAATAGTAGGAGACAGGTTGAAGTGGTGCTTAACTGCATCTTGTTCATATAAGGTTATATTTTTCATAGTTCTTGCATCCACTTCCCCAAACAATGAACAAATTAAGTTCAATTATTCCTTGAACTGAACTATATAAGTCAGCTAGTTTCCATCAAGGTGTCCATATGGATCTTCATGAGGGAGGAGATAAAGGCCTTGTGAGTGAGCTCCAGAAAGGCACACTTCATCCTTAGATGTGGCATGGAAGAAGGCCTGGAGATGTGCAAGTGATAGGCTGACAAATGGGTAGGTAAGGCTAGCACCATTAGCAAAGGTTAAGGGGGACACAAAATGGGATAAAAGAAGGGCACAATTATACAGGCTTTAAAATAAAAAACAATAAAAATGGAGGGTTAGAGGACACAATTTCATTTTTTGAAAACTGTTAAGATTTTGGTTTTCTTCCAGTGCCGAATGAAAACGTATTATGAAACCTCAGTGATTGTAATGAATTGTTCTCCAGTCAGCTGTACAGGAAGGTGACACTGGGGTCAGGAAGAACTAATTAAAAATAGACTCAGGAGTTGAGCATTTGACCCAAATCACAAGCACCTACCTTTATTATCTTGGCAGTGTCCAGTCAAGAACTTAACCTCTCATCTTAACCTAAGATAAAAGGTTGGCAACACATTTTATTTGAACAATGTACTACCAGGTTTGCACGTATATTAGCAGAACTGGATTTTTCAGGAATGATATATGTGCGGTATGACTATTCCTTTTGATGAAATGTTTTAGTGATGGCAATACAGTTGTCATACATTACATATATATTCATTTAGTTGGTGGAAACATATTCATCCATTTTGTGGTTTTTTGTGTTTTTTTTTAAAGAAAAGACCTAGACTGTTTTTTTTTTGCACTGAAAATAATGAACTCCACTTTCTGAAAGATATTTAGCTGCTTAACTATCCTTTAAATGAATTGGAGTTATGTATTTAAATACCTGTGTGAATCTGGTTCCTAATTCCTATCTGAGCAACTGAATAGAAGTGGCTTGATTTTCAGAAAGTATTGCATAGCTACTGTTCTGTTGACTTTAATGAGATTTCATGATGCTCATTGGTTCTGAAAATCAGACTACTTTTAAACAGAAGTCCAGAATGGGTTTAGGCATATAATTTTAGACACCCGGTTCCGAATGTTTTGCTCATATGTTCATGAGCATAGCAGGAAGTAAGGTGTATAAAGGGATCTGCTTTAACCTTAAAATTCTCATTTAATATAGTCTTGTTCTTTAGTTATATCAAATATATACATTCATCTGAGTAGTCAACAGTCAGTTAATAATCCTCAATCAAATAATAGTTTGTATTACTTGTGTGTAGTCTGCTTCTAAATTTAACATTGGGAAGGGACGCCCTCTAGAGGTCCAGTTACAAAGAAGCAAACAGAAACTGACATTCTTGGTTGGCATTGTGTATGTAGACTGATGTAAAGCACCAGGTCTGTTGGATTATTTTGCAGACTTGGAAGTGAATAGCCATGGAACTGAATAGACAATAAAATAATGGTAGAAAAAAGTAAGGCTTATGCTTTTGAAAGACAAGCTACACAAGGGCAATGCTCAAGTGTGCTGCTGTACATGCCACCTCAGTGGTATGGAAGTATTCTTCACAGCAGAATGTAGCTTTATAACCCCCTTTGACCAGGGTAAAATTACTGTTATGAAATCTTGTTTTTGCGTTTTGCTGGCTATTTACTTTGAATGCGGGTGCCCCTTGCCTTCATGTATAATAAAATATAATGGCTGAACTGAACTTCTTTGGCATGTAACAGTGCTAATTTTACCCAGCTGGTGGAATTTAACTTCTTCATAATTCTGCCATGTTTTTTGTTACACTTAACCCAAGTTGAAATAGGACCAATGTATCAGAGAAGCTTAGGGTCTGAAGGAACTTCAGCAGATCATTTAGTCCAACCCACCTGCTCAAAACTGGTTCAGCCCAAACTAAGTCACCCCAGCCAGGACTTTGTCAAGCTTGCCCTAAAACCCCATCCCCACCATCCCCCTAAGTCAGCAGTTTTCACATTTCTTTTCCTCAAAACTCAACTGAAAAAAACCCATTTATGCCCGTGGCCCAACAATAACAACTTTGAGCAATGCATTCCATGCTTTCAGCAGTGGGTGTACCTATAATGCTGAGGGTCTGTGACCCAGTACTGCATCCCTCCCCCTAGTTTGAAAACCATGGCTGTAGGTAACACCAGTGCCTTATAATAAAGGCTATGTCTACATTGCCCTGCAATTTCAGAGAAAAAAAACTTTTTTTGAGGTATTTTCAAATAATTAGCTTGAAAAAAACTTTTTTTCCAAAAATGCTATTTCGGGAAAACAGTCAGTGGGCCACTTGTTGTCCCAAAATACCACAACTTTTTTATTTTTGAAAAAGAAAGTCCACACAGGGCTTTCTTTTTTGGAAAAAAGCAAGGCAAAGGAAGAGATAGGGAGGCTTTTTTGAAAAAAGCCTTTTCAGTATGCAAGGATGGCTTTGTTTGAAAAAGCTACCTTGGAAAAGGCTTTTTTTTTTTTTTTTTTTTTTTAAATAAAATGAGGTTTAGTGATCCTGAAAAAGCACTCAGGTATTTTGAGATACTGAAGTGCTTTTTTGAAAAAGCTAAACCTGCCAGCTTTTTTTTTAAATAAAAAGGGAGAATAGACTGTGGTCCCAAAATAGCATTTTTGAAAAAAAGTTTTTTTTGAGGTAATTATTTCAAAATACTTATCTTGAATTTTTTTTTTTTTCAAAATTGCAGGGCAGTATCAACGTGCCCATACAGAGCCCAGCTCACTTCAGGCGTTGCAGGTCCCTAACATAACGTTAAATGTTATTAAATTCCATGTTACTGCAGTTCCATGTTATCCTCTGACTGCAAAGGTTTGTTTCAAGGACAAGTGGAAATTTTTAGGCTCACTGGACAGAGCTGCTGTTTGTCTTTATAACAGGCATCTCAAACTCAAATCGCCATGAGGGTCGCATGAGGACTAGTACGCTAGCCCCAGGGCCGTACCACTGAAACCTTTTCATACAACGATATTGCAAATAGTGGTGCCAATCATGTTGTTGTGGGCTGCAAGAAATAGCTTTGGGGTGCATGTTTGAGACCTCTGCTTTATAATTAGGTTTGTGACAAAAACAACTCATGGGAGTAGCCACTAGGTCTGGTGTGAATGGCAGCACAAGGCGGCGTTACCGGTACCATAGCCTAGATGCCTTTTCCCATAACGTCAAACCACCGAAAGGACCCAAACGAGGAGTCCTGTGGTGCTTTTAAAGCCTAACAAATAGACTCATACGGCTGGAAGGGACCTCATGAGCTCGTCTAGTCCAACCCCCTGGGGTTTGAACCCATTTATTTACCACATGAGCTCTCCTGCGAGACAATCCCAGGGAGGCAGCCCTTTGTTTTGCTGAACCAGACTGACCCGGCTGCCCCTTGGACCTGGAAAGGCCCCAGCTCCAGTCCTCTGCTGGGCCCTCACTGGAGCAGACTGGGAGCGGCAGGGGGCAGGGCTGGGCGATCAGCGGCTGGGCTGCAGGGCATGAAAGCGGCGGAGAAATCGCTTTGCGGCTGGGCTGCTGCTCCCGGCGCTGGGCTGCCTCCCGCCCGGCTCCGCGTTTGAATGACGTGACTCCTGCCTCCCCTGCCCGGCTGGAGTCATTGCGGTGGCGGGGCTTGGCTCAAGACACGGGGCTGCCGCTTCCTCTCCCTCCGCGGACCCGGGGGTCGCTGGGTTCAGCGGGGGCGCAGCCCGTCCGGGGCAGGAAGTCTCGTGTGAACGGGGCCAGCGGAGCGAATTAGCGGGGGCCGCGCCCCCTGGACTCCGGCTTGCGCCGGGCAGCGCCGCCGGTTCAGCACCGCGCCCCCTGGACAGCGCCCGGCGCCGGTTCAGCACCGCGCCCCCTGGACAGCGCCCGGCGCTGGGGCTGCGCTTTGCGCGGCGGCTCCGGAGTGAAGCCGGGGGCCCGGCGGGGTCGCGGTTTCCAGCCTCTCCGGCGAGGCGGGCCCCGATCCCCGGGCCATGGAGGCCGGGCAGCCCCCTCCGGGCCGGGCAGCGGCGCCTCTTTAGGCTCGGCGGAGACCCGGGACCAGCCGGCGCTGAGCCTCCGGCGCCAGGATGGTGAGTGCGGGGACGGGGGGGCGGATTTCTGGCCTCTCGCTCCGCAGCCCCCGGGCCGGGCCGGGCTGGTCCCAGAGCCCCGGGGCAAGCGGCTAAATCCGCCCCCTCCCGCCCAGCAGCTTCCCCTGGACTTGAAATTAGGGGGGTGTAGGAGGAGATATGGGGGAGATGTTGGGGTGCTCACTACATTGGTATAACACTGTCACTAGCTGACAACTGGGGGTGTTGGGAAATTCAGGGGGTGTTAGGGAAATCCCTCCTCTGTCCCTAAGGGCCAGCAGACCGAAAGGAAAGGAAAGGCACCTTGGCACTAGATCTGCCTCTAGATCTGGGCTTAGGGGGCTGGGAGCATCCCAAGTGCAAAACTCCGGGGTAAACAGGGCTCTCCAGTCAGAGCAGGGTAAAGCTGCCCTTGTCAGGTGTCCCCCCCAGAGCAGGGCTCTGCCATTGCCAGCCTCCGCTTTCAGAGGGCTGGGGGGGCGGTCTGAAACTGGGGGCTCAGATTTTGGAGAGAAAAGGTCATGTAGGAATTAAGAATTAGGAATTTCTGTTCATCATGTCCAATGCTGCAGAGGGGTGGTTCAAAAACTGCATTTAGGGCAGGGGTCTCAAACACACAGCCCGGGAGCTGCATGCAGTTCTTAAAGCTATTTCCTGTGGCCACAACAACACTATCATTACCGATATTTGCAATACCCTTGTATGAAAAGGTTTTACTGATGCAGCCTTCAGGCTAATGCACTAGTCCTCATAAAGCCCTCATGGTGATTTGCATTTGAGGCCCCTAATTTAGAGCATCATCCAAATGTTGCATAGGGACATTTACAACAGGTCTCTCCAAAAGTGAGATGGGTATTTTATGAACATTTCAAAGGTAGTCAGTGGGCAAGATACAAACATCTGCATGGATTTAGTGTGGGCTGAACACTTAACTGCTGATGCAGTACAGGACTGTTATGCTAGCAACCAACCAGTATAATAACTGCAGTGGATGTACAGGTTTGCTTGTGCTCGCTTTATGTGATCCCAACTTTGACAGGTTAACCAAAGTATATACATTTTAAAAGTCTTTAAACATCTGTTTCCCTGGCAATCCATATTTCAATCATTTTGGTGATTATCATGCATTTTATCAAATCCAGAAATGATGTCTCCCTTGAACTTCACAGCAGTAATGTAGTACCTTGCTACTCTGTCAAATACACAAGAGAGGGCCCATATCCTGGAACTAAGTAAAATTTCCATTGACTGAGATACACATTTTGCCTACTGCATAATGATAATAGGGAAGAAATGAAGGGTTAGCCCCTCACTATGGAAATTTAAAAGAGTGGTGGAAGTGCTTACTGAGAACTTTTGTTTTCTTCTAAATAAATGTTGAGATTAAAATAGTGTTTTCAAATTTTATCTGGCAACAGGGTTGGAGGGTTGGTTGGGAGCCAGGAGACTTGGATTTCAGTTCCCATTCTCATACTAAATTGTCATGGGCCTACACTCAAACTCCTGTCTCTCAGGAGCAAACTTCACATTGACTTTAGTGGGCTTTGGATCAGGCTCCTATGAATTTGCTTGAGTCACTTACATCCCCAGTTTGCAAAAGCTGTCCTTAACTTTGGGTAATTTTTGTTGTTATGATACTATTTATTGGTATAAATTACTATTTATTCACCTTTTTAGATCTCTATCACCTCCATTTTATGTGTACCTAGATAAACACATTCACTGATGTCAAGCCACATTGACTCCAGTGAAGTGAATGGAGTTTGTGCAGATTTACATATGTAACAGAAAGTAAGATTCAAAGTGTCTGATGAAGTGGGATTTCTCCCCCAAAACCTGATGCAGTAAATAAACTTGTTAGTCTTTAAAAGTGCCACAGGACTTCTTTCTTGATTTAGTGAAGTAGACTAACACAGCTATCCCTCTGGATAGGGTTACCAGATGTCAGGCAAAAGGAGGACACGTCCTCCTTTTTACCTTGACATCCTCCATCCAGCACACATTTTAAAATACATGATTTAGTCTGGCTTTTTACTTATTGGGGTTAAAATATGCTGGGATGCTATGGAATGCCTTATTTTTAGGGGGAAGCGTTCCAGGGCCCCCTTAAAACAGAAGGCTATTACATCAATAGTACATTTTTTCCACGTGTCCTCTTTTTTATACTTCCCTGTCATCCTTTCTAAGCTTTGGTGTCTGGTAGCCCTACCTCTGGAAGAAAGCAAGATTGGCCCTGCTCTACCTCAGTAAATAAAAGCAGGACAGTTGCCTGCTTGTGCCTTTTTTTTTTATTTATAAAACAGATCTAAGACTACTTTTTGCCCTTATAAAGTCTTTAAAAGGTACAGATAAATACACATTTTTGTAAAGAACTTAATATCCCTAGCTGAAAGGCATTAAATGAGTGCAAAGTGTTACACTACAAAATAACAAACAACAGTGGAAGTTAAAATATTATTAGTTTGCATGGTTAAGGGCACTTCTGTAAATAATTATTTTTTTCCATGTTCATATATTTATTTTTTCAGTATGGATTTATAAACACATGCCTGAAGTCTTTGGTGGTGGAAAAATATGGTGAAGAAACATGGGAAAAATTAAGGTAACTCTCTTTGTGTATTAAATTCCTTAGGGATGAAAGTATAAAAGGTAACATAGCACCACAGAATAATCATATTTCACTGCTGAAGGAATGCTGATCATTATGCAATAAGCAGTTATTGAAAATAGCTATTAAGTCAATGGCAAGGCTTTTACACCACAATATTTTCTCCTGTGGCATCAGTCTATCCTGATTACTTAATTTATTATACCAAATAATGAAGGATGACATTTTGTATGCGCAATAAACACAGTGGATCATTGTACCATTACTGAATAGTAATTATCTGGAGTAGAAGCAATCCTTACCTTGAAGTCAAATTCATCTTGGAACTAGAAGGGAAATTAATTACATGTAAGAGAAACCATCAGTTTTGCTGTTTTGGTTGGGATATTTGTTTTGTTCTACTTGAAAAACTTCATGGAATTTTACATAATATAAAGAAACAAAAATAAAGCAAAGGTAGATACCAAATGATACTTACTGGGCCTGATCAAACTCCAGCTGAAAGATAGCCATCACCTTAATGAGGTTTTGACTCAGGCCTACAGGGATCCAAGAGGTGAACAACATGTGCCACAATGTATGGTAAACCAGTGGAACAGAAGAAAAAGCAGTATTGTCATCTGTACGGTGCCTAACACAGTGGGGCTCTAAGAGGGCTGAGGTTCATAGGCACTACCCATAATAATAAATAAATAATAGGATCAGCCTCCTATGGCATTCACTGATTCAGCCAAGCACTTAAGCACATATTTAAATATCACTGATTTCCAAGTGACTTCTCACATGCGCAAAGGTTGTAGGTATGCACCCTATGTTTAGATTCTCTCCTCAACAGGTACTCGTCTAGCCAAGTAATGTTAATTAAGGGAGGGGTTATTGAGGTATCTGCAGGAGAGGTGTCTGACTAAAGGATATCAGTTGGGTCTGAAGTCTGTTCTGATTAGAATGATATTGCAACATGAATCTCATTTTTGTTACAGAACCCAGGCAGGCGTTCAGGACACATTTTTGACTTTTGAAGTTTACAAAGATGAGATCACAATGCAGCTAATTGACAAAGCATGCAAAATGTTAGGTATGTTTTATATTTCATTAAAAATTGACAATGCCTGGGTCCATACAAAACCTCTGAAGATCTTGTACACATGTAAAAGTCAATGGGAGTTTTCCAAATGAGTTGAACAGGAGTGTTACTGGGCTTTCAGTAAACCAGGGAGTTAGTTGATCTTGGGTTATATTGACTTATGCCACTGCAACAAGTGGAACAGGGTCCTTGGATCAGGAAGCACAGCCAGAAGGCAGTTATCAGCCACATAATTAAAAGTGCCAGGAGCAGGCTTGTTTTTAGAGCTCTCAAAATGGACATTGTTAATCAGTACATCCATGGGACCAATTGACCAAACACCCTTTACTAGCAGCAGTCCTACAAGGCCTTGGACTCATTGAAGACTATCCTCCCCATCTACCATTTCAGATGATAGCAATGGTAAAAAACATTGCCTGCACTTCTCCCAAAAGAATCTCTGAGGACCACAGTAGCCCCAGGACTCAGGAAAGTTTTTTTCTTGAGGGAACAGCAGGGGAGAATGTCATCAGAGAACATCACTAAGAATTAATATTTAAAATACTAGCATTTCAGATGAGTACTGGAGATGGTGTTTTGCTTTCAATTTTAGACAATGAAACAGAGAACATATAATCTTTTCCATTTGTAACATTCATCAAACATTTTCTTTTGCAATTTTTCTTTAAAAAATAGTGTACATTAAAGATACTTAATACTTAGTCCTGGCTTTGGCTGCTAGTTGGAGATCAACACTTTTCAGAAGAGTGCTCAGGTTAGAATTGTGGGTTGGGATTCTTGGGAGCAGTTTGCTTGCTTTGCACAGTGCTATCAAATTCTGGCCTTACAGCCAACCTATTCAACCTGGCTGGAGCAGCTCAGTGAAAGGATGTTTTGGTGGCCTATGGGCTTCTATTCCACCTCTTTCCCTATTTCATATGGGGTCATGGCCAAGGGAACAGGGGCCAGATGGCACGCCCTATACTATCCTGATTCCCCCCGCCCACCTGTGGTTTCAGTTCCTTGGGGCTAACAGCTAGAATGAGTTCAGGAATGGGCCTGCACACAACACCTTAGCACAGGAAAGGCACAAAGGAGAGTTTTGTGCCACCTTTGTACCTCCGCCTACCCTGACCTCCGCAGCCCTGGTTCTGAACACAATCATTTCTTAAAATTCCCTACTTTATTACAAACATTTTGTATTTTAATGTTAGTCCATTTCTCAGCATTGCTAAAACTCACATCTCATGTTAATTCATGTGTCTTTGTTTTTCCAGATGTTCCCCCTGATATGGTTCTGAAGCAGTTTGGAGAGTATTTCTTTGAATTTTGTAAATGGTCAGGCTATGACCATATGCTGAGAACTTTGGGTGGAAATCTCTGTGAGTTCATAGAGAACTTGGATGCACTACACAGCTACCTGTCACTTTCTTATCAGGTAAGTTTAAAAGAGAACTTCTCTTTTTTACTTTTACACACACATACACATAACTGTTCCTCTTGTGCACCAAAATTAATTATTCTTAGGCACTAGTGGGGAAATAAATCTCCTGTTCAAACTTATCCTTAATATTAGATGCAAAGTTATTTAGTACTTTGAGTCAAATAAATGATATATTTTCCTTTTCTTTCATTTCTGAGAAAACTCAACTGAAACTAGATCAGCCTCATGAAATCATTTTGATAAGCTACAGCATGTTTTTATAGAGCTTGCTATGGCACTAGTGTTCCTTATGATAGAGAATATTTAACGTTATTAATTTTTGTTTTTATTTTCAGGAGATGAATGCACCTTCTTTTCGGGTAGAAAAGAATGAAGATGGGTCAATGCATTTACATTACTACTCAGACAGAAGAGGTCTTTGCCATATTGTTCCAGGTAATAATGCAGTTGAACAAGTAATACATTATGTATATAGACTCATCCATTTGCAGTTATTCTTTCCTTAGTTTTCACAAGTTCTCTGGAGTAGAATTGACAACCTGATAGATTTTTGATTGGTTTGCTAATATTTTACTGTTATAATTTTCAGAGACGCTTAGCATCAGCAACTTCCTTTGACTTCTGTTGATTTGCGGGTGCTCAGCAATTCTGAAAATCAGGCCATTCATGTCTGTCCTGTCATTACATTTCTAAAACACCAATTTCTATGGTGGAAGAAGTTGAAAATGCTAATGGGGATTATGGAATCCACTTGTGTGCCAGTTCTCAGAGTCTCACATACTTAAAATCATTAAAATGGACTTAAAAGGACATTTAATCTGAGGAGAGATGTTCAAAATACATCATGGAGACATCCTGCAATATCCAGGGAAAACTGACATTGGACTCAATACAGCATCAGGCCCTCCCTTTGCATTTGCAGGAATCCATATCTACATTCAGAAACTCATCCATGCAAATACTGAAAGAATCACCATATTTCACAATTATATTTGTGCTGTGATCAGATAGACCCCTGCGATTAACTTCTAGTCTAGATGATTAGATGGATTCCCTTGACAGGCGTGGCTAATCTCAAATGGCACTGAAGCTTCTCCCTTTATCCATTGCCTTTTTGTATTTCATTATGGGCAAATATCAGATTTCACTCATAGCTAGAAATGCAGTGATTTTTCAGATCATTTTCACTCTGATACTACACCAAAGCACCACATATATGATTAAGTACAAATGAAAGCAATGATAATGCACATTGATGGAATATCTTGTTTCAAGAGAGAAAATTCCTTCTGATTACATAATCAAGATCATACTGCAAAAATGTCATTCAAAAATAGAAAGAAAGAATCATAGCAGAATTCTGTAACCGTCTAAATAGATGTATTATACGATAGCTGCAGTATGTCTTAGAAAGGAAAACATTTCATACAAGTGTGACTGAAATTAGCCCCCACAGGTGAGTAAGAGGACAAGACAGAAACTAGCCCACACAGGAGAGTAAGAGGACTAGACTGAAACTAGCCCACACAAGAGAGTAAGAGGAGTAAAGCCTCACATCACTCCACAATCCAACAATACAGGACTTGTCTGGAGCTTGAATCTAGGCCTGGAGCAGGAGGGGGTGAGACCAGGCCCTTCCAGTGGAAAACTACTATCCTGTGACTAGATGGGTGAGGATGAGGAAGGCTCAGTACGGTGAGCGGATGGACAGGCTATTTCCCCTGCACCTTCCATGGCTCAGCCAGCAGAGTGCAGTATCTGATAAAGAGCCAAAGCAGCAAACAATGCAAACTACCCCACTCCTTTCTCCAATCTCTGCATAAAATAGGTGCTCCAGAGGGATTCTGTCTCTGTCCCAATTCCTTCCCAGAGCATTGCTCGTGGTGCAGCTACAGTACAAACCATCCTCTACTTACGGCTCAGTTGAAAGGAGAATTTTTCAGATCTTCTGCACTAGCGTTGTTTTTCTATGTGCATGGTTAAATCTGACTCATATCCGAAGGTGTGTGTCACATCACAGCTGGTGTAAATTGCTTTTGTGCTACATAAAGTTAGTGTAGTAGGCAGTATTACACCAGCTGAGGATTTGACCCAAAAATATACACATTGGTATAACTAATCTTACTGATTCATCAATACTTTAACTCGCTCTTCTGATTTTTTTTTAAATATATAAACACTCAATAGTGCGTAAATCAGCTATAAATGCTGGAACTAGTACACAGCATTGCACAAATATTTGTTTCAGTAGAAGGCTTTACCTTGCTACAGAATTTCATCTTTTGTTCCCCTTCAGGAATCATTGGTGCAGCAGCCCTGGATTTTTTTAACACTGAAATTTCAATGGAGATAGTCAATCAAACAGAAGAGGAAGAAAGAACTGGGAAAAAAGAACATATAGTTTTCCTTGTCACTCAAAAACCTGTATTTTCATACAAAAAAAGAAATAAGTTCTCTTCCTCACCACTCTACCTTGCTGATTCTGGAGGGCAAATTGAGAACCAGCTGAATAAAGAGGTATTTAGATGTTCCTCCTTCAAATAAATGTCAGGGAAATAAATGTTTTTTTATTAATAAATACCAGACTTGGTTTTTTTACCCAAAATTTTTTGGATGAATCTACTGTTAACATTTAAAGCTCCCACCCCGCAAGTTACTTCATGGAGTCAGACCCTACAGATGTCACAGAATAATCTGCAGAACCCAATCCTGCAGTCTAATCTATTGAACACCTTCACCTTCCATTGGATATTAAATATTTCAATAAGAAGTGAGGATAGCTAATCATTGCATAGCTCCAGGCCCTGAATCTCTGGGGGAATTAACTTAGGAAGTTTGAAATGATTTATTCATTCAGTTATTTATTTAGTCTCATATAAAGATGTAAGTACCAAATTTTCAAAAGCTGTCTGTAAGCTTGCATGACCTCCTATGCATATCCAGATTTTGGGGCATGTATTCTGGGTTCCTAAATTTGGCTTGCCCAAATGGAATTTACACCTGAGTAACAGGTAGATGTCTAAGTATCTGATTTGTACATTTGCATATACAGTTGTGAATGGGTGTGCATAATCTTGTACAACATAGAGAACTATATGTAAAATGGGAACATCCAAGTTTGGTAGTTTAAATTCAAAGACTGAGGCCAGAGAATTTTTAAAATGTGGCCCTATATATGTCTGTCCAAAGTCTATTTCTTTGGATCAGATCCTCAGCTCTGTAAGCTGATGTACCTTCTCTGAAGTTAGTGGAACTATATTGATTTACAGCTGATGAGGATTTGACCCACAGAGGTAGAGTTTTGAGAACTGAAAATAGAGTTGAATGCTCAAGTTGGGTTTATTCCACAGGATACTGAAAAAACCACAAATAAGATTAGAGACAGAACAAGCCTTGTTTCTGTATGTCCTGTCAAGAAAAGTCATTGGGAAACAATCAGAGGCATCGTTACACTAGGAAGAGGTAAGAGAGACCATTCAAAGACAACCTGACGTCATCAGTTAATGCTGTCAATTTGGTGTTCAATAAGCCATACATACCTCACTTCCATTAACTAGTCACCATTCATAATTTTCCTGTATCGTTTTGGCAGGATATTGTATTCTATTGAAGTCGCTGACAAAGAAGCATGCTTCCTGATGGTACATACTCAAGTGGAGCAGGTCATATGTCTCTCAGCCTTTTAAGTGCCTCATCTTTAAAGTGTGGTCCTACACTAAAAGCGTTTCTGTAAAAAGAGCATTGTGAAGTTCCATGTTTAATGAGTCTCAGTGATTTCCAGATAAAGTAGTCTCAGTTTACAAATAACAAAATAAAAATAATAAAACAGGTTTTCTAGCTGCCAGCCTTGCAAACTCAATCTGAGATCTTGTTCAAACTGGGTTATTTCCTTTTCAAACATCCTCAACTGCAACTGGTGCTGAGGACCAAATTATAACCTATCCCAGTGGTTTTCAAACTTAGGGTCTGGACCCAGTACTGGGCTGCAGACCCTCAAGCACTGGGTCATGGCACCCTCTGCTGCCACCTCCAAAAGACTGGAATCCATCACTCAAAGATATTATTGTTCTGTCATGGGCATCAATGATTTTTTTCAACTGGGTCCTAAGGAATAAAGTTTGAGAATCGCAGCCCTAGCCTACAACTGTGCAAGCACCATGCTAGCTGAAAATACCCTAGGTGACATCTGTGGATCAGTATCAGTAGGTTTGTTCAAGGGTAGCTGACTGAATTCTGTTGGTTTCTACAAAGATTAGAATCCTCTTCACTTCCTATAACAATTTTGGTTTGATAGGGCTAATAGGAGTGAAAAACTTATTTCTGGGTCTAGCATCAACAAATACAATTGTGAATAAACATAATGAGCAGATCTACAGGGTAAAAAAAATTGTCATTTATTTCTGATCACTTTTTGAAGTAGAATTCCACTTTAAAAATCAAAGAAATTGATTTTTCATATTAATTTGTGATGGTTCAATTGTTGGAGTTTGCAAGGGTCTCATTTTCAAAGATATTGCACTCTCACTCACTTCAGAAGCAGAAGCTCAACTCTTCTGAAAATTAACCCTTGAATTCTTAATCTAGCTCCCTTCTCTCCATAGACACCTGAGAATTTACCACCTTTGCTTCTCTGCTACTGACAACAGATATTTGAAAAGAGATCACTTGAAATAATCAGCAGTCTGATTGTTAGGGGTTACTGAAAAGTGCTTAGCTATAAACCATGCAGTAATAATCATACATTTCCCCATTCTCAGAGATTGTTTATTGTTATATGGGTAAAACAGTCAAAAGTGTCCTAAGATACACCTACACTGCTATTAAACACCTAATCCTGAACATCTACGCTGCAAATGGACAACCCCTCAACCCACATCAGCTGACACAGTCCAGCTGTGGGTGTTTAAATTGCAGGATAGACATACAGCTAAGTGATGCAGGTACCTAAAACCTATGAAAATCAACAAGACTTGGGCATACATGTCACGTAGAAACACATTACATTCTAATTTATGTGCTCTATGCTGAGTATAGAACATGAAAACATCACCTTTCTGGTTGCCAGCTACCACCACCCTACAGACAACTGGCTGCTTTGAGGAAAAGCACACAGAACAGTTAGCACACACATTTCTTTTGATCTCTTTTCCTTGGACCAGATTTCTGCGAGTAAGGGACAACAAACTGTGTACCTAAACCTTTCCACTATGCATTTCCATAAGCAGTTGGCAGACTATGTTGAACACTTCATGTTATAGATAGATCTGTATTGGTGTGAATATCACATGGCAATTGCTGTAATATCTGAAATGTGCACAGTATCCCACTATTTTCTACATCATTTCACAAATATAAAGGGTCATATATTTCTTGATTTAAAAAGCTGATCTTTTTCATCCAGTTCAAATTCAAACAGGCAAGCAGTTTTATATTTATTTACTGTGTGCCACACCAAGAACTTGTACATATCTACATCCATATATCTATATTCACACATTATTTATGTTGGTTTACCTCAGTGGCTCCCAACCTATGGTCTGGAGGCCAAAAGTGGCCAGTGGGAGCTATCAAAGTAGCTCATGACTTCCCTCCTGCTGGCTGCAAAAGGGAGCCACTGTTGAAGGACCCAAGCAGAGCATGTTCCCACTGGGCTAAAAAACAAGTGCAGGCTCCTTGCTGCAGCCAAGGGGATGGGAGATCAACACTCTCCTTCTCCTGGCTGAAGCATAGAGCCTGGCAAAACACTCTGCTTGGGTGCCTAGGTGCTGAGGTCCCTGCTGGAGCTGGGGAAGGGGAGAACTGATTTTCCATCCCTCTGGCTTCAAAAGCGAGCGACTGCTTAAGAACTTGGGTGGTGCACACAGGGCTGCAGGATGCCTGCAGTTTCCCTGTGGCAGTCAGAGAGAAGAGAAATCAGCAAGGAGGCAACTTTCTCACTGAACTCCTTCATCTGACTGCAGTGGGGTGGCCCCTGTTGGTGGAAGTCAGTGACCCTTTCAGGGCTGTAAAAATGATATCAGTGGCCCTCGAGCCAAAAAGGTTGGGAACCACCAGGCCACCTTATTTCTTCACGTCATCCTGCTGATTATTTTTATGAGCTGCAATATGATCGAAAGCTTCAGTTTATCTTACCGCAGGTAAACTTCTGAGAGGATTTGATCCTGCTTATCCTACGACTCTCTGGATAGATACAAAAACATTTTGCAATGGACTTCCTTTCCATATTGTTTTTGATGAAGAGGTAAGGCAAGCACCTTTTAAGTACAGATTACACACACAGGATGTGTAGGGCTTAGATCCACAAAGGGACTTAGCTGTGGTGTTGAGCAGTGAGAAATGTGTGTCCTAAACACCATCCCACTCACAGAGATAGCTGCATATCTCTACTTTTGATCCTCCACCTAGCACATGTTTGTGGCATAAGCCAGAAAACAGAGAATCATAGGGTTGGAATGGATCTCATGAGGTCATCTAGTCCAACCCCCTACTAAAAGCAGGACTACTCCCACTAAATCATCCCAGCAAGGGTTTTGTCCAACTGGGCCTTAAATACTTCCAAAGATGGAAATTTCACCACCTCACTAGGTAACCCCTTTCAATGCTTCAGTACCCCCCTACTGAGAAAGTTTTTCCTCATATCCAACCTTGACCAACCCAGCTGCAGCTTGCAAATATTGTTCCTTGTTCTGTCCTCTGTTAACTCGCTCTTCTTTGGAGCACCCCTTCAAGTAGTTGAAGGTTGCCATCAAATTCCGCCTCAGTCTTCTCTTCTACAGACTAAATAAGCCTAGTTTTTTTCAGTCTCTCCTCTCAGGTCGTGCCCCAAACCCCTAATCATTTCTGTTGCCTTTTTCTGGACTCTTTCTAAATTTTTCCACATCCTTTCTGTAGTGATGAGCTCAGAACTGGACACAGTTTTCCAGATATGGCCTCACCAGTGCTGAATAGAAGGGAATAATCACATCCCTAGATCTTCTGGCAAAATTTCTATTGATGAAGCCCAATATGCTATTGGCCTTTTTGGAAATCAGGGCATATTGTTGACTCATATCCAGCTTCCCATCCACCATAATCCCCAGGTTCTTTTCTACAGTGCAGGTACTTAGACAATCGGTTCCCAGCCTGTAGCAGTACATGGTATTTTTTCATCCTAAGTGCAGGTCTTTGTACTTGTCCTTGTTGAACCTCATGAGATTTTTGTTTGGCCCAATGCTCCAATTTATCTAGAGCTCCCCGAATCCTATCCTTGCCCTCCAAGGTGTTTACCATTCCCCCCAGCTTGGTGTCATCTGCAAATTTACTGAGCATGCAATCTATTCCATCATCTAGATCTTTAAGGAAGATGCTGAACAGAACCGGAGCCAGGACCGACCACTGGGGAACTCCACTGGTTACTGGCTGCCAACTAGACATTGAGCCATTGATCCCTATCTGCTGAGCCCAATGCGCTAGCCAGTTTTCTATCCACCTTACGATCCATTTATCCAAACCCTACTTCCTTAAGGGGCTGACAAGAATTCTGTGGGAAACCATATTAAAAGCTTTGCTAAAGTTGAGGTATATCACATCAACAGATATACCCACATCCAAATATCCCATCATCTCATCATAGAAGGCAATCAGGTTGGTCAGGCACTATTTGCCCTTGGTGAATCCATGCTGCCTGCTTCTGATCACTCTATTTTCCTCCAAGTGTTTCAGAATGGATTCTTTGAAGACCTGCTCCATGATTTTTCCAGGGATTGAGGTGAGGCTGATTGGTCCGTAGTTCCTTGGGTCCTTCTTCTTCCCTTTCTTGAAGACAGGTACTATATTGCCTTTTTTTCCAATCATCCGGGACCTCCCCCGTTTGCCCCGAGTTTTCAAAGATAATGGCTAGCTAACATGCTCAGAGGCCATCTTGCTCTACACAAAATGGCCAGGAACTGAGGGGAGGAGGATCTCCCATATAACCTATAGCCTGGCAGTTAGGCACTCACTTAGCACTCAAACCACTAACTGCTTCTTATTTTCCTTCTGAGCCAGTTAATTTTTAAGTGGAACAACTTCAGCAAGAGTGACTGAGGGAACCCCAGCTCAGATTATCCCACAGCCCAGTGGTCAGTGCACTCAGCTGAAAGGTAGCAGATCCCTGGTCAAATCCTGTCTTCTCATCAGGCACAGGGGGACTTGAACTTGACTCTGCCACATCACCAGTGAGTTCACTGAGATTTCTGAGTGTGAACTAGCTGCTAACAGTCTCTAAATCATCAAACACATTGTTTCCTGGATTCTCTAGTAACACTAGTGCTCCTTTCTCCTGCCCTCCCCTCAGCAAAGTGATCTCTACCTCCCTCCTATCTGGCTTTCCTTTAGAAACCCTTTTCCTCCCCCTCAGCTCTTAATCTGCTACTCATCCAATGGTAGCTGTAGAATTTGGCTGATCATTGGGATTCTGCATGCAGCAGAAGGTTCCCAGGAAAACCCAGACACTAGCAAGACAATGGGCACAACACAACCCTCCAGAAGGAGGAATCTATCTTATTTTTACTCTCAGTGGCAGGACTCTGAGTTGTTTCTCTTTGACAAACATACTGCTACAAGGGGACTGACAAAAACAGCTTCTCCCTCCACAATGACTACAGTTGTTATGTGTGAGAGTGGGAAGGGGGAAATAGCTCCAAAATTTTCATTTCCCTTTTCTCAGTTTCCTGGCAGGGTTGTCAACTTCCCGCTCTCTGCAGACACTATTGGCTTCATGTAGGAGCTGAAAGAGAGAGAGAGAAAGAGAGTGGGGAGGAGGGGTAAACAAAGAAAATAAATTAGCCACTTGTGGAAAATGGGTTCCTGCAACATGACAAGGGAATAGATACAGAGGGCTCAAAACACTGATGTGACCACTTCATAATGTGGTAAACGGAGAATGAAAATCAGGGCTTTAAAGCCTTGCCAGGCATCAGATCTACACCATCTCAGTTAAACTGCTTCTACAGAATAAAATCTGGTGCTCATCAGTGGAAGCAGAATCAGGTCCTCAGTTAGGATGCAATTAACAGTCATGGAAGATGAATTGCTTGTTGAAGAGAAAATCCCAGGCCCTGTCAGAATTAGAATTATGCATTATCATCAGTTTTAAAGATAGCTCTTAAGTCCTTAAAAACTGACACAAGATGTAGCTTGAGTAAAGTATTCCTGGGTCATTGGTGTCCACCACAAAGGTTAATATTTGCACCAAAGTCATTTTCTGTTGAGCACAGGGCAATATTATGATGTCTCTCGGATCTCCCTTTGTGGTAGCTGCTGACAAACACTGATGCCTTTATTTGTTTTTGTATTTACAGTATTTAACTATTTAGTGGCACATATTTTAAAAGGTTCTAGAAACACCCATTACAAATGCTGACTGTCCCTTACAAAACATACAATGTTTTTAACAGTCACAGCAAATAGCTTACATTTGTGCTGCTGCCCTAGTCACCACAATGTGAAACGATGGTCATGTGAGGAAAGGAAAAGAGATCACAGCATGAAAGATTGTTGAAATAAACATAATATAATCCTCTTTAATTTTAGAATTAATTTTTCTCCAAAGTTACCATGACATTGCTATGTACCCTTGGGAGCAAAGAAGTGTGGGGAGACAAGGAAGGCACTTAATGAGCCTTAGAAAAAATACAATTTATAGAACATTATGCAATTGAACTGAAAATTACCCAGTGCTTTATAATTACTAATGTTCTGCAACGTCTCTGATAGAAAATTGGCTTGATTTTCCTCTCATTTGCAGTGACTTTAAGCTGTTTTGGGATTGGCTGAGTTACCTAGGGCTTACACTGGTGTAAAATTAGACCCATTACTTGCATATAATTGATATTTTAGTGAAGATTAATGTTTGTAATCTTAGCAAAATATATCAAGGCTGTCTGTATGGTTATAACACTATACCCAAGTTCCACGCCAGCTTTCAATGTGCTTATAAGAAGAAATGATGTAAACAAGTGAGCCATGTACTTCAGGAGTGAGCTGATTGAGTATTTGGATCTCAGTGAAGCAAAGTCCATTTGCAAAGAGAGCTCATGTAAATACAAGTGGTGGTTCAGATGACTGATAGCTGAAGCCAAAGAGGACAAGAAATTTAACCTGTGGCCCATATTGTTTTTAAGCTCAGAGTAAAGCAAGCTGGTGTGAGCATTCAAAAGATTGTCCCTGGCCTTCAGACCATGGGCATTCGCCTGGATTATTACTTCAGTATTGTGCATCCAGAAGTGACATTCACCATCTCTAGCGTTCAGAAGTTTATCAACAGTCAATTTGTTTTCCGGACTAGGAGAGAGATGATGCCAAAGTCATGGAAACAACGTCCAATGCTAGAGCTGAGAGGTACTTAATTTTTTCAATGAACATAAAAAGCTCTTACTAAATCAAGAATAAATGTAGAGTTGAATTTGCTGATTCCATCTCCCTCCTTGCAGTAGATAAATAAGTAGCCAATGAATGGGATGGTTTAGTGGGAGTGGTTCTGCCTCTGGCAGGGGGTTGGACTAGATGACCTGTAAGGTCCCTTCCAACCCTACGTTTCTATGATTCTAGCCAGCTATTTGTATATGTAAGGGAGATGAGAGATACCTTAATACACTCATGGACAAAGTCTGCACCTCCTGTTATAGGTGTTGAGAGTCCCCTGCCAGGAAAAACAATGTGATTCCATTTGTGGAAGGCTGGGGTAATGGAGTGCACAGAAGTGCTCACCCTAAGGCAGTGTTTTCCAACTGGTGTGCCACAGCACATGGGTATGCCCTCAGACCTGAGCGGGTGTGCCACTGAATTTTTTGAAAAACTACTTGAAGAGGTCAGGACTGGCTCATAAATGTTCATGAGTTCATTTGGAGAGTGTGGTGGTGTGCCTGAAAATAATACATGCCACATCAGAAGAAAGGTTGGGAACCACTGCCCTAAGGTCATGGAACTTTTTCAGGGGCTTCCAGAGTTATTTGGGCAAGGCCAGACAGTGAGTGGGATAGAATGAGAAGATAGCTCCCTATGCAAGCTCCTCATCCTTCTCCTTAGCTGTTTATGTGGTAGGATGATGAATAGAAGCTATTTCAGGCAGCCACTAAGCTGAAATAAGCAATCTCTATGGAATAGTCCTGCCACTTTGACCCCTCCTACTTGTCACAGTGAATATCCCCAACACCCATTCAAAACCATCTACTTCGCAGGCAGTTTAGATGTGCAAAAGCAAACCCACAGAGCTGGATTCTGCTCTTGGCAACACTTCAGTAACTGTGGAGTTATATTGGTGTGTCTGCTACTGACAGCAGAATTTGACTCAGAGTGTGGAACCAGACTTTCTCATTTAAAGAGAATGGTGAATAATCTGACTGTGTCCTGCCCCACAACTCTACCACCTGCAAAAACATCACTTGCATCTGGAAGACTTGTCTTTTATAACGTAATCCACTCCCCCGCCCCCCCGTTTATGTACGGCAATATTTTGTGCTTTGCAGAGTCAGTCAGCCAGCACAGGGAGCACAGACAGCCAGGGCTGTGACAACCTCATTCTGTTATTGTGATTCCGGTACATAAAGGAAGCAGACCATGGGGTGAGCATTTCTGCAGCACATAAGAGAAACACAATCTGTGTCAGGAAGCATTTCCATTTCTGCCCATATTGTTGTAGTCATTAAAGGGAAACAATGTAAAAAGTCTACATTTAGAGGACTACAAACATCTGTGCCTGTGCTGCCACACTGTAGATTATTACGAGGCTCAACTGTTAAAAATCTTAGTTAATGTATCATGAGATATGTTGTTTGCTCACTGTTTGCGTTTCTCCCAAGCTTGAACAATGAACAGAGACTAGTCAGTTTCTTTTCTGTTTATAGTCATTTACACTTGAAGATTCTCATTTCTAGCTTTCTCCCTTCCATAAAAATACAGAACAGTTTAAATTATTGTGACAAAGCAATCACTTTACTTGACTGGTTTTCCTTCAGAGGAAATGGCATTGAACAGGGCTCTGGTTTGGTCCATATAATTGCAAGACAATTTATATTTAAAAGAAAAAAAAGTGTTTTGCCCTCATTTTGCCTCTTTAAGATATAAACAAAAAGGCCTGGCAACTTTTATTTGCTTGAGTTTTGTCTTTAGAAGCATCATGAATGTCAAATCCGGTCTTCTCTGGTTTTGGGGGAGTTGGTTTTTTTTAAGGATTCAGAATCATACGGGGAGTTTGGCTGAAATAGATGTTAACAAAACAAGAAGTTCTAAACAGTCAGAGTAAAAACTACATCCCCTCCGAGTTCTTTACATTTCATTTTCTGTTGTAACCATATCTGTTATGTCAGCAACCTACTAGTTCACCAGTAGTCCATACAGTCCTCAAGAAAAAAGAAGAAAAATAAGACCTGAATTTCTGTAGAGAAAGCAACCAGAATAAGAAAGTCTAGCTATCTTTCAGGCATTCTTTATGTATCTTAAGAAGAATAAAGGAACTTGAGCTCTTTTTTCCCCTTGCAAATCACTCTTGAAACTCAGTAATTCATTCCTGTGCCCACAACCAGGCACACTGTCAAAGGGAAACAAATTCTCATAGAAAAGGTGGTCAGATGCTATTAGATTTGTTTTCAGAAAATCTGCCTTTGCCCTAGACTTTCTTGGTAAATCAAGCCACTGCTGAAGTCAATGGGCATTTTGACAGTGTGTTGTAAACAATGACTGAAGGAGGAGAGTGGTTTCTAGTGTAGGAAAGTTAGAATGGGTCAGGATTGGAGAAGTCCTTCCAGGCGGTTGAAAAAAAGCCACTGCTTTCCTGAGCCTTGACTCCTTCCTTCTTGCACTGTATAGCACTCCTTTGTAGTCTGACGGGGTCTCTAGGGAATTGACGGTATGTCTGCACTGTGATTAGAGACCTGTGGCTGGCTTGTGGTGACTCTGGCTTCACAGGGCTTGGACTGCAGGGTGGGTTAAGGGCAATGCAGATGTTCTGGCTTGGACCATAGTCTGACTTCTAGGACTCTCCCACCTTGCAGGGTCCTAGAAGCTGAGACTGAGCTCAAATGTCTCATTGCAATTGAACAGCCTTTTAGCCAGAAGCCCGGGAGCCTGAGTCAGTCCAGTCATTGTGCTGGTACAGGCCAGTCATGGGTTTTTGACTGCAGTGTAGATAAATCCTGACAGTGCTTAAGGTGACACATACCTACAGAAAAGCCACTGTCATATGAGCTAAGAATCCCATGCTGTTAAAACTAAGCTGTTGAAAACCCTCACTTTCGTCTCCAAACAGGCCAGATGATCTGGATGGAGTCCCTGAAATGCATGCTATATCTCTGCTCACCTTTACTGCGCACTCTGCATGAGTTAGAAGAGAGACAGATGCACATTGCAGACATAGCACCTCATGATGTTACCAGGGATTTGATTCTTCTGAACCAGCAAAGGCTGGCTGAGATGGAACTCTCCAACCAGCTGGAGAGGAAGAAAGAAGAACTGCGGATACTCTCAAAGCACCTGGAGGAAGAGAAGAAAAAGACAGAAACTCTGCTTTATGCCATGCTTCCAAAGCACGTGGCCAACCAGCTAAAAGAGGGGAAACGAGTGGAGGCAGGTAAATGAATATAATATATGTCATCGCTATTAGATCTGAGAGCTGTGCTGTTACTCAGAGCTGATGCTAAGGATATGTAAACTATGTAGCTTAAATGATACCCAATTTCTGGTGACTGCTCACTCAATGGGCAAAGTGCCAGTCCTCTGAGTTGCACTGAAAGTAAACTTTGTTTTGGATGTATGTAGAAGATGGGATGTGAGTGTGTGGCTCGAAAGCGATAGGGCAAAGGTGGACTAGAAAGGAACAAGCAACAGAATTTAAATGATATGACTAATTTGCTCACTCATTCCTCTAACAATATATAAGCCAGCACTAGCACAGGCTTATGAAAGATTTTTTTATTCTTATTTAGAAAAGCATTTAAGTACATGCTTAAATTCCATTGAAGTAAATGGGCCTAATGCATGTTCTGAAGTGCTGTCCTGCGTAGGGATGGATTTGCTGAATCAGGCTTAAGTATTTCTAGACAGCATGCAGCAGTTCTTATATCTGAGATGTTATTAAATCAGATTCTTTTAGACAAATGTGTAGCTTAAAAGAAACAGTTTTATATTCTAAAAATTGGGTGAGGCTAGCAATTTCCACAACAAGTCTTCAAAGTGCATAGCAGACACAACTTCTGTCTGGTCCAGCCCATGAGAATTATTTATCAATGGAAGAAGTACTAAAACTGACCTTTCTGTTTACAGGAGAGTTTAAAGAATGCACCATATTGTTCAGCGATGTTGTGACCTTTACTAACATTTGTGCCCAGTGTGAGCCTATTCAGATAGTCCTCATGTTAAATGCCATGTATCTAAGATTTGACAGACTAACTACAGTGCATGATGTCTACAAGGTATTTACTTTTTGATTAAGACTTTATGAAACTGAATTCTTGTAAACTGCAAAGGATTTCAATAACATGCAATAGTGGATTTTATGGCAGCCTTGAAGGAGGTCAGGAAACTAAAGATATTTCAGTTTAAGTGGGTAATACTCGTTGCTGCTATTTCAATTTTGTTATATGTAATTAAAACAATTGTATGTGATTTCTTCATAGTTTTGTAATGAAAACTAACCCACATGCAGAAACTGTAATTACAAGTGCTAAAAAGATTTGAGATATTTGAGTGTAACAAGGCCTGCCTAGCTTCCTTGATATCATATAGCTTACTTGGCACTCACCATTACCATTACAGAGCTATTAGAGTGGCAGATTTTAATCTCTCTTGTCCTTGACCTAATACACAACTAGCCATTCACTCCTTATAGTGCCTTCACTGGTATCTGGAGAGTTGATGTCTTTTTTCCACCACCCAAAAGTCTACCTGTAGGCTTAGTGACAGGACACTTATTATATTACCTTCTGATACCAGTCCAAAGTGCAGTAACTAGTTGGATTGTCCAATCTGGATGTTCGTATTATGCCCAACCTGGCTTACAGCATTGTCCTGGATATGCGGAAAGATGAAATACAAGAGATGTGTCTTACTTAGGCCACAACTTTATTTTTAACTCATCTGGGAACTAACTGTGCAGGTCCTGATGCCCTCCTTAATTGGCTCCACTTCCAGTTGGGTCCCCCTCTCCACCTGGTCTCAACCTGGTTGCTGGCATTTCACTGCACTGCCCTTTTATGAGGATAAAGGGGCTGGGCTAAGGAGCTTATCTGTTGCTGTGTCAGACATTAGGAGCCTCAGCTCTGTACCTTAGCTTCTTTAGGGGATGCTTTCCCTTAAGTCTACTTCCAATTCTGCTTTCTCAGGGAACCAGGCCTTTATAGAATGAGTACTGCATTGGATACCTGCCACCTGTTGACTTGTGACAACTTGATCTACCCAACTGGATCCCTGAGCTGCTGTGGGGAAGGCACAAAATCCCACCCTATACAGGCCAGCCTGGTGGTGAAGGAAAAATCCCCTCTCAGCCCCCAAAAGGCAATGGTTTCAATGCCCACAAAAAATCAAAGATGTCAGTTGTGCACTAATCCTTATGGAGCTGCTGATCAGACTCCAACTGGAGGGGCAAGTTTATATACCCTCTCTCAAGTGCCCAGGAGCCACTGGCTTAGCTGAGCTCCACCATCCTAAGTGCCAGCTGACGCATTGCCCTCCTTCCCAGCTCTTGAAGGAGGGGAGGTCCCAGTGGCTGTGAGGGGCTGCAGTACCTTTTTATATATATTCTTTCTCTTGCAGTAACATAATCAACAATACTCAATTAACAGTTTAGCCATGAAACTTTCATCAGGATAGACAATGGTGCTTTCTGTCTAGTCTACTTTCAGAGCCACATTTTAACTGGCATAATCAGCACAGCTGCATAGACTTCTGAAATCTGAACATCTAGCCTAAAATTTATATCCTTCTCCCTACAATTGCAAGTATCTATACAAGTAGAGGGAAATCTGGAAGTCCTGACTTATTCCTTACTCAGGCAAAACTCATTCTTAAATCCATGGGAGCATGAGGGAAAAGTAGGTTACAGTTTCAATGTTCCCAGGAGGAAATGAAATACCGAAACTGACAAAAGACATCTGCTTAGCCCTAGCTAATAAATGTCTGAAGTTCTGAATAAATCCTATTAAAGAAAAATCTCTTGGCACAGCATAAACAATTTGAATAGCTATTTGTATTAGTGACTTTTGCTGCCATTTGTTAAAAAAAACTGCTATAGAAAATAATAACTGGCATTATCAGTAAATGGACTACCTTGATGGGCGCTATCTATAGCTATACAGTTTTCTTGCCTAGAGGACTGCATTGTTGTTGCGTTAATGAGTAGCTCATTAGGGATTTGGTGCTTGCTATATTACTGGTGCTCAGGGAAAAAAAACCTACCAGTTAATCCAATTTCAGCTAATAATTCATATAATAACAAATGAATGAAACAGTGAAACCCCTAAGAGAATTCCATAACATAATGGTTTCGTGCAATGAATTTAATACTTTTCAGGATTTCTGTGTTTCAAACAACCGTCTTATATTCCTGGCATGTGCTCTGCATGATCTGTTTAGAGAGTCAAATCCTAAAATGCTTTCTTAGGGACAACTGCCACTCTCCAGAAGGGGACCTATGCCAGACTAAGGACTACAGATTTTGCCCATAAAAGAGACAATGGAGAAATCCCCTATGTCTTTTACAGTTTGCAGAAAGACAAACAGGTCCTTTTGCAAACTAAGTTACGGCAGACCGAGCTCACACAGCATGTGTCATACCACACTTTAATATATTACTGATGTTTGGCTAGTTTAGAAAAGCTATCATTTGAATAGTTTAATAGTAATTGTCACTGAAGAACATTACCTCATTTACATTTTTCCCTAAGAAATAGCCTTTAAAAACCCAGTTTGTGAATCAGCCACTCATCTGTTAACAGAATTAACAAATCTATTAAACTAGCTGCAGCCCTAGTAATCCATGGGTGGAAGTGTGCATGGTCATTCCCAGCCCTGAGTGCAAAGGGAGATGAGACATCTTCACAGTACCGGTCTACCACTTTCTCAGGCCTTGCGGAGAGTCTGCCACTGAACCAGGATCAAGGTGGGTAGAAGTGACAGAGATGGGGCAGGAATTTTCTCTCTGCAGAGTCACGGGACACATCATGCCCAACATCAGCCTTGCAGAAATTAGGGAAGTCAGAGACTGGGGTTCACCTCCACTGGAACCTCTTGGTGGTTGAGGGCACACTTTAAGATGGAAAATAGGACAGCTGCGGCAAGGAGAGTCCCCAGCCCTGAAAAATATACCTCAGAACTAGATGTATTTAAAATGCTCATCTGTGTTTCCCTAAATATTAAAGGTGGAGACAATAGGAGATGCCTACATGGTGGTAGGAGGCGTCCCCGTGCCTGTATCTACTCATGCTGAGAGAGTTGCTAACTTTGCCCTGGGAATAATTATAGCAGCCAAAGAAGTGAAGAATCCAGTTTCTGGAAATCCTATCCAAGTGAGTCAGTAACACAGAGATATACATATTTATATGTGCTGTTTGAGTAAAAGGGTTGTTGTGTGGTAAACACACTGGGCTGGGACTTAGGAAAGTTGTGTTTTGTGACCTTGGGCAAGTCCCAGAAAGCCACATTTTGATAAGTAGCCTGATTTTTCAGGCATGCACACTACTGTATTAGCACTAATAAAGAGATGGCCTTGTTAACATTTTAAATGTATATTAAATAGGTGATATTCTGGGTTTCTTTATGTCTTTGTAAAGATTAGAGTTGGAATCCACACAGGTCCTGTTCTGGCTGGAGTAGTTGGAGAAAAGATGCCTCGTTATTGCTTGTTTGGAGACACAGTGAATATAGCTTCCCGGATGGAGAGTCATGGGGTTCCAAGTAAAGTTCACCTTAGCCCTACCACCTATCAGTGAGTAGCCACAGTAATTCTTCTTTACAGTTTTGCTGGAAAGTTTTGCATTGGATCATAGCTTTTAGTGTAAATATCACTGTCTTCCAAGACTTACTCAGTTTTAGCAAATATGTCATTACAATAAACTGTTCTTATAAGCAGTTTTATTTGCTCAAATTATTTTGTGGCACATAGGTTTGAGTGAAATTTGCTGGCCCTAGAAGTACAAAGCGCAAAGAAAAGTTACTCCAATTCTAACTTTTAGAGTAAAATATTTCAAACATCTTTCCATTTCTTATGTTAATGCATAATGGGGTGATTTAAAGACCAGAAAAAAAAATCATCCTATCATCTAGTCTGTCCTTTTGCATAAAATAAGACATAGAATGTCATCCATTTACCCCTGTTGTGGGCCTGATAACTTGTGGCATGAGGTTTTATTGGGATTTATTTAACAGGAGCTGCATAAACCACTGTGGTTTTTCCACTCATGAGGAACATGGTCTTCCCCATGCTAATAAAATTTTTAAACCAGTACTGTAGTGCAGTGGTTTTCAACCAGTGTGCCGTTGCCCACTGGTGTGCCATGAGAGCTGTCCAGATGTGCTGTGAAATTTTGTACAAAGGTAATAAAAATTAATGTAAAACAAACACTGTTTAATCTTGAGCAATATTCTATCCAACCAAAATTACAATTCATAAAACTCATGAAAATTAATCATCTAATTAAAATCAAGGTATTGGTCTTTTGATTCTAAAATGTGAACGTTCTAAATGTGGTTAGCCAAAGGACACCATTGAGATGACATAGATTTCTTTTGGTGGATTTGAAACATTAATGCAGTTGATCCTTCTTTAGCTTGTTGTGTGAACTATGTTGCAGACCTCTCTAGTAAGACCTTAACCACAGTAAACGTGCTGTTTATGAGCACTCAGCTAGTGTGTGCCGTGGAATTGTTTGTCTCACTGAAGTGTGCCCTATTACTGAAAAGGTTGGGAACCACTGTTGTAGTGTGCCTGGATTGCATTTCAGGCATGCAGAACAGGAGCCTGGAGTGTGTGTTGACTCATGTAAGCCCAGGGTGCTGTCTCACCCCTCCGCCACTCCCCCACTGGGTGGGGAAGGTGATTTCACTACCATCCTGTCAGGAGGGTCAGTCCAAAGCCTGAAAAAGAAGTGGCCACAGGGAGCTACGGATCTGCTGCTGTTGCAGCCAAATGGAGTAAAGGAGATGTGTTCTGGCATTTTAAAAGGTCACAGCCTCTGCACTGGTATGACCCAAACTTTGCCTGTGTCTGTACTCATGGATCTTGCCATCCAATTGGCCTATGGGAGCCTCCATTCCCCACACTGTGGAGGGGGAGAAGGGCAGGTCAGGCCAGAGGCCAGGCTCTGCACCCCCCCCTCCCCTGGACAGGGTGCTCTGCCCCTAGGGGCAGGGTGGGCTGGGCCAGTGGCTGGGCACCACCATCCCGACACGCCCCTTGCCCTCTGCTTGCTGCTGAAGGCAGCAGGCAGTACAGCAGTGGGAGGCCCACAGAATTATGGGGTTTGGGGTGGTTGCCCCACCCTCCCTTCCCAGGATGGCCATGCCTCTGAGCCTGAAAGGGGCAGGGGAGGGAAGGAGGGATGCTGGCAGTGGCCAGGCACCAACTTCCTGCCACGTCCTGCTGCTGGAGCCCACCAAGCAGGGCACACAGCAGAGCAAGGCCTGGGGAGAGTTGTCTGAGGGCTGAGGCTTGTAGTGCCAAGGGTGGGGCAGACACCCCTCCCCAGTTCAACCCAAAGGCAAGAATTAGGAGTAGAACAGGGAGCTGGTTGCAAACCAGGCAGTGCTGCTGGGTGCCACTTTTGCAGCAATTGGTCCCAGCCTCATTTGGAAGACACTGATTGCAGGGCACAGTACTATAATATTTTGTTCAGAGTTATGAACAATCTCCATTCCTGAGATGTTCATATCTTTGAGGTTCTACTCCACATTAGTGCAGAAGAATTAGTCCAACTCTTAGTATGGACAATTTTGTATCACTCTATACCTTTATCCTTGCCATGTATAGATCTGATTAGCTGGTGAATCCCACCTCAGTCACTAATGTATATTCGGCCATGGCATCATGGACCATAAGGCTATATCTACATCTAAAAGCTTAGTTCAGACTTGCCTCAAACTGAAAAAATGCAGCTAGTTTGAACTAATCACTAGTTCAAACTAGCATGACTACATCTGGCTAGTTTGAACAGAAGTTCGAAGCAAGTTCAAACTAAGCAGTTAGTTTGAATTTACCAACTTATTTTTTTTACTTCCAACTAAGCACAGCCTAGTGTAAGCAGGGAGCAAATTAGTCCAGATTAAGCCTCCGTAATCTGGACTAATTTGCTAGTGCAGACATAGCCTAAGAACCCTGTATATCAAAGGAAAATCTGCTCTTGATAAGTCTTATTAAAGGCTGGGACAAAGCTGACTGAGCTCAATGAAAAGACTCTCATTGACTTTGGGTCAGGCACGTTGTGTATAAATACATAAGCAAATCAAGCCTTGTTCTGAATAAAAAAGCAGGCTTTGAGCAACATCCTCCTCTCAGTTAGTTGTAATGAATCTCAACTCTACTACTCTGGTCTCTCCTCCTATTTTAATTTCCCATCGCTGAGCTACAACATGCTATTCCAAGAGAAGGTTTAGAATCCAATGGTTTTTGCTTTATTACGACCTGTTAACATGATTGTTTTTGTTGTTGTTCTAGCTGCCTAAAGGACAAAAGTTTTGAGATGACTGAAAGAGGAGAGATTGAAGTGAAAGGCAAAGGGAAAATGCATACATACTTCCTGATTAGAAACAAGGCTGCAACTGAGAATGAGATAATGGGAAACCCAATAAAGGAATCAGATTCCGGCCAGGAATCTATTCAGTCCTTTCATGACACCAGGTTCAAAACGGTACAAAGTTCATGTCAGAAAGGTAGAGTGGACACAAGAGAAAATAATTTCTTCCCACAGTTTTAATTCCAATTCAACTAAACTTTCTGTCCAATCTTCCCTCAGCTCTGCAGCCCAGTTCAGACACTGATCAGCCTCTGACCATAGCAATGAAGTATGTTGATGGTCCCACAGAAGCACAAGTCAGTTACGGAGGAAGAAATCAAGAAAGAATTATGGACTTGACAGGTACTTTCTGTGTTACTGAACATTACTTGATAGTGGAGTCAGAAAGCATTTGAGACTTCATCCTGCAAACTGAGCAGATTAATCACATGAACAGTCTTTGCTTGCATACAGATAATTATAGTAATGGGACTCACATTAGTGGCTGCTTAAGCTAACCATCCTGCCCATTGTTTGGGACTGAGCACAGTCATCCTAGGCTCTAGGTATGTGCTAGTAGTTTAGAATAATTCCAGAGGGGTAGCTATCTCAGTCCAGTTCAACAAAACAAACAAGGAGCCTGGTGGCACTTTTAAGGACTAACCAATTCATTTATCGCATGAGCTTTCATGGGAGAAAATCCTACTTCATCAGATGCTTATAGATGAGTGGAAGGCAAATAAATGCAGGGAAGTGTAAGTCACCAGTGTAACACTTACTCTGGAGCCACAGGTTGCAGACCCCTGGGCTAGGCCAGTCCCGAGACAGTTGCTATAGCTCTGAGTCCACTCCATTTCCTTCTTCTTCCTTCTGTAACTTTATTCATTGGTCCCATCTCCTCTGCTAACCCAAAGTACATTCAGGATTAATTTAGTGAACATAGGGGTGTTCTGCAAAGCAGATGCCTCCATCACTTGTACATTCCCTAGACCCTGAAAAGTAGCTTGCTTGTATTTTCTTACTTATGAGTGGTAAGAATAATCAAATCCTATGCCTTAAGGCACAAGCCAGTCACCTGTGGTTAGGAAGGATTTATTGCCTCATGTACAGAGGTGCACAGTTTATCAGGTACTTTATGGTGTACTTAATATTCCTGTGAAGTTGCAGGTACTGACCAATGCTGGAAGCAGAATATCAGATTTGATGAATCCTGCAATGCTACATTCAGAGCAAAAATATGATATAGCTCTTAAATGGGTTAAGCATATATATTATAAATCCCTGCTCAGTTGTAATCAACAACATAACATCCACATTACTGCCATACTAATCCATTGGTGGCCATTAAGGACTCCCACATAAGGAACATTTCTTTACAGGCAAAACACGTGACTTTGAAAGTGATGGACGTCTCCATGGTGACCAGCAGCCAGGCAGTGGTCCTTATCTGCACAAGCAGGAAAGAATCAAACCAGCAGCTGCAGAATCACAGATCAGAAATGTCAGATCCAATTTTTGTGTTTTATTTTAAGCTGTTTACTTTTAAATTTAAACAGGGCAAGTATGTTACATGCATTTTGTTATTGGGGACTGATTTTGTACCGAAAGTAGCACAGGGGTTTTATAAAATATGACATTTCTTCAGATCGTGCAACAAACACAGACCTATGGAGAACCATGTGGGATTTTTTTTTTGATCAGGGTATTTACATAATTTAATTTGAATACATAATCATGCAGTGATACAAGGCACTTTGGACAGTGGGTATTCCTCCCCCAATGCTCTATTTCTCTTACTGTCTTTCCCCTTGTACCAAATTGTGTTAACCTGCTTCAGTTCCCATCTAGTGGTCATAGTACACCGAGACAGCAAAGGATGGACTAGTGACACCTCTGTTCTAATGAGCATTTATAATAAAAGAAAAATGCCCCAAGTGACAACTGCCTTAGCTCCAAAAGAACTGACTCCTTGTCTCAGCAAACTGAGCAGAAATTGGCCCAATCCTAACTTTGATACCAGTTTAATAACTATCATATCCTCTGCAGGAGAACAGATCATGTCCTAGGAGAAGGGCTGGCCTGAGAGCCAATAGTATTTCCGTTTCAAAATAAAGATCTTTCTTGCACTGTAATATGCATGGGACACATCAGTTTATGGTTTTTATAACTGCATTTGTGCTGCAGGAGCTCCATTTGTGCTTAGAAGGCCTTAAAAGGAAACACATATTGCTGAATATAGAAATATTTTGAGCCCAGTTCACCTCATGCTCCACTTAAGTCCTCAGAATAGGGTGCACGTGGGATATAAATGTGTTTCAATTTACTTTGGAGTATCTCTCCCCACCTAAACAAGATAAATAAAGCTCTGGGCCCCAGCTAGGGTGCATGACTTCGCTCCAGACAAGCAGTTCTTTAATTTCACTTACCTGAGGTTCATAATGATATTCAGGCTTTCCCACTCTAATGTATCCTCAGCCTACATTTGATCCAAAATGACAGAGGAAAGTACAGCCTCAGTTGCCAAAAAGGATTCATAACCTAGGACATAGAAAAAAAGCCATTATGAACCGATAGCCATGATGAAGCTGGGGAAGGTGGTGATTGCAGAGCAGCCATTCTAGTATGGCAGTAATGCACAGCACCCAGAGGGGATTTGGCTCTAGATTCCACCTCCCCCCCCCCAAATTAATTTAATATCTGCAGCCATGGCATACTTAACTAAACATGTCTGACTGTGCATGTAGTTTGATGCACATTGAGCAAGAATTCACCAGGGTGGCTAATAAGACTACTGTTTTGACTTGCTCTAGGACATTAAATTGCCACTTTTGTAACCAGATGTATCTGCAGCAGCTCTCGTTTAAATACCAAAGAAGAATTTGAGGTGTCTATAGGAAATGTTCCCTTTGCAGAAGACCCAGATGTAGTTAATATTACTTCACCAAGTTAAATGTTTCTGTTAAATCTAAAGCGATATGCCTTGCCTGGCCACAATCTTAGCTAACGTGACTTTGCGGGGGCGGGGGGGTAGTGAGCCATGAACTCAGTTTGATTACTTGTATGTTTTTAAATGAGGGACTCCTGCTGTCTGAGCACAATGCATTATTTTGGAGATGGCCACCTCTACTGTAGGTTACAAACATGTCCACATTTTCTTACTGTGGAAGTAGGTATTAAGTATTGGTGGCGTGCTATTCCTTACATGTGTGACATCTGTATTGCAACTTGCATTTGCTACCCCCTTCCCCTCACCTCTTGCTATCTGGGAGCACCTGACTTTACATGCTGACTATCTGTGGGCAATTGTGCTCATATTAAAATACTTAAGACGACATAGATCCTGACTCCTTCATCGCTTACATTTAATCTAAGGTAGCTGCAATGAAATCAGTGGTGTTTTGCTGGTGTACAAGGACCATCTGCCCTGAAAGAATTTGTCTGTCCTAAAAGACAAAATGAGTCAATTAGCCCTTCATGAAGAGTCACATGCAGTAGAAGCGTTCTTGCCAATTATACCAGTTTCGACAGGCCAGCCGTCGGATTTGCTGGCTTTGTAAATCTTTGCAAGGATTTGCCCAGAGGTCCTGGCTGGTTGGAACTGAAATGCCTTTTGTCTGCAATTTTCCACTCTGACCACTAGGAACAATGGGGTCTGAGGAAGCTGCAGTCAGTAGCAGCCTCTCTTTTTGTTCCTCAGCTATCTTCACAACTACCGTTGCTCTGAGTGCGTTACTGGAGAGAGAAGAGGATGTGGTCTCCTCAAACCCCATAGCATCAGACCTAGACAGCTGGATTAGCAACTGTTCTCTCTGGGGTAGGAAAGAAGGCAGTAGATGGACAGGAGAGGAATGAGAAATCCCACAGAGAGATAGCCTGTCAGGAGAACGGGGCAAATCTTCCAGTGGGGAGTGGCAAGAGGGGTAGGCAGCTTAACAGGAAGACCAAGAATGAGAGAGAAAGATTGGTTGGGGTCACAGGGGAGACAAAGGGAAACCACGACAGCAAGCAGAAAAGGAAGTTGGAAGACACCACAGGTGCCTGAGAAAGAGAAGAAAGAATGGGGATAGAGAAAGGGATGTCCCAAAAGAAAGTAGTTAGGGGAGCAGGCTGCACTGAGCTGCTTGGCTGATCTCCATCAATGAGATGCCATTCTGCTGTGAAGTCCTTTTAAAATCTTTTCCCTGGGTAACCAGCTGTCATCTCCTGGCTGGGATATCTGAGGGTGCAATACATAATCCACACCTCTGCAGCAAGTGAGCTGGGCAGAGTATGCAGCTCCCCACTGGAAAGAAATTAGCATTTGACTGGCTGACTATTGTCATTTTTCCCCTTCTCTGGGGGGGCCAGAGTTCCAGTTTGGAAGTTCACAGAAGTACAACACTCATTAAGACCCATCTAGGTCAGCAGTCAGTGATGCAAAGTTGATGTATACTAGGACATTTTCCACTGAAAACACTGTGAACATTGAAGATGTCAGATATTTTAAATGCCACTAACTAGTTCAATTCTGAGCAATTGTTTTTGTCTTTTCCGTGCTGTGTATGTGTGTATATAAATTTATAGATATATTCTACCTGTATGTGGCCAATGGATTCATTACATACTCTCTTATACAAAGTCCTTATGATGTCTTCCCTCTAGAAATCCTTCCAACATTTCCTATGGGCACATGGTTTAAAAACTAAATTGTGGTTGCACATTATCATATGTTCTTAAAGCAGCAAATACTTCTAACAATGTTGAAATAAAGGGGACTATATACAGAAAATAAATACTCAACGTTTTACTTTACTATTTGTGATTGTCTACAAATGCTCTTGCAAGTCAGTGTGTATTTGTGCTCCTAAATCAATTAATTTCTTTGTAAAGTCTACCCATAATGTCTTATAAAATAAGCAAAACCTCTTGCTAATAAAAGAGCAGGGAGTAAAATTTTCAAAAGGCATCTAGAGGAGTTAGGCACATTTGAATTTTTTATCCACAGTTAACAATATCATTTAAGAACAAAAAGAACACAAGAAAGGCATTCTGGGTCAGACAGCCAGTCCATCAAGCCTGGTATCCTGTCTGCCGAGAGTGGCCAATGCTAGGTGCGTCAGTGGTAATGAAGAGAATAGGTAATCATCAAGTGAGCCATTCTTGTTGTCCAGTCCCAGCTTCTAGCAAACAGAGGTTAGGGACACTTCAGAGCATGGTTTTGAATCTCTGTTCATCCTGGCTAATAGCCATTGATGGACTATCCTTTGTGAACTTTTCTTCTTCATTTTTTAACCCATTTATAGTCTTGACTTTCACAACATCCCCTGACAAAGAGTTCCAAAGGCTGACTGGGGCTCTGTGTGAAGAAATACTTCTTTTTAAACCTTCTGCCTACTAATATCATTTGGTGCCCCTAGTTCTATGTTATGGGAAGTAAACAATACTTCCTAATTTACTTTCTCCACATCAGTCATGCTTACACATCCCCTTTTAAAGCTGAAAAGCCTCAGTTTTATTAATCTCTTCTCACACAGAACATGTTCCATAGCCCTAATCATGTTAGTTGCCTTTTCCTGCATTCCAGTTCTAATATATCTCTTTTGAGATGGGATAACCAGATCTGCAAACAGTATTCAAGATATGAGTGCACTAAGGATTTATAAATAGGCAATACACTATCAAGTAGAGCTTGAGGAAACAGCACAAAACTCTCAAACCCTTCCCATTTTTCAGTAATTTTTGCATTGGTTCTGTTTAAATTTTACTGGCATAAATGTTCAAGGCAACTGAATGTCTAGGTTGCTGCCACACTATTTAGTATTTCTATTTCAGTAGCACCAACAGTGCGAGGATGAACACACAGTCTTAGCTCCAGCAACCTTACAAGCTACATAGCCGTATCAGAAAAATGGTGTGAGAAATGATATCTTATTGCCACAGATAGGAAACCAAGGCACAGAAAGATTAACACTAGGACCCCGAGAAGTCCAGGCAGCCCGCTGCCAGTGCCATCCTTTGGGGGACCAGCCGGGCGATTGCCCCAGGTCCTAACGCTGCCCGTCTGCTCCCCAACTGCTCTGTTGCCTTCAGTGGCAAGCAAGGGGGGGGGCAGGAGCATGGGGCTCAGCCTCTGGGCTGGCCCACAGGGCCTCCAGGGTGGACTAGCTGATCCAGGGGTGGGCCAGGGAAGTGGAGCCCGGGCTGTGGGTCAGCCTGTGCCACCCCCAATGGTGAAGCAGCCAGCTTTGGGAAGGGGTGGGAGTGCAGGGCCCCACCTCTTGATTGGACCTCCCTGCACCCCCAGTGTGGAGGGGGATGGGGCCCCCCCACAGGCTGCTTGGCCCTAGGCCCCACCCCCATGGACAGCCCCGCCCACCGTGCCTGGAAACTGACCAGGCTGCCCCCCTCCCAGTGGTGGATAGGGAGGAAAGAGCCCCAGTGGCCACCCAGAGCCTGTGGCCGTGGGACAGCCAGACATCTGCATCTCTTATGTCAGTGGAAGTGCTCCTGGTGAGGACACGTGTAACGTGGGTGCCTAAAAAGGAGCACTCTCTTTTTGGGATCCCTTCTGGCTGGGTTATGTTGCTGGGCAGATTTTGCAGTCCAGAAACCAGAACTTTTTGGCAAGAGCGTGTGGTAGCACATTAAGCATGCTCCACAAGTTTTATTATTGGGCTGCAATCAGGTGCTTGGGAGAAGCCTGAGAGCAGCAGTCCAAGGAGGAGCAACCAGTGAGAGCTGCAGAGTCCCTGTGCTCAGTGATTGACTGAGAGGAGCTGAGCCAGGAAGGGACTGCAGGATGTTTTCTTCCAGCTTTGGACTGTTTTGCAGGGGAGTTTTCTGTTGTGGAACTGAGAGCTGGACGGCCAGTGACTTGATTGCGTGGTGCTGGTTGAGGAGAAGAAGGGAAGGACTGTATGGATTCCAGCTGAAGATTCCTGCAGCCAGGGAAGATGAAGATTGGTTCTCTTTTGCATTCAAGCCTCAAGGACTTAAAAAGACTGCAGTTGAGATAAGGGTGACTCCACCTGAACTTTGGGACTCTTGGGTTTCTTACTGTTTTGTTTAAATTCATTCTGGTTCTTAGGTTACGGTTTGTTAAGTTAGTTAATAAAGTTGGTTGTTATGTTTATGCTGAATAGTAGTTTGTTGTGGGATGGGAACTCTGAGCAAGTCTTCACTTCGAGTCCTGTACAGACTGGATCCTGGCTCCCCAGCTGCTTTCCGCAGGGGTTTATCGCTGTTAGGCCCTGGAGAGGGGCAAGTAAATGAATTCGAGCCCATCCTTGCAGGTTACAAATGCACCACTGACCACAGGAGGATGGTATGGTATAGTGGCTGCAAGTCAATCTAATATAGGTCAATTACATGTCTTGTGTAGACACACCATTAGTTCCACTTTCAAAAGCAACACAGATCATGACTTCCACAAAACCTTTTAATTTAGATTCCACATTAAAAGGAAAAAATATGTTTCTAATGGATTCAGATAAAACAAACAATCGATCAGTGAAACATTCCAAAAGAAATGACATTTTTATTTTGTTATTTATCTGTGCAAAGTAAGTCCCATTTTTCAACCAGCCTAATGGAATTCTTTTAAAAGCCTCACCCTGTATTTTCAATTAGCTTAAATTTAAATTTAGAGGTGAGAGAACACTCACAGGTATAATTAAAAAACAAAAACAAAAAACAGAACATACTGTGGAGCAAAAACCTGTATTGGTCTAAGGACTGAACTGCTCAAAATAATCAGGCAAAAGATTTTCAATAGTTACAGGTAACTTTTGGATAGAAATATAGTCCTTTCAAAGTCCCACTGACTAAAGCATAGTAAATAATTCACAGTGTATAGTGTATAGCTTATTTTATGCATTTAGACTCTTTCGATTTGTACTTGTTGTTGAGAAGCCCACAGTTCTCTCAGATTTATTCATTATTCAAAATCATCTGCCAAATAATTTATACAAATAATTCTTAGTTATTAGCTCATCCATTTGCAAGTCACTGTCAGCATGCCAGGTCTGAAATACAACATTCAAGCTGTGTTGGTTAGCTTTGGTTGAACCCATTGGTAATAAATAAATTTGCTTGATGAGTTTTACCTCTTCTCCTTGCCATGAATTATCCACAGTTCTCTTTACTCACTTTATTTTTGTATTTGAAGCTATTTGCTGAATATTTTCACATATCAGCAAATAACTCTTGATTTGGAACTTGTCCACAAGCAAATCATGGCGACTATTTGATAGTTGGAATTCCAGCTTTTTTGTTTGGACACATGGTACGTTTCAGATCTCTGATCTGATGAGCATAACACTTAGAATCATGTGGTTGGTCACACTTATGCACTGGGAACTGTCCTGGTTTCTATTCTCTCAATAGTCCCTTTAACACACAGTTTTGGTGAACGTGCCTTTGAATGCCTTGTGTGACAGAATGTTCACAGAAAATGAATAGAAAAGAGACACTGACAGTCAAGGTGAATTTCTATAAACATTCAAATTAATGTTAATTTTTTTCTCAGCACAGAAGCCCAGCTATATTTCTATTATAAGGTTTTGCAGCTTCATATACAGGTTCTTTAACTGTTTCTATTTTGTGATTTGCCATACATACCTTTCTGGCAATGGGAACAACAATAAAAAGTGAGAAGTTGCATTGCATGATTTCAGCTTTGGTGACAGTAACATTGCAACAAATGCTATTTAAGGCAGTTCTTGAGGTACGTATATCTGACAAAGATACTTCGTGGAGGCATATTTGTTACCAGAGGGTTCTGACATAGTATATAGGCTTCTGACAGGTTTTGTCATGGCTTCCATTTCCTTGCTAAACAACGTGTCAGTGACCTGAAACATAGCCTTGGCGATTTGCAGAAGGCAACCTGCCAAAGCACTTTGCAGAAACATAACCTGACACACAGCTATCATTTAAGGTTAGTTTATCTCAAGAATCAATGGGCCTTTAAAAATTCACCAGCTCACATATCCTTTTCAATAATGGTGCTTAACTGTTTTGTGTCTTGATTTTGCAGGCATTTGAAAGAAGCTTGATTTTCAGAACAAGATGAGATGTCCACTGGTAACAGGAACCTAACAGCCTTTACTTTACCCCTAGAGGAAAATGAGAAAGATTTATGAGTTGCTACAAATACACAAAACAGGCAAAAACAGTGGGAAAACGGAAATTGCCAAAGGCTTTGTACCACATGTATGTCTATAAAATTGCAAGCAGACATAATGGACAAATAGCTGGATTTGTCAGGAGAGAGTGCTCCTCATACCTCAATGTGCTCATACACCCGTGTGCTCTTTCAGTGGTCTTACACTTATGTGCTGAAAGGTCCAACTGCTGAAAATGTTCAAGCAAGTATAAACTGTTACAGCATACAGAAAATTGCAACTTCCAGCTATGTATGTGCATACTCAGTTTTGCTCACACTAGTCAGTACCTGATCGAAATGAAAACATAGCCCTTCAAATATTCAGATATCAGACATTTGGGGAAAAAATAACCATGTAATCTCTCCTACCTCCCCCATTACCCCTTTCCTCAGTTCTTCAAGGCAACAAGGGAAAAGAAAAATATGAAAACCGTAAAATGTTTTTCCCCAATAGTTATTCTAAGATAAAATACTTCCCAAAGCAGATATGCTGAACAATTCCTTTTTTGCTACCTAAATTCAATCAAAGCCTTGCATTATCAACAAAATTAATCTCCAGCCCATGGAGAGGCTATGCTGCAGGCCTACACACCACTGAAGTCCCACTTAAGCCTTCAAAGTACTACTTAAATGCTGCGTAGTCATTGTGTGGGCCCTGTGGATAGACCTGAATCTTCTGGGCTTTCATGACCTTTAAGTGGTACAAATGATCTTCTATGGGCCTTCTGCACTCAGGTCAACTTTGTGAGCTGGGGAGTAATTCTGATCATAAAAGCTACCTTGCATTATGCCAGTAACCACTTTAGGGGGCATAAAGTACATGACTATGACTTGTAAACTAGAGCAATCTTTCAACTTGTGGATTAACCATTTTCCTGCAACGTGCACACAGTGGGACTATACATATTATGGTAAGAGGAAGACTGAGGGCTAGAGACTGTGCTGTGCAGGCAAAGTGGTGAATATGGGGTGCTGTGTAGATGCATTGACCTAGGGAGCTGATGGGCAGGATCCCTTGGGAGGCTGATCTGAAGGGGAAAGGCATCCAAGAGAGCTGGTTGCATTTTAAAGAAACCTTGCTAAGGGCACAGGAAGATACCATTCCAATGAGCAGGAAGAACAGCAAATGTGGAAGGCGCCCAGTTTGGCTTAACAGAGAACTCTCCACTGAGCTAAGGCATAAAAAGGAAGCTTACAGGAAGTGGAAGCTCGGACAGATGACTAAGGAGGCATATAAAGATATTGCTCGGGACGGCAGCGATAAAATCAGAAAGGCCAAAGGACAATTAGAGTTGCAGCGAGCAAGAGATGTGAAGGATAACAGGAAGGGGTTCTACAAGTATGTCAATAAAAAGAAGAGGCTCAGGGCTGGTGTAGGTCCCTTACTGAATAGCGCAGGTGTCCTCGTGATGAAGGATGAGGAAAAGGCTGAAGTGCTCAATGCCTTTTTCACTTCAGTTTTCACAGGGAGGGCCAGCTCCCAGCCCACTACAGTGGGCATGGCAGATTGGAGAGAAGAAGAGAGGCCCTTAGTGACAGAAGGTCAGGTTAGGGACTCTCTAAAGAAGCTGGATGTGCACAAGTCTATGGGGCTAGATGACCTGCATCCGATGGTGCTGAGGAAGTTGGCTGATGAGATAGCAGTACCACTGGCCATTATCTTTGAAAACTCGTGGCAAATGGCGGAGGTGCTGGAGGACTGGAAAAAAGCAAACATAGTGCCTATCTTCAAGAAAGGCAAAAACGAGGATCCAGGGAATTACAGACCCGTCAGCCTCACCTCAATCCCTGGAAAAATCATGGAGCAGCTTCTCAAAGAATCCATCCTGAAACACTTGGAGGAAAATAGAGTGATCAGGAACAGTCAGCATGGATTCACCAAGGGTAAATCATGCCTGACCAACCTCATCGCCTTCTGTGATGAGATGACCAGATTTGTGGCTGCAGGAAAAGCCATTGATGTGATATACCTCAACTTTAGCAAGGCTTTTGATACGGTTTCCCCCAGCATTCTTGTCAGCAAGTTAAGGAAGTATGGGTTGGATGTGTGGACTGTAAGGTGGATAAAGAACTAGCTAGATCAACAGTTTCAGTGTGTAGGAATCAATGGCTTCATGTCTGGTTGGCAACCAGTAATGAGTGGTGTACCCCAGGGGTCAGTCCTGGGGCCAGTTCTGTTCAATATTTTCATTAATGATCTGGATGATGGGATTTATTGCACGTTCAGTAAGTTTGTGGATGACACCAAGCTGGGGGGAATGGTAGACATGCTGGAGGGCAGGCAGAAGATTCAGGAAGACCTTGACAAATTGGAACAGTGGGCCAATAGAAATCTCATCAGGTTCAACATGGAGAAGTGCAAAGTCCTGCACTTGGGATGGAAAAACCCCATGCACTGCTACAGGCTGGGGAGTGATCAGCTAAGTAGCAGCGCCGTAGAAAGGGACCTGGGGGTCCTGGTGGATGGGAAGCTGGATATGAGTCAGCAGTGTGCTCTTGCTGCCAAAAAGGCCAATGGCATACTAGGCTGCATCAGAAGAAGCATTGCCAGCAGATCGAGGGAGATCACTCCCCTCTATTTGGCACTGGTGAGGCTGCATCTGGAGTAGTGTGTCCAGTTTTGGGCTCCCCACTACAAAAAGGACATGGACAAATTAGAGAGAGTCCAGAGAAGGGCAACAAAAATGATCAAAGGGCTGGAGCACAAGCCCTATGAGGAAAGACTGAAGGAACTAGGCTTATTTAGCCTGCAGAAGAGAAGACTGAGGTGGGATTTGATAGCAACCTTCAACTACCTGAAGTGATGCTCCAAGGAGGATGGAGCTAGGCTGTTCTCAGTAGTGACAGAGGACAGAACAAGGAGCAATGGTTTCAAGTTGCAGCTGGGGAGGTTGAGGCTGAATATTAGGAAAAACTTTCTTACTAGAAGGGTGGTAAAGCGTTGGAATGGGCTACCTAGGGAGGTGGTGGAATCTCCATCTTTGGAGATGTTTAAGGCCTGGCTGGATAAAACTCTAGCTGGAATAATTTAGTGGGAGTGGTCCTGCTTTTTTTGGCATGGGGTTGGACTAGATGACCTCATGAGGTCCCTTCCAACCCTGTGATTGTATGATTCTATGCTGCTTGACCACAGTTTGTGTCAGAGGCTGTACCTCTCTTCCCCAGCCTCTGAAGTGCAGAGCAGGATGCATCATCCTTTTGCATAATCCAGCCCTCTCCTCCTGCCCTGCCCATGGAAACCTTAATTAGAGCAATGTGCACATAGGACTGGACCTCAAGTAAAAGTTTGATTCTGCAGTTTAACAGAGGAAATGGCTTTTATAATCTGCTCTAGATGTGTCACTTTGCTGCATGTCAGTGGAAGATTCGCATACCAACTGCATGCACTTGGCATGAGTTATTCTGAACAGGCTTTTGTGCATGTTATGGTTTTACTATAAATCCAAGGGCCATGGGAACCAATAAAGCATCCACCAATGAGTCTTTTGTGTTCTTACAGTAATCTACCATACTCGCTTTGTAAAATATTTAAGACTTTTCCAGGACTGATTGTAACATGCTTTCAGATCTGTGGATGAAAAGCACTATATAAATGCAATATGTAATTTTTAGTCACTGTCATATTAATTTTTTACCACTAGTTGAAGAAACTGTCATATCGTATAAGACCAAATCCAGTCTTTCTTAGCCCAGCATCTTGGCTCTAACCATAGCCTCAGAAGAAGGTGCAAGAAACCCCCATAGTGAAGAATGAGTAGAAAAGCCTGTAAAAGTAACACACAATTAGCTTGTGGTGCTCACTGCCACAAAATCATTGAAACTGTGTACTAGGATGACAGAAAGTATGAGACCTTTTAATGGGTAATGGGAACATCCATAATCAAAGTTAAAAAAATTTAAAAATACGTGACAAAGCTGCACAATTCAGGACATAAGCCAATATCTGTATCAGGGGTGGCAGCCTTTGTCTACCCCCATATCAGCCCCTCATGACAGTGGCCTCCTCCACTGAAAAAAGTGGCTACCACCTGAAATTTTGGTGGCATCCACAGCTGGGCGAGGTTCGCAGACAAGCCACTAAAAGAAGCCCAGAGCAGTGTCTTTCTGCAGCATCCCCGGGGAGTCCCACCCCAGCCAACCCCAAAAGGAGCTGCTCCAGGTGGTTTATTTTGGCTGGGGCAGGGGGTCCCCAGGCATGCTTCAGAGAGAAACCACTCTGGGCAGCTTCTTTCTGTAGTGTGCCCAGGGAGAGATCCTCAGGTCACTGCAGAAAGAAGCCATGCAGAATGGCCCCCTCTGTGGTGTGCCTGGAGATGGGCCACTCCAGGTGGTTTCTTTCCATGGCATGCCTGGGGACCCATCCCCAAGCATGCTGTGAAGAGGAGCTGCCCAGCGTGGCTTTTGACAGCAGCAGTAGCAATTTCTTTGGCACCACAGGGCACTGCGTGATGTGATGAAAGTTGTGAAGAAATTTTCTTTTAATTGACACTATTCCATAATTGCACTGGAGTGCAATTAAAGACTTAGGTCCTGACTGAACCAGCATTTCAAAATGCAACAGGCAAAATTGCTACCAAGTCTTTCTAATGATTTACAAGCAAAAGTGCCGAACTTTGAGAAAAATCCCCCAAAACCCTTGTTTGAAAAAGAAAAAGAATATTTTGACAATAGGGTATGTTACTCCCCCAGAACTTTCCTATTCAAATAAAAAAATAAAGTTTGTATTAATGAATACTGGAGAATACTACCCGTGTACTGAACCATGATACTAAAAGATGTAAAACTGATGAACAGTAAAAATGATGGCTACATTTTATTAGTTTAAAGTAACTAGCTCATGATGATGTATGCTGAATGGTAAAAGAAAAACTGAGTTGGGTCACTGATTTGTAACAACAGAGCATGGGGAATGAAAAAGAAATTATGAAAGTTTAGGTAGCAGGGCTTGTGCAAAGATAGATGACATAGGACAAATTAATGTATACAACCCAGGTGGACAAGGCCCAAGCTGGAGAACACTGGCCTAAGGACAGAGTTGACCGTCACAAAGTAGAGGTCTTCCTGATACTCTGTAACTCAGTAACTTGGGCACCTATTTTAGCCCTAGTCTACACTTGAGGGGCTTTTCAGCTATGCAAGGCACGTAAAAAGTACATCTTCAGGTAGTTAAATACATTTAAAAATCTGGCCTTAAAGTCACTTTTTTAAACAGTACTTTTAACTATTTTACCCCAAGTCTTTTCCAGATTCAATACAAAAGGCTTTCTGTGCCTCTAAGCACCTTTGCTGCTCATCTCTGAATTCCTTCTATTTCTACTATTAATTTTTTTTTCTTTTTCGTATAGGGTGAGCAGAACAGAAATGCTATTCTAGTTGGGCACGTCTACATTGCTCAGCATTTTTTAAAAAACTTTTTTTAGGATAAGTATTTTGAAATAATTCTCTTGAAAAAACTTTTTTTCAAAAATGCTATTTTGGGAGAAAAGTTTGTTGTCCTGAAATACCCCAGGTTTTTTTTTTTTTAAATTTGAAAAAGAAAGTCTACACCGCAGTTTCTTTTTTGAAAAAAAGCAAGGCAATGGAAGAGATAGGGAGGCTTTTTCGAAGAAAAGCCATTGCCATGTCCAGGGATGGCTTTTTTTTTTGAAAAAGCTACCTGAAAAAGGGCTTTTTATTTCAAAACAGCTGGCGGGTTTAGCTTTTTCAAAAAAGCGCTCCGCTATCTCAAAATACCGGAGCACTTTTTCAGGACTGCTAAACCTCATTATATTTTGGAAAAAAGCCTTTTTTTTTTCGACGTAGCTTTTTCAAAATAAAGCCATCCCCAGACATGACAAAGGCTTTTTTTTGAAAAAGCATCCCTATCTCTTCCATTGCCTTGCTTTTTTTCCAAAAAAGAAATTGTGGTGTAGACTTTCTTTTTCGGAAAAAAAAAGCCACAGCATTTCGGGACAACAAACTGTTGTTCCAAAACAGCATTTTTGAAAAAAAAGTTTTTTTGAGATAATTATTTTGAAATACCTATCCTGAAAAAAAAGTTTTTTCGAAATTGCGGGGCAATGTAGACATAGCCGTTGAGTGCAAGTCATCAGTTTATATAATGATCCAGTATTATTTTCTATCACAATTTTTAGATATCCCAACTACTTTTGTGTGCATTTTTGATTGCTGCCATCTATTTCAGAGATTTCATTGAGCAGTGCCTGGTGACATCTGGGACTTGTTTCTGAGTAATTATAGTTTATTTAGAACTCAGCAAAGTGTACAAGTAGTTCAATACATTCTTTCCAAGGTGCATGACTTTGCCTTTCAAAAAGTCAAGATATAATGGTTCAGGAAAGAATAAAGTTACAAAATAAAGAAGCCTCAAATAAACTGTGAAATGGATTAATCAAACTTCCAACAAGTTAATCCAAATCTCTAATATCCTCATGCTTTTCTTTCAAATAGAAAAATTTGCCTTAGCTTGTCAGAACACCATAGAGATCTACAAAACTCTCATTGGCTTTGGTGGGGTCAGGACTTCACTCTCTTCTTATGTGATTAATAGTTGGGTTTTTTTTGTAATTTTTAGTCAGTCAGTTCCTCACTGAAATCCATTGACCCTGACTTTGAATAAGCCTAGAATCATTGTCCATAACAGAATTGTCAAATGTCCTTCACGTACATTTCACACTTGTTATCCTCATAATAAAGAGCTTTGAATCCAAAGAAGTATCCATACTTATTACCAAATTAAGCTGAATTAACACTTTTAAAGCAACCTCTATTTTAAAGGTAGATATTACCTACCTGCACTTATAAACATGCTCTTGAAAAGATTTCCTTTTGCTAGAATTATTGCTGGAGAAGCAATCAGCTGGAATTTTTGCACACCCTTTTTCTTCTTCATTGGTTAGTTGCATCACTGAGGAGTCTACTACTGGCTTCATGGTTCCTTGCACCTCCAAGATCCTGTTCCATGGATGTCTTTTCTCAGCTTTGTGATGTTTATTGCCAGAAAAAGATTGCATAGAAGAAGAGCTGGAATAACGCCTAACAATCATATGATCTCCTATGTAGCAGGTAAAAAAAAAAAAATCACAGAGTAAAAAACACTTATCTGCTTCATAAATTTCTATTATATGGAAACAAACAAACAAACAAAAAAACAATAGCAAAATCATGTCCTGCATGATAAGAAAATATATTTGAGGAAGATGTTCATAAGCAGAAGTGGCAGTTACAGGCATATAGTCAAGAGGAGTTACATGCTATTTGTGCTTTTGAAAGATCCCTTCCTTTATTTTGAATTTTAAGCCAATGACTGATAAAAGCCTGTTCAGAGATATTTACATAGGGCCTAAACATGAAATCCTCACTCATATTGTTGGGACCACTGGAGTCAGTTGGCCTACTTGTCTGACTAGCTAGTCATCCGTAGGGATAAAGTGTTCAGAATCCAGTCCAGAGATACACAGCTGTTTTTGCAGAGGAGCAGGCCATGCACATTTGGAAACCTCTCATTTTTCAGAGACTAGCACTTAGAACTGAACCAACAAAACAAAATGCTCCCAACTCAAAGTACCAAAAGTTATGAAAAAAACAGCAGGTAAACTAAAGTTATTCTTGAGAGGATATTCTGTATTTCACTACAACCTCATTACTCCTTATTGTTTGCTTTAGGAATTCTGAACTAACCACACTTCTTTAGTTGAAACTAACTTTTTAGTTTGATCTAGCCACGCTTTTCTAGTTAAAAAGTTAGTTTGAACGAAAAACCAAAAAAACCCCCACACTTAGTTTGAATGAACCACTAGTTCAAACTTATTTAGTTCAAACTAGCATGTCTATGTTGTGCTAGTTCAAACTAAATATGCAAATTAGTTCAAATTAAGCAGTTAGTTTGAACTAACTAGCCAAACTAAGCTATTTTAGTTTGAACTGGGCAAAGCCTAGCATAGACAGGGTTGAAATTAGTTTGAATTAAGCGTCCTTAATTTGAACTAATTTGCTAGTGGAGACAGTCATTGGGATACTCAGAGTTAAGTCCAGATTTAAGTGCTTTGCTAGATCAGACCCTTGACGAATGCCAGAAGGCTCCACCCCTGTTGGCTAGGACCACTATAAAGGCTGTTTGCCATTCTCTGTAGGTACACGACCATACAGAACTTTGTGATCCTTGAATGAAAGCTAAGTGCAAAGTAACAGTATTGGGAATAAACATGGCTCTTCAGTACCTTTCTGTTCCTGCAGTGCCAGGGCTGAGCTGGCCGAGACATTCCTACGCAGGAGCGCTGGAGAATGAACAGTCTCTTCCCCTGAATCAGTGAGGTTCCTGGCATCCCCATTTCCACCTTCTCTTCTTGCTCCTTCCTCCCAGTTAGCTGCCTTCCGTCCACTGAATTTCAATTCCACCCGAAGGGCCCTATTTTCTCTTTCCAGCTTGTTGATCTCTGAGCGCATTTCACGGATGACCTGTATGAGTTGTGTGTTTCCTTCCATGACCCTCTCTCCTCACAGCCACTCCCCATGCAGCTAATTCATGAGCTGCTTTTGCAGAGGAGAAACCATTAATACAGCATGATGAGCTCATCCTGAGCTTAAATACATGTGAACAATCAGCTCCTTCTTGGCCATCTTTCACCGCCAGGAGAGCTTGGATTAAGCTGTCAAAGTAGTCAGAGAGCCCACATGATTTATTCATCCAAGGTTTCATTTTTCAAGACTGAGCTTTTCATTTTGGCATTGACTTTTATCCAAGTCAATCGTATTTCCATATGAAAGCATTATTAGAAAAATGTATAGGTAAGATCCAAACAAGCAGGCCCCTCCCCACAACCCACTACTGTATGTTCCACCCCAAGAGAAGGGTGGTTTTTTCACCAGGTAGCCTGGAGATTGTTTTCCTCATCCATCTCTTAAGAACCATTGAATACTTCAGATACACACGGGAAGGGTTTGCTGTGTATCAAAATGATTAACCCCTTCATTGCCAATTAGTAAATTATTTATTTCTGCTTTCAGCATTTGGAAACCTCTCATTCTAAGGCTATCACTTAGAATAGAACCAACAAAACAAAATGCTCTCAACTCAAAGTACCAAAAGTTATGAAAAAACATCAGGTAAACTAAAGTTATTCCTGAGAGGATATTCTGTATTTCACTACACCCTCATTACCCCTTATTGTTTGCTTTAAGAAGTTTGCCTGAGCAAAGCAGGGACACTGTAAGGAGAAACAGATCGAGCATGAATCTTGCATTAGAAACGAAATATAATACTTAGTGCAGCTTTCACTACTTGGGCTTTAAAGATGTTTCTCTGCTGGAAACAAAAAGCAAAAAGCCTTATAAAGCACACTTTGAAACATCCATTTTCTTTCCCTAAATTTTCATTAATATTTAAACATTACAGAACTGCCAAACCATCATGAAGAGATTTAAAATGTTTCTGCTGTGAGATAATTCTGCATTTCTTCTATTTTTTTTTTAACCTAGGGAGTATGTGAAGGAAAATAAAATCTTTGGTCCAGAAGCAACCTACTGCTTGAGTCAGGAGAAGCCAGAAGAAACTGGGTGCGGGTGGGTGGGTGGCAGATTGCTGGCGACAGAAGGAGAATTAATTTTGAGGAGAGCATTTTTAAGTTTTTTTCCACAAGGTGTCAATGACTATGCAAAACAATGGTTATACAAACAGTTTGAGGAAGCAACCTGATTGGCTTAGAGAGATGGATTACTATGCAGCAATTCTCAAAACTGTTTGGTCCAAAGCCATGGAAGTCAACGTCAAGACACTCCCTGAAGTCAATGAGCTTTGGGCTGGAGTAGTGACATCTTCTCAATGGCAGATTTCTTACATATGCTACTTTATGAAAGAGAGCCTTATTTGTGTTAATTAATCCACAAATCTCTGGCAAGCAGTGTATGCAATGGGAGGTAGGATCATCTATTTCATTCAGTCAACAAGTTAGAAGGATAATCAAGAGAGGCTCTGACATGCATTGAAGGGAAGAAGAAACAAAAATCTTAAACACTCAGCTGAATCTTGCTGCCATCCACTGGGTTTCTCTCTTTACTCCTAACTCATTGTGTGTATGTCATTTTTATTTTCAAGGGACTTGGTCATATCACAGGGAATCAGGCCGAGTTCTACTCCAGGCTCTGTGGCTGATTCATTGTGTGATCTTGCGATTGTCACTTGCAGAGGAATTCTCAAAAGATTGCATCAGGTGCTTTGGAGATGCCTTGGCCAACAAGTTTTGGGCTGCTTGACAAGAAGGCTCGTATACTTCTCACCTCATCTTAGTGCTCCTTGCCAACTTTTGCAAAATATACAGCAAGGTTGACTCAATAGATTAGTTGACATTTGTAAAATTCCATTTCCTACTCAAGGGATCTGTGCTCTATCTCCAAAATACATTAACAGCATCACTTACTCTCTCATTACTCACTAAGGCCCTGATTCAGCAAAATTATCCTTGCTCCAGAAGAGTGAATCTATCCCATTTTCTGTAAAGCAGTGGTTTCCAAACTTTTTGGCTTGAGGGCCACAGGTACCATTTTTACAACCCTGAAGGACCACTGGTTTCTGCCAGCAGACCCCCAACGTTTCCAGCCAGACAAGAGTTCAGCAAGGGGGGCTGCCTTCTTGTAGCAGAGAAACAGTATGCATCCTAAATAAGGAGTCTGGTGGCATGTTTAAAGACTAACAAATTTATTTATTTCATGAGCTGGCCAGTGCGTGCCCCCCTGTTCTCCCCCTGCCTGATCCTACAACTTTCATGTCCCTGCATTTATTTTCCACCCAGTAGGATCAGGTCAGACTGTAACAGCAAATCAGTGCTGTTGTTTAGATTCAAATGGTTAAGAACAGCATATAGGAGGAGGTAGGAAAGCAAAATTACCTGTGGTAATGGGAAAAAAAAGAACAAACCGTTTCTATTCAGCCCTAAGCTGATGGTGTCAAATCTGCATATGAATTCCAGTTCTGCAAACAAGGAGTCTGGTGGCACTTTTAAAGACTAATGAATTTATTTAATGCATGAATAAATAAATAAATAGAT
>ML682006.1:18610788-18630766 GCA_007922195.1 Podocnemis expansa | reverse complement strand
TAGATTTGTTAGTCTTTAAAACTGCCATCAGATTCCTTGTTTGTTTTGCTGAACTAGACTAACAAAGCTACTCCTACAGGGATTAAAGTGGGCTGGAACAGCCCAGAACATCATTCCGGGGCCTACTATTGTTAGTGGCTCAGCATTCTGGGGCCCCCGAAACCCAGGAAATGGTGCCAGAGCGCTGCATTCTGGGGTCCGCCATTTAAAAGTAGGAGGCCTCAGAACACAGAGTTCTGGTTCCACTTTCTGTTTTTAGGGGCCTGAATGTTGGGCCCCTAAAAATAGCAGGCCCTGGAACAGTGTTCTGCCGTACATTCTGGCAGGCAGGGGGAGAACAGGGGGGCACGCACTGGCCAGCCTGTGGATGCTGCTTGGCGGCAGAAGCCTCCAAGCACAGCCTGCATACCATATCTACTTGTATATAAGCTGAGATTTTTGTGCCTGAAAATTGGCTTCAAAACAGGCACTCGGCTTATACGTGAGTCAATACGGTAGACAGACCCAGCCCAGTAGTTTCACTGGGCATGCTCCAGGCTGGAGCCCCAGTGTGGCTGGGGCAGCCATCTTGGGCAGTCGTCGTGGGCTGGAGTTGGAGTTAGGAGGGGACCCTAGCATCTGGAGTGGCCAAGTCCAGAGTTAGGGGGGGGCTGCCTAGGAGTTGGGGGGGGGGGTGTCTGGAAGGCCAGGAAAAGTGGCAGCAGGGGTTAGGGGGTGATGGAGAAAGGGGCAGAAGGGGTGTTGGGGAACAGAAGTGGGGAGAGGAGAAGGAGGCAGCAAGCAGGGGAAGAGCAGGGGGAGCAGACAGAGCAAGGGGACAGCAGCAGGGAGCAGAGAGAGCAGCGAGGGACAGGGGAAAAGCAGCACCAGGGATATGGGGGTTAGGGAGGGCGTTGGGAACTCCAGGGGAAGACAGTGACACTGGATGGGGGGGTGTAGGGGTTGAGGCCAAAAGAGGACCTCGGCTTATACACAGGTCACCAATTTTTGCCTCTTTTTGGGGCTCAGAATTGGAGGGCTGGCTTATGCATGGATCAGCTTATACATGAGTATATATGGTAGTTTCCCAGCCCAGCATGCCGCTGCCCGTGAGTATTGGGGTGGCCCAGCTCGCACTGGAGGGTGGGTACTGGGGGCAGTAGGTGGATTTTGGGGATAGGGGGATGGATATTGGGGGCAGTAGCTGGGGTGGGGGGGCTGGCATGTGAGGGGCGGGAGCTGGGGTGTGTGTGGGGGGGTCCACCCATGCAGAAGGGTTCTGAGGCCCATCAAATTATACTTTAACCCCTGTACCCCCTAATAGCTGTACTCAGGCCAATGGATAACAAATCAAAGCTTCAAAAAGAACTGTAAAAGTGGAATTCATGTGCAGATTTGACACCATCAACTTATGGTTGAAAACAGCAATGGTTCTCAACATTTTTTCTGCCACGGCACACCTTGATTCCTTTAATTATTTTGAGGCACACCATCATATAGTCTCCAAAATGAACACGAACCAATATTCATGAGCCAATCCAGAACTCTGAGAAGGTTTTTCAAAAAATTCCATGGCACACCTGCTCAGGCCTGATGGCACACTTGTGCGCTGTGTGCACACTGGGTGGGGAAACACTGGAATAGAGACTATTTTTTCCCCCCATTATAATGGGTAGTTTTGTTTGCCTACCTCCCTCCTATATTCTGTTCTTCACTGTTTGAATCTCAACAACTGCATTGATTTGCTGTTACAGGTTGACTGATCATACGACTTACACTTCCCTGCACTTATTTTCCATCCATTCTGTAAGTTCTCCATCATCAAGCATCTGACAAAGTGGGACTGCCTTCCATAAAAGCTTTACAAACACCACCAGGCACCTTGTTTGTTTTGCTGAACTAGACAAACATGGCTGGCCTTTTGGGACTTGTTAGCATGAATCCTCTAGTCCTATGCATTCCCATGTGTGTCTCTAGGCAGTGCCTGCATTCTGCAACCAAGGGCATGGCAGATCACTGCTCCCTTCCTTCTGGTTCCAGGACCTACCAACTCAGGTGAAACACTTTGCCATGCTCCCTACTATAGAAAGGGGGAAGAGAGTGCTGATCTCCCATTCTCATGGTTGTAGCAAAAGCCTGCACCATTTTTTAAGTCCCACGGAAATGCACTCTGCCTGGGTCCTTAGGCTACAGCTCCCTTCTGCACTCAGCAGGAGGGGAGCTGAGGACCACTTTAAAAGCCCCTGAGGACCATTTTTGGCCCCTTGGACACAAGTTGGGAACCACTGGTATGACATATGATTTTCTCCATATCATTGCACCACAGGGCTTAGAATTCTTTAAGCCAGTTTAAGAAACTTTACCCACATTTTACACAGGTGTGTGTGTGACTACACTGGATCCAAAGCAGCACAGGAAATAACTCATGGTATTTAGTCTATCTGCTGATGTATTTCCAGCAATTTTGCTGACTCGGAGAGATTTCTGTTTCTGGAATCAGCAGAGGAGTCAGAAGGAATGTTTCCTTGTAGCACTATCTTTTGGCTTCAAATTTATGTCTCTATTTTTCCAGCAAAAGGATCAGATACTAGTGTAAGGCAGGCTGGAAATGGCAGCATGAACACATAATTATAAACAAGAGTCTCCTGGCACTTAAATGACTAACCAAATTTATTTATCGCATGAGCTTTCATGGGAGAAAATCCCATTTTGTCAGATGCTTGAAGATGAGAAACTTATAGAACTTTGCTGCCATTCTGTAAGTTCCCCATCTCGAAATATCTGACAAAGTAGGATTTTCTCCCACGAAAGCTCATACAATAAATAAATTTGTTAGTCTTTGAAGCACCACCAGACTCCTTGTTTGGTTTTTTTTTGAACTAGACTAACACAGCTACTCCTTTGGAAAACCTAATTATAGTATCAGTGCTGATATCTTAATTGGCCATCTCAGAGGGGCAGAGGATGTAGACTCTTGTAATAAACCATGGGTCTGTGAATTAGGGCACCACATTTCTCAGTGAGCCTGGAACTTACAAAGGTGAGACTAAGAGAACAAGCCCTTACCCTCTGCCAATCAGCACATACATTTTAAACTCCTTAAGGCAGCCATACCCACTATATTCAGGGAATCCATCTCTTGTCAGCCAAGCTAACTGTTAATGAAAATACCCTTAACAAACCACAGAACATGACGCTCTCGTGCATAATGCACCCATGTGCTCCAGCTAGAAAAACAGAACTGTGTTCTTCACTGAATCACCATTGAACAACTCAGGGGGTTGGACTAGATGATCTCATGAGGTCCCTTCCAACCCTATGATTCTATTCTCTTCTATTCAACTGAAAAAGTCACTAAAATTAAAAGGATAGAGTGTTTCAAATTTGAGCTAGTTTTCACAGTGCCTAAAGCAATTCCAGAGATGCTATTGAACTGCACAACCAAAGTCAAACCTCACTCTCATAGAAATGAAGAGCTAAAAAACCCAGACTTGGAAGCCTTTGCACTTGGATGAGATTTAATAGCTTCACAAAAAACACCTTTGATCTAACCTACAGAAATGCCTTTGGAGTGTTCTGTATGCTTTTAGTGAAGTGTATGAATTTCATACAAAGTAGAAAAAGAAAAGGCATGAGGAAATACACAAATCTTACAATACAGCTTCATTAAAAATCCAGGAGGAGCTAAATTTTTATTCTGAATAGCAGAGTGATGACTTGAAAGTATATAATATCCCTGTCTGCATACATGAATACATGCATGTAAGTAAAATTGTTGGCAAGAGTCACTAAAATAGGAAGATGTTTTTTTGGTAGGTACTGAGTGTATATTTTAAAAGCTAGACATCATTACAAAAATGACATCCACATTGCTACTAGAATCATTAAACAGCTTTTATTGCTGTTTGGTTTGCCAAGTCTGTTCTCTTTCTTTTCTAAGGGCTAGACAGGTCATGTGGATGCTCTGTTGTTCCAATAAACCAAATTGTGCTGTGAATTGTGCTTTTCCTTGAATGTACTTAACAGAGCTTGAGTGTTTTATATGACAAACTGCAAATCACAAAACAAAGACTCAGGCACCATGATCAGCACTAAGGACCACATCCAGAAGCTTCTGAACAAAAAGGGAAAGATTCAATGTCACTTGAACTAAAGGAGGAAGTCCATTAGAGATGAGCAAGAAGCAGGTTCATACTTTCTGGGACAAGAAACATGATCATACACACAAAGCCAGTACACAACATTGACATAGTTTGTATTGCTATAGAGAAAAGCAGGGAACACCACTGATAGACAATGAGACCCAAAGACTACCTTCACTGTAATCCTTCAAATGTTTAAAGATAATTATAATCAAAGTAGTTTCACTGTGACATCATGCTTCTCCCATGTTTACTGCATCCACCTACTGCCTCTGTTTTATTCTCAGATTCTACCACCTTTGGGGCAGCACTAGTCTTTTGTTACATGCTAATGCAGGGTTTAGATCCATGACTCGGGGCTCTAGGCATTACTATATAGAAATAATAAAAAGACAGCCCTTTTAGAAAACTATTAGAGGGGGAAATCATCTGTGTGGGTCTAACAGTACAGCAGCAGCATTCATTGCATTTACCAGAATGACCTTGGTTTGAGACCTAACTTTAGTTTCTTTCTCCCTATCCTATCCCTAAGGCTTGGGGTTACTGGGCAAATGGATGTGCTTAGCCCCAAACAATATCCAGTACGGTTGGTCTTATCCAGCCACTGATGCAAAAATTCCTGCTCTCCAGAAAAAAGGCATAGCCAGACCTGATTTTCTGGTCTCACCATTTCCTACTTCCATTTGTGTGACTTCCGCTGGCCAAAAAACAAGTGAAGAATGGCTGCTGGTGGTGGCCCATTGCTATGTAGCAACTGAAGCATCTGCCTCAGGCAGGTTTTTTTGGCTGGTCTGGTCTTCCTGAATGTCACTTCTGGTCATGAGGCTTCTGGACGTGTGTTGCTAGGTAGAAAGTTAAGCAGACCCTGTCTGTAGCAGTCACTCCACTTTATTTGCTATTAAGCAACGAGAGAAACTTTTGGCCTGTTGCTTCCTGCCCATCTGTTTTCCTGTCATGTGGCCAGGTTCCTAGGTGTAGCAAGCAGAGCAGCTGTGATTGCATGGATCTGCTTTCAAAGTGGGTGGGCTCTGGCCCACCCTTATCTGTGCCTCTGCTAAGAAGAAGAGTATTGAACTTTTTAGAGGCTAGTGACGCTTGTCAGGCTAAACCCAAGCAAAGGGTTGGTGTGGGTCACACTGTCTCAGGGGAAACAATCAAAGACATTTTGCCTCGGGGACAGAGAATACCTATATAAACTGCTAGGGAGGTAAGTATCTACTGGCTATTACACCTCTTTTTGTGATGTAGGGAGGACAGCTCTTTCTGCTTCTTATACTGGCTGCTTGAGGTTAGGGCGAAGGCTCTTTGGCCCTTCCTTTTGTCATTGAACTATCTCATTCTACACACCTGTTGAAATCAATGAGAATTTTGCCATTGACTTTAGAGGCAGCAGGTTCTTTAATGGACTGTTTCTGTATTGTTCTCCTCAGGTGCTGAGTTTAAGGGTATGTCTGCACTGACAAATTCACCACCATCAATGCACTCTTCCAGGTTCGACTGAGCTGTTTGTCAAGACCCAATGGATCTCCAGCTCAATGATATACCTCCAGCTATAAGCATAATGTAGGCCTGTTTAAAAGTAAATAGCTTTGTAATGTAAAATCTGAGATTTTGTGTAGTAAAGAAGGGGTTATAAAAAAAAATCAGCTGTACTATCATTGCAATGTAACATCCTGTGATTTTAAGCTGCAAAGTCTCACAGTTGAAAATACTGGTCAGTAACAAACTGTCTTGCAAAATTTTTGTTTTTAAAAGCCAAAGGAACATGGAGACCAATTGATAAAAATTGTTTATTAAAATTGTAATGCATCAAGAACCAAAAGAATAACAATGTAGCATCTTAAGCAATTACTCAAGACTGTAAATTTAGGAGAAAGACTCTCCCCTGTCTTTGTCAGAATTTATAAGTTTATTGATTAGCAAAGAAATTAAAAACTAGTTAGTTAATTTGTGTTAGTGAGGAGTGAATGTTTGTAGAAGTTAAAAGTGATGAAAGGATCCTAGGAGGGAAGACACCAGTTCACAGACAACAAGGATCCAGATGGCTGAAAAGGGTAAAAGAACAAAGAAGGTAAGACCCATAAGGATGCAAGATGATAGAGTTTGCAACAGGAACAGAACAGTAAAAACTCCATGTTTGCTACTTCTGTGACTAACAGATTGTGACATCAAACATGGGAACAACATGGCATATCAGTTTTCATAGACTTGCATATAGTATGGGCCCTATAAAAAAAGTGTAGAAAATGACAGACTTTGGGGTTTGTTCTGCAGTTCCAAGGAGCATCGTGTCAACTGATTGGACCCCACTCCAATCTCAAGCTCATCCACATGGCCAGTAGTAAAATACATGAGTGAATGTAATGCATATGCTTTAGAACGCTATTTGGATCCTTGCATTTACAATAGATGTGGCATAGTGCCTTATACCCCCTGAATAAAATCTCATTGCTCATTCACTAAGCATAACACAGCCTTGTAACTGGAGTAATGCTAAGTTGACCAGATGGCATTTCCATGTGTCTTAGTATGTACATAGAGATAAGTGAGACTTAGTAAGAGGATGGGAGATGCACAAGGTATTTTATGTACCTTGCCTATCTCCCATCAACTGCTGCCAAAAAGTGCAGCGAGTTAGACTAGGGCTAACAGGGAATTTCTGTCTATTGACCTAACACCTCTAGCAAGCTAACACATAATTGGCACACTCATGGCAGATATTTAAGTTGATAGGATGTTTATTTAATTTGAGAGCTAGATTAATCTATTTCCTTTTCAAAGTGATTTGCCTGGGATAATGAATTTGTAATTTAACCTGGCAGGAGTAAGAATATTTTGCAAAGCACTTTACACACTTTGATTACTACCCACAACATGCCCAAGAGGGAGAAAAGCTTAGTAAACATTTTAAGTTAGGATAAACAGACACAAGGCCACACACTGGCTCTGTGGCAGAGGTTAAGTTTAACAGGACTAGGGCCCCATTTCCAGTCTTCTGCTGCCTTAGCCCCACTATACTTGCTAAATGCAATATGCAAGAGTCAGTTTTCCAATAGGTAAAAATCTGGCTGTAAATTGTTTATACTGTGAACAGAAATTGAATGTTGTCACATTCTTCAAGATGATTTCTGCTTGCCACAGCTCTTTGACAGCGATTTCCCAGTTGAGTCAAATCACCTAGTGCATCAGTTAGATGAGTCTAAGAATGTAATTGAAAGTCTATGCTGGCACTCCATCATTGACATTTCAATATGGAACAGCAACATGCCAGCAAAATGGATAGGAGAGGGGACATTGGATGCTTTTGACAGAAGGTATCAACAAGATACTGACATGATAAGCAGCATTTGGAGTGGAATCTAAAGGAATTGTAAGGACAGACCACATGTAAAAGTTCAGCTACCTTTTGTATAACCAGGCATGAGAGACTATAAGGCTGCTTTTTATGCTTGAGAGAAAGCTTGCATAAAAGTCATCAATAATGAAAGTACCCAACTGTGAGAAGTATTTCATGATTTTTGTTTTTCTGCAGTGCTCATCACCTAAAAGGACAGCTGTAGAAATAATACAGTCTCTAGGAATAAAAGATTAATTTGTATTTGAATAAGGCTAGTTTAAGTGCAATTACATACCTTAAAATGTACAATGGCAAGTGAGTTTGCTTCCAAAATTTGGGTTTTGTAAAAACAAGGGTTTTATAAATGCCAAGATCAATAGAACTGTTCAATAATAATAAAGTGGTTACTGGCACATTTTTGCTGGGATTTCAACATTTTTGAAACATTCAACATTTAATCCAGCTAGCTGATAGCTCTTGCGGCATTTGAGCACCCTTGGGGCTTGTATATTTCAATTCTGTTTTAGTACAGAAGAAGTAGAAAATGAAACTTATAGAAAAATGACTCATGTGTTTTCATTTTCCTGGGTGAGTGAAATGCAAAAAATAAACCAAAAGCCTCAAATACGAAAAGTATATTATATTTTTAATATTTTCATATTTAATAATTAAATTTATGGGTAGCAGAGAGAAGGATGTTTTGGTTTTAAATGTGTATATTTAACATGAAAATCTATTTAACTTTTTTTTATTTAAAAGATTTACTACATTGGATGGATTTTTCTTGATTTTCTTTTTATGTGTACTTACCTTCCATATATGTACACCAAAATTATCCATCAAGTCCTGCAAGAAGGTAGCTCCACTTGAACAATGATCTAGCTTTCTAGCCTATTAACCTCTGGGAGAGAGAGGGGTGAGGAATCTGTGACTTAACACCCCAGTGAAAGAGCGCAAAAGCCTGACCTGTATCTGGTATGGGCTGATGAGGTCAGTCTACCCCATATTGCTGATGTCACAACCTGAATCTAAAAGGTATCGTATAAGATACCAACAGAAAGCAAACAACATACTGATCATTAATATTATTGGGTGGAGTCTAGGATGAAAACAAGGTCAAAATTACAAACATATTGGGAATTATGAACATCTTAAAGAACATCTGCCAGTCAGGGTTGGAGTTACCCAACCCTAGAGACGCATTAAGAGATAATGACAGTTCATGTACATAAAAACCATCTTGTTAACAAGGAAAGGGGAATACCACTCAGCATCATGACAGAGGAAGGAGATTGCTGTAACAGATCAAAACCCAGCACGGGAGAAGCCATTAAGGAATTGCTCTTCACCATCAGAGTAGATGTCTTGTTCCACATAGCTTGAATGGTATACTTTGGGGGTACTCTTCAGAAGAATCCAGTTCAAAGATCCACTGAACTTATGAGAGAGACAAAGATCCCCTGTCACTTTTGACCTGAGAAGACAAAGGAACAGAGCACTTTGGACTTTGTGGGAGATGCTGACCGAAGGGCAGCCATCTTCCTGAAAGGTTGATTGGTAAGGAAATTACCTTGAGCAAAGGCTTGTTGTATTAAGTCTTAGCCACTAGAAATCATTTATTACTTTTATTTAGTTGTAATCATTTCTAACACTCTCCTTTACACTTGAATTCACTTTTGCCTTGTGTCTACACTTATGCCAGCAACCCTTTTGTTGCTCAGAGGTGTGAACGGATTCCCCACACAAGCAACATGGGTGTTGCTTGCATAAGCGGTTGTGTGGACAATACTATGTCAGCAAGAGACACTTCCACCGTCGTAGCTGCTGCCATTTGTTTAGGTATTTTTATTATGTCAGAGGGAGAGCTCTCTCCTGTTTACATAATGCTACTACAGAAGCACAGACTGGTGTGCTGCAGTAATTTTAAAATGTAGGGTTTTAAGGGCTCATCTATCTCCTTCTTTTGCTAAACTTACTTGACTCTCAATTGAACCTAACAGTGCTGTGTTTGAATCAAAGTGATTGCTAATGCCAGTTAAAGTGATAACTGGGGCAGTTTGTCCCTTCAAAAGAACTAGTGAACTATTCCTGTGAATGATCCAGGAAAGGGCTAGTCATTACAGAGCACATGGCTTCAGTAAAATTCAGAACTGGGGGAAACTGAGGCCGTTTTGGCAGGTGTAATCAGAGCTGGCTAGTGTGTAATTAGCAGACTACTGGAGTCAAAGTTGCTGGTTCAAAGCCTTTTATTACGCAGACCATGCATGTTTGTCAGTTGGCTGTCGGCATTCAGCTGTGCGTCACAAAGCCAGAGCATCTGAGGCATCCAGGATTGCAGGTCAAGCAATGACACAGCTCTCACTAGTCTGGGTTGCACTATGGAATGGGACAGAGCCACAATGCTAAATGCCTATGCAGCATGCTGAAGATTTACCCAAGTATATACAATTTAAACTGTCTTATTTAATAGTCTTTGCAAACTCAGGAGTTTTGATAGGCTATCCTTGCTCTTGCTAGCATGATGGAATGCACTGCTTGCCAGATCAGAATATAACTGCTCATCAACTTCCTTTTTTACATTTGGAGCCAAAGTTTTGCTGCACAGATTAAAATGTTGTTGAATTCTGAATTAAGTTATCCTAGTTCTTCTACCCTTTTAGTAAATTGTAGAGATATAGGCATAGACTAGCCAAGATTCTCAAAGGAGACTACTGATTTAAATACTTCAGTATGTGTTCCTACACTGACATTTGTGAAAAGGGTTTGATCTCAAAGGGTGGGACCCAACACTTCCTGAAAGCCATGGGCAAGATGGACCCAAAATTAGAAGTATACAGCATCACAAGCCATTTTTGAAACCCTTGGCCTCAATTTTGCAGTACATCATGAAATGGAGCTGGTGCAGCTTTGGGAGTGCAAAGATGGTTTTAAAAATGTCTTCCTGAAATGTGGAATGAAGCAGTATCAGCACTACTCTCTGTTAGCTACCTGTGCACCCTGAGCCATCTGTTTTTATCAATGTGTATGTGGCTGGGCATAAAACCATCCTCCTTACATAAGAAAAATCTGTTAAGTACGTCAGTGGGACATTTCCATGAGTTAGGAATACAAAATTGGTGCCAGGGTGGTCCAAATAGATTTTGTGATTTATTTTTTTTTTTTTTACCAAGTTTCATCAATGGGAGACATTGTCATGATCACACAGTTTCTGCAGGATTGAACAGTCCATCAAAGTGGAAAATATATTTTAAATTAAGGCTAGGATTTTTTCCTCAAATATCTTAATTTTTATAGATATCTCAAAATATACTACCTACAACATATGCCAGTATAAAGATAACACTATAATCATTCTTAGGGGACTCAAAAACCCTAAAAATAAGTACCTGTTTATATGGCCACATTGTAAAGACTACACCAAAGGTCAGACTGTGAACCTCTTGCTCCAAATGAATAGCACTAATACTATTAGGACTCTCAGTGAAGCCAGTGGGACAACTTTGGATCAAGATATACTCAATCAGAAGTATCACAGTTCAATCCATAAATATTATAAGAAATATAATCTACAAAAGTGATAATAATCACATCCACATCCAGACATCTGATATCTAGTGTCTTAGAATGAGCTCTTAGCTGGAAACTAAAAAGAAAACTACCCTTTTTTGCAACGACTTTAACTTGCATTTAAGGATACACACTCTCAAATATTGCTGAGCTGTTTGTATCTCTATAGTCTGTTTCACAGCTCATTGAAAGAGCAGCATAGAAGAATGACTGAAGTAAATGCTGAATTCTAGGAAACAAATCTAATCCTGTATCTCCTGCAATGTCCCATATTTTCAAAATAGAGCAGTCACTACTACCCCTTACTGGAAGACCTAGGATTTTAATACAATGCAGCACAACAGTTACTGTTCATGACTGTAAAGACTGAGAACCAAGACATTCAAAACATTATTTTAATTTTGCAACACACTCAGTAGAATGGATAATGTAATACCCATTCTGAGGTGCATGAATGGTAAAAAATCACTGAATCATTTACTAAACAGGCCAGCCCCCAGCTTTCACTGTAATGCTGTCTGCTTGCTGTGACTATCACAGTTCCCTTGCCCATGAAGAGCAGTCTTTTTTTTCTGAATTCTGCTGGACCACTGAGCATAATGCCACAAAGTCATGATGTCCTTCAATGGCTTGTCTATAGCACTCGCATTATATAGCTTGGATTTTATTCCTCTCATATTATTTTCCGAGCATATTTTAGGGATGTAAGATTCAGAAACTGGCCTGAACTATTTCAGATGATAATTTAAAGAATACCGGGCAAAATTTTCCAACTTCAGTGCCTCAAATTATGTGCTTAAATTTGTACTTAGTCCTCAAATAAGTGGCATAAATTCTAAAGGTGCTGAGCATGCCAGCCCTCTTTGACATAGACAGGAGTGAATCAAGGCACTTCAAAGAAAAAATCTACAGAGCAGACAAAAAAAGTGAATGTCTCATTTCCATCATCTGGTGTTTGCTTGCTGAAGTTAGTGCTTCCTCAGGGGCTTTCATCCTATCTCTTCAGAGACGGTTGCTAGTTTTTCTTCTCTATTGTTATAGGACCTACCTGCAGAAAGATTAACAGCTTAAAGGCTATTCAAGCTTTTGCTATTGATGCCCCAATCCTGAAAAACACTTAAAAGGCATTTGATGTTCCATACTGGTTGGGAAACCTTGGTCCATCGCTGGCCAGGGATAAGCCAAGTCCCTAGCATGTGGGTTGCAACTAACCTGAGTCTACAGCCTTACACTTGAAGTCCTCAAAGTCCATATTGGCATATTGGACCCACGGGGAGTTCAAAGCCCGTTGAACTCCATAGTCATATGCCCCCTCTCCCAAACATTGCACTAGGTCCTGTTTTAAGTCCTTGGCTACGGATGGTCTCATCTTTCTGGATGGAGCGGAGGATCACTTAAAGGCTGAATGTCTTGATAGGTTTCTGAGTCCATGCAAAGAACTCTCATCTGTTCATGGGCAATCAGGGACCCATACATCTGATCCAGTTGCATGGAAGTATTTTTGGTGGTACACTTCTGCTCACTGGGCAAGCTCTGCACTTCCAGTAGGTCAGCTTCACCCAGCTGGCCTTGCAGGATCACCACCTTCTGGTACTCAGAAAGGCTGTACACATTACACATTGGCTATGACTACATTAGGCCTCAAATGTATTAGTTTGAATTAACATGGACTAGTTCAAACTAACATTAGTTCAAGTTTGTCCACTTCGTTAATTCAAACTAACTACCTTTAGTCTGAACTTATTATGTTTGAACTAAGGGTTAGTCCTAGTCTCCAATGCACTTAATTCAAACTAATGATCAAACTAAGTGCTTAGTTCAAACTAACTGGCAGTAGTTACCAGTTTGAATTAAGCGTTCATTAGTTCGAATTAAGGAATTTCTTAGTTGAAACTAATGAAAGGCTAGTGTAGACAGGGGCTAAGTTAGTTCGAATTAAGCCTCCTTAATTTGAACTAACTTGATGATGTAGACATAGCTATGCACTCCAGCCCTAAGGGAGCAATGGGAAGCTGATCGGATCCGCTCTGTAGATAGGCGTAACCATAGGGAAGGGTTGTGGAAGAGTCCATATGATTCAGAGATCCCCTAGTGACTAAGACATTGTCTTAGAGATCCCTACCTAAACTCCCCAAATCCTATATGTGATATCACATCAATTCTCATTCATCCATGAGGTCCTGTGGGTATAGTGCAAATATTTTTCCTCTGAGCAATGTTAACTCCAGTTCCTGGCATTTTAACACACTATGGTTTAGAAGATACTGTATGCCATTATTTCAATTTAAAATGTCATTACAGCTTTTTGTTTTATTGTAAGAAAAAAATCTGAAGCCTAAGAACTTTGCATTAGACATACACAGGATAAGCATTATAAGATTGCTATAGTCATAATTCTGTTGTCTAGTAGGTTATCTTGCAATATAAAGATTAAGCAAAGGAATACACACTAGAAACACTGAAAATAATCTCTTCCAATATAGCATTATTTAAAATAGGCAGGGAGATAGGTGGCATGGATACAAGCCATAGAATAATTAAACGTTCATTGATAAGACTCAACATGAGAACTGTTGAGACTGTACTTCTAGATGTCATTAGAATCCAGCTCATTTACATATTCAGTTATGTCATGATAGCCTTCAAGCATATAATTTGCTAGTTATATAAGTGCAACACTCTGTTCAACAGTAAATAAAGCAGGACATGTCCCAAGTCATCTGTTGTCATTCCTAGATTAATTGAACTACTCCAGACTTTTGATTATCACTCTTGGAAGGTTACTACAGTAACCTATTTGCATTTCTCCTCAAACAAACAAACAAACAAACAACAAAAAGCCCCAGAAATGAGTGGAGGCAGCTTAGTTCTTTTTTAATCATTTAGCAACATTTTTATCACATGAATCATTTAAAACTTGTATATGCTGGAATCCTAATTATGAAACATTCCTAAAAATCTTATCATCTGACACAATCTTATGTCTGCTTTCATTTGTAGAGCTGGTTTAAGAAATTTCAGTGGAACCATATTCCATCTGCATATGCAGGTCCATCAAAATCTAAAAACTTTACAAAATGGTGTAATTATTTTTAAATTATTTTTTATTTTGAATTATTAAAATTTTTATATTTACATGTTCAAAAGTTGAAATTGAAACATTTTCAGTTTATGCTTTTCTTCTACTTTGGACTGAAGCCAAATTTCAAAATCTTGAAATCCTTCTTGGTACAGAACTTCCATCCTCTCCACAGCTCTTCAGTTATATTAGTTAGAACAGTGGCCCTCAACGTTTTGCGTGTCGTGACACACTTGGTGACATGTCACAACCCTACAGGACACCCCAGGCCAAATCCAATCATCTCCTCAGTTCTCTGTGGCACACTTACTGTTGTGTGGTGACCCAGGTGCCCTGACACAGTGGTTGAGAACTGCTATGTTAGAATATAGCACAGCACTGAGACAGTTTAACAGAGCAGATTTAAAATGCTTCCTACCCCTTTGGAACCTGCCTACACATTGTTCGAGTTCCCCCCTCTTATTCATGCTAAATGATACCTCATAACATAAAATAGCCCTACTGATTTCAGAGGCACTATTCATGGACCAAGACATGATTGGAAAAGAGTGGCTCTGGGTGAAATGAACCTCACTGTTGGTAAACTTGAACATGTCAATGATTTCATTTGTCTTTTTTTGGTGGAGTGACTCAAGGAAAGAACCTCTCCTCTTCTGACACTATTGTAACTGAACTGTGTTTTATCCTTGAACCCAGTCAGCCAAACTTGGCAGCCTGCCCCATGTCCCGTTCCCTTTTGCCACTCTAATGATGCAAAGAGAACAGAATCTTCCCCTACATTTCCTGGGGATATTGCCACAGATGTAGAGCAAGTACATCTGGCTCCTTGGCCTCAGTCGCTCCACACCCCATTCCCAGGTTGGTGATAAGGCAAGGGAGGGCAGTCAGAGAGTACGGACAGAGTATAAAATGCTTCAACAACTTAGAGAACAATAGTCACCTGGTGGAGTTGAGAACATCCCCAGACTGCCCTAAACCATGCCAGAGCCATTACTGGAGGCAAGGCAGAGAATCAGGCCACGATACCTGGCTTCCTCTCTGCTGCGCCCAGGGAAAGTTGGATACAGCAGAGAGTCTGGCTCAGTATCTCAGTGCTGATCCCCATATTTACTCAGTGAGGAGTCGACTATTACTACTTTTAAGATCTGTTTCACTAGTGGCCAAAACACTGACTATTATGGTGCTACACATAGAGACAGTACTACAGATAGTGTGTCATAAAGTGGCCTGGCTTCCAGGCCCTGTACTTCTACCTCACTTTTGCTCATGTTCCACCCTGCTGGTGTTCAAGATGTCCACAAACAACTCTCCACTCCATCGCATTTGCCATCACTCTGCCTTTTATTTACAGTGTGTACAGCAAGGTCCCACTCTAGCCCCAAGGCTCAGGGCCCTGACCTACGTCCAGGCCAGCAGGCAGTCTGACTAACAGTTTCTTTCTTTCTGCTTGAACACACCTCTGCCTTTTTGGTTTCCTGCTCAGGACTAAATAGCTCCCTACACAGGTCACCAGCTATTTCAGTTCCCCTCATTAAACCTGGCTCTCACTCAGCCTAGTTAGTCACACACCTGCTTTCACTGCCCAACACCAAGGCTGACAGTGCAGCATCGGGGTTTATCGCCACTGCTCTGTTACATGTCCTAAACATAGCTGAGAACGAGTGATGAATCGAACCCCAATCCCTCTGCTTCCCCCAACCTGATGGCCTTACACCTTGAGCAAGTTTGATTCCAGATTTGAATGTCCCCTTTGGTTCTTACCTCTACACCATGGTAAACCCTACATCCACAAACTCTTGGGACAGCAAGATTTGCATCCAGACACAGACTGAGCTCTGTCATTGCAGCAGCATAGATGACCCAATGTAATTTCTGCTGCCAAAAGGGCATGAAATAGTTTTGCCTCAATTTTAGAAGAGATGCTCTTTGGAGCAGGGAATGCATCTCCCTCTGAATTTGGAAACCACCAGGCACATAGTAAAACCAAAGTCAATACATAAAGAAAAATATTTGAGATTATATTTCCAATTACACTCTGGGTTTTATTAGCTCTCACAGTTGCCAGTGCAATATGTTTATTATCAGCACAAGCTTTATTTGTCCCTACCTCAAGAGAGTCATGCTTCATTGGTAAAAGCTACATAATTTTACTGATATGTTTACCTACAAGAATGCACTCTGAATTACTGGAGAAATTATTGCCCATTCAGCTGTGTATCTTATCAGTCCCAAGAGCCAGGAGTCTCAATAGCTCTTGATGCTTTAATGCCATCCTTTTGTTCACTAGTTTCTCATGCAATTAGAAAGAAACATTTTGTGCAGCTCTTATTGTCTCTTGCATTTTTAGCTTCATTTGTCTCTGCTGTTTGCCATTGGGGCAGGACAGTACTGGGAAAATGATGTCTAAAATAAACAGATGGTTGGACCTTACCACCTTCAGAACACTTGCAGCAGATTTGCTTTGTTATTGATGTCTAACAGAAAACCAGTACAGTGCTCAGTTGAACACATATATAAATGGAACATGTATATAAATATTCATACATTTCTGTATGGCATACCAAGTCTGAAGAATCAAGCTAGACTTCTTTAGACAGAGATTAACACAAAGTCTATTTAAAGCGGAAAAAAACTGATCTCCTTTCTAGTGCTCTCTGCCTTTTTTGACGTTACATATACCAGCAAAACCCCTTGTTGCTGGATGTCTATGGGCGGACTTCCTTCAGCCTGAGTTGGGAAGGGGGCTTCAGTATTAGTTTTCCATTGCCAGCTGAGGAAGGTGACAACTGGGATGCAGATGGAGTTGAGAAAATTGGGACATCCATCTGTCCTTTTTCTTCCATAAGCGATTTATATTACCCCCAAAATAAGATGTTTTTGTTAGTGATGGAGGCCTTTGTGCTCAATGGTTTCCTCAAGGAGCAGAGACAAACTGGGAAAACTAGGTTAGGTGTGGTGAACAGATACTGAGATGGTTAAAAATGGAGGCATTTACCTGTTGCTGACAGTCAAATGGGTGAAGAAGTAGCTCATTGGAATGCAGGGAAGAGAGCACATTTCCAAATGATTGATTATTAAATGGTGATAATCTGAAAGTGTTTCCTGTTACGTTTGTTGCAAGAAGTTCATCCTCTGTATGGCAGGAACCAAATTCTTCATCCTTTCCACTGGATTTTATTGATTCTAAGATACAGTTTTAAGCCCATAGACAGGAATCACACTAAAGTTATCTGATCATTTTTGTTTATTGTTCTTTGGTGCTTTGAAGTTCTTGACCAAAATCTTACTGACACTTCTGCTGAGTAAGCCATTCCACCTCACCATTTTAACTGCAGTTTTAGTGGAGATCTTCTAAAGCTGACTCCTAAAGAGGACACTACCAGCTATCAGAGGATTCCTATAGTGAGACATGGGACACCTCCAGGGAAAGATCGTTGCAGCTCTATACAGCCCACACACACACCCCAGGCCAAATCCAGTCATCTTCCCAGCTCTCTGAGACACGCTTAGCAGCGTGTGGCAACACGGTAATGTATCGTGACATAGTGGTTGAGAACCGTTGCTATACAAGACACCATAAGGTGAAGAATTGTAGAGCCATATGGGGGGCTCACCCTGATATAACTATCAAATTCAATAGAGTCACATCAGAGGCGAATTTGCCTTTTTTGGAGGGAAGCCAATTGTTTTATAATCATGGTCACTCCTAAGTGGGGAAGTAGTAAGTGACTAGAGAGAGCAGGTTCAAGGGCTTCCTTTCTGTAAGATTGGCTCTTATTTTAGTCATACTAATTTTCACTTTTTCAACAAAATTAACCCCTCTGAAAATTTCTCTTCTTCCTTAACCTGTGACACATGTTGTATTTTTAACTCACTTGCTCAAAGTTCATTTAATCACTATGATTAGTCCCTTGTGGGCTGACAGATATGAATGTTTGCTTGATGACTAGAAGACCTCTTTAAAAAATCCTTTGTACGTATATTGAGGTTATCAAAAACTGGTTGATACAAATCAATTTTTAAATATGTATAATAGAGCATCCATCTTAAGGTTTCAGCTTCTCATGTTAAGTTAAGCAGAAATCTTCCTTTGACCTGGCAGGAGATACTAATTAAAAAATCCAAAAGAACTGAGGTAAAAGCATATGCTAAACTTAATATTTTCCATATATATTGGGCCCAATGTTTCACACCCAAGATCCTAAAAATACATGTGGCTGCATTTACACACATTTGCAACTGGGAATTTGTGCATGCAAATAACTTAGTGTGTATCCATAAATGCTGTTTTGTACACAGGCACATGTGTAGTTTTTGTGGACTCACATTTCAAACATTTGGCCCGTGAAGATGTACAAAAATTAAATGGAAAACAATGCCACAAGCCCACACATACAATAGTCACTGCTGATTCAATTTGTCAACACTGTCTTCCGTTTGGAAATTACCCAGAACAATCCCTGTTCACATCAACTTTGCGTTGCCAAAGCAACATCTCTCTAGTGACTGGTAAGACATAATTACCCAGTAAGGAATGATTCCTATTAAACATTGAATGCATCTTCCTTTAATTGAAATTAAAGCCTTTTGATTGTGATTGGGTGTCACTGAAGATGTGATTAAACATAAAATATGTATAACTCAATTCCTTCAGAAGTGTTGAGTTAGCACTGACTCACTAGCAAGCATAAATAATTTCTCTATAGTTCCACAAAGTTTCTTTCAGTGTTACCTGATTGTTTTGTTCTCATGAAATACAGGTATCCTTCCCTTGATAAACAGTTTCTCCTTCACTGACTTCATTTACAAAGCTAGGAGAAAACCCAGAATACTAGAATCCTTTACTTATTTTCTATTTTACTCTTCCTGATGGGGCAGAGACCATTTATTGCCTCCTTCAAAGACTGAACACTCTCCAAAGACTCTACGAATATGCAGCGTGTCTTTCTGGCTTCAACTACTTCCTTTGATGCTTTCCTAGTGATTGACAGGGGTGGGAGTTTCTATTTCTTCATTAGGATCAGAGAATGGTTGATGTATCCCACCCCTTAGATCGCAGAAGATTAGGTTTGGAAGAGACATCAGAAGATCATCTAGTCCAACCCTTTGCTCATAACAGGACCAACACTCACTAATAAATAGATATTTTTTTAAAAGGCCCCTTTCTTAGGTCAGACAGGCAAATTCCACCTCCCTAACTTCTCTGCCTATGGGGATGTAATAACTAGTGAGGTCTTGATAGCCCCAATAGGCAGAGAGAAAGATAGGTGCAACTCATTGAACATTGCTGTGGGAGAGGAGAGTGTCTTGCTTCCTTGAGCAGCTGACTGTGACCTTCTGTAAAGGGCTTTCAGAAGGGTATTTTTGGCATTTTATAATAGCCATCTTGTTTCCTGTAAATTGGCCAACTGCTCCGCCACTATCCACAGCCTGCATGACTGTGAAAACTGCAAATATTTTTATCTGGATGTGATTCTGATGGGGCAGATGGTATCAGAAAAAATAAAAAGAATCTAAAAATCTAAAATCTAAAAAAAAAGAATCTTATAAGCTCTGCTAGGCAATGATTGGAGATTTAAAGTTTAAAGGATGTTTCTGTTTCTTGGCATTGATCAAAAGCATTCAAGGAAAGAGGGAAAAGGAAAGCACTATTGGAATCTAAAATGAGATGAAATACATGGTGTCACGGAGCACGTTGCCTCCACAAGCTCAAACCGGAGCCTTCCTGGGGTTTGAGCTATATACTCGGCCCCTTTTTCCTGGGGCAGTGCGGCCCAACGGCCAGAGTCCGGTGTCACAGGCCCTTCTCAGCAGGGCAGTGCGGCCCAACGGCCAGAGTCCGGTGTCACAGGCCCTTCTCAGCAGGGCAGTGCG
>ML682006.1:18581399-18610688 GCA_007922195.1 Podocnemis expansa | reverse complement strand
AACGGCCAGAGTCCAGAGGCACGGGCCCTTCTCAGCAGGGCAGTGCGGCCCAACGGCCAGAGTCTGGTGTCACAGGCCCTTCTCAGCAGGGCAGTGCGCCCCAACGGCCAGAGTCCGGTGTCACAGGCCCTTCTCAGCAGGGCAGTGCGGCCCAACGGCCAGAGTCCGGTGTCACAGGCCCTTCTCAGCAGGGCAGTGCGGCCCAACGGCCAGAGTCTAGAGGCACGGGCCCTTCTCAGCAGGACAGTGCGGCCCAATGGCCAAAGTCTAGGATCACAGGCTCTGACTGGCCCTGAGGGAGCAGACCCAGGTAGGGGGGTTCAGGCCTGCCCACTCCACTGAACCCCAGCCCAGGGCCCTAGAGTTGCCGGGGGGGGGTTAGCCCAGTCGGCGGGGATCCAGGCCGCAACATGCCGACTGAGACCACGACACTATCCCGGCTCACCCCGACAGGCACTGCCCTGGGCTGCTTCCTACCTGGGCTGTAGACTGAGTTCCCTCCTGCGAGTCCCGGGACCTTCCTGGGTCTGCCACGTCGTTGGCCTCGGTCGCAAGGTCCTCACGGCGGTTTAGGCCTCACCTAGCAGCTCATCCGGTCATTGGTGTTCGCAGCCCCTCAGTGGCGTGCTCTCTTAAGGCAGGGGCTAGAGCAGGTCCTGGGTAGGAGCCGTCAGCCTGCGTCTGCTCCCTCCGACAGCCTGCCCCTGACCGAGGAGAACTGCTGCTTTTATCCCTGGGCAGCAGTTGGAGCATGCCCAGCAGGGCCTAAGGGGCGGGGCCAACCCTTCCTTCCGGGCATATAAGCCAGTCTGAGTGCAGGGTGCGCCCACCCCGTCACACATGGTCATATGCTCCTATTCTCCCTCTTATAAAACTGTCATCATATATAATGGATCAAAGGGAGATATGGAATTTTATCACTATCCACATGGAACAACTGCTGCCTTGCCACAGATGACTGGTTAAAGATTTGATGCTAGAATTATTTCAGTTGAATGGGCTAAGCTTTACACAGTCTACTTCCATAGTCAGCATGGCTTTGTCAAGAACAAATCACGTCAAACCAACCTGATAGATTTCTATGACGGGGTCACAAGCCTTGTGGATAGAGAGGAAGTGGCAGATGTGGTGTATCTAGACTTTAGTAAGGTTTTTGATATGGTCTTACATCACCGTCACGTTGGCAAACTAGGGAAGTACAGCCTGGATGGAGCTACTACAAGATGGGTGAAAAACCAATTGGCTAATCACTCCCAGAGAGCAGTTATCAATAGTTCACAGTCATGCTGCAAGGGTATAATGAACGGGATACTGCAGGGATTGGTTCTGGGTCCAGTGCTGTTCAATATTTTCATCAATGATTTAGGAGATGCCATAGGGAGAACACTTATAAAGTCTGCCAATGACACCAAGCTGGGAGGGGTTGCAAGTGCTTTGTTGGGAGGATACAATCACAGTTCAAACCAGTTTGGACAAACTGGTGAAATGCTCTGAGGCAAACAGAATGAAATTCAATAAAGACAAGTACAAAGCACACCATTTAGGAAAGAACAATCCATTGCACATGTACATAATGGTCAATGATTGCCTGGGAAGAAGTACTGTGGAAAGGGATCTGTGTGTCATAGTAGACCATGAACTAAATATCAGTCAACAGTGTAACATTGTTACAAAAAAAGCAAACACCATTCTGGGATGTATAAAGAGGTGTATTATACGTATAGACATAGAAAGTAATTCTTCTGCTCCACTCTGCACTGATTTGGCCTCAGCTGGAGCATTTTGTCCAGTTCTGGGTGTCTCATTTCAGGAAAGATGTTTACAAATTTGAGAAAGTCCAGAGAAGAGCACCGTAAATGATTAGAGGTCTGGAACACTTGACTTATGAGGGAAGATTGAAAGAGCTGCACTTTTTTAGTCTGGAAAGGAGGAGACAGAGAGGAAATAAGTTTTCAACTATCTAAAAGGTTGTTACGATAAGGGAGAAAAATTGTTTTTCGTAACTAACAATGACAGGACAAAAAGCAAGGGGCTTAAATATGGCAAGGGAGGTTTAAGTTGGACATTAGGAAAACATTCCTAACTGTCAGGGGGATTAACCACTGGAATAAGGCAGGTTGTGGAATCTCCATCTTTGGAAGTATTTAAGAGCAGGTTAGGCAAACGCCTGTCAGGGAGGGATTAAGATGACACTTGGTCCTGCCATGAGTGCAGGGGATCAGACTCAATGACTTCTCATGGTCCTTCCAATTTCTATGAGTCTATGTTTCATATCAGAATTTGAGATATAATTGGAAGTTGAACAGTTTGCTATTTTACTAATGTCAGAAACTGACTGTTGCCTCCTGTGATTTGAGGCTGTTTTACAGTTGGACATGATAGAAGCAGAGGTCTAAATAAGGCAGAAAATGACTCCTCCTATAAACCATTCTGCCAGAAGTTTGGCAGGCTTACACAGCAAGCTCTTGTTCCCCTGCATCAGTGTAATGGTCCTAGACATCTACTTCCCCAGCAGTGCTCTCATGAGTCTCTGATTTATAGGTGATGTGCAGCCGATGAAGTGGGTGGGAGGGAAGATGCCTATGAAGCTGCTGGCAAAAGCCTAGAACAGAAGCTGACAGTGTGACAGCTTACAAAAAATTCTTTAAGTTCTCATGCCACAGTTGTTGGGGTGGGAGGAAGGTGCAAGGGGGAACACACAGAGATGATGATCATTGTTTAATGCAGCTGTGCATTTTCTTCACCTTGTAGACAGTCACTAGCGGGATTGAATTATTTGTGCTCAGTCCCTCTCCAGCATCCAGACTCCTTTCACCTCAGAGGGACAATTGCAGGTACTGTGATTATTTTTAAAGCCTTGAATGGTTTGGGACCCTGAACCTAAATTTTTCAGAGTAACTAGTGATTTCAGGCACCTTGATAAGCTTTAAAAGACTTGATTTTTACAGGAAGGGTGCTTCATATTTTCTAACAATCCAGCTCCTTTTAAGGTCTATCAAGTTGAGTACCCCAAATTCAGGCTGGCTAGAAGACAAGAATTACATTTAATGAAAAAAATGATGTTTTGAAATTTATATTTGTTCTGCATCCAAAACCAACACCTTTCTGAATTTGTCAAAAACCAAAAACCCAACACACCTGAGAGAGAGACCCATTCCAGGTCAGCTAATAACCCAATGACTCAGGCACTCCTGGGATATGGTAAACTCACATCCCAAACAGTTTCCCTGTCCATGTCCCAATGAACACACAGTTAGTTGTACAAAGTGGAACAGCTTCAAAAGGAGAGAGAGACTGAGAGGGCCTTCAATGTGGGTTGCCCACATCCTAAGAAAATGACCTAACCACCAGGCCAGTGGTTTTCAAAATTCTTCATCATGACCCAGTTGAAAACAATCATTTATGCCCATAAGCCGAGAATTACATTTGGTCTTTTGGTGGAGGCAGTAGGAGACAGCAGACCCCAGTACCAGAGGTTTGTAAACCACTGAAGGAGGCTACCAGGTTACTGTCACTTTCTTTCCCCCCATCCCCACTCCTCTTTAGACCATTGAAACTAACAAATCTCCATGGAAAGTTTCACTTACGTATTCTGACTCAAAATATTTCACTGAAGAATTCCCAACCAGCTCTACTCCAAAACAATAGACTTCTTTAAACTTTAAGGTTCTCTGCAGCTGCTGTAGTTTGGACTACACAGGCAGCGTGGACCAAAATGTAAATAAGAATCAGTGTGCGTTTGTGGGTGGGGTAATGTTCCTGTCACACAGCACCCGGCCGTAGTGCCCTCTGTGAGAAGATGGTAGGGAACAAATAGTGCAAAGGCCAGGGATAGCATCTCATTTATGCGGGTTTTCAGGGGGGAAAGCCTCTGACATTTGTGTGGGAAAAAGCCATACCCTTCCACCTCCCAACCCTGCATGGGAGGATTCTGTGTTATGGAAAGTCTCCAACACGTGACTCCAAACAAAAGCAGGCAGCACTCACACCTGCTCTGAACAAAACAGATGCGATGGAGAGAAATGGAGCTTACCCTCTTCCTGGAGTTTGCTTTCATTAACATAACCTGCAGATTAAACTTTATATGACAAGATTAGTTGTTGCTGGGGTTTCCTAATTCTGGGTGGCAGTTAATAGGACTCCCCAAATTTGGCCTCAGAGTGAGTCAACAAAAAATAACTGCATTTATGCTGCTTCCAAGGTCAAGGAAAATAACTTTCCCTGGAGGCCAGGACCAGAAAACTGAGGCTTCAGCACCAAGAAATTGCAATTACTGCCTGACAGCCCCCATTTCCATCCTGACATGTCTAAGCTCAGAAGACCATCCCAACATTGATATCATAAACATCCTCAGTTATAGAGATTTAAGAAAAACCAAACAAACCTGCTGCCTGGTCCACCTTATAGCAACAAAACTATTCACTGACTTCACTAGGAATGAGAGAGAACGTACTAACCCTTAAAGTATAACACAGAAATATTAAATGAACACTCACCAGCTAGAAGAGAGATGCAGCAAGCATTTACAAAAGGGATACTTCAAAGCTGTAGCTACTTACCCTTACCCATAAAAATGGAGAGCAGCAGAGAGGCATGTTGGAAGAAAGCTTCTAGAAAAGATAAATGTGACAGGAAAACAAAGAACTTTACAGACAAGAGAGTTGTGTCTGGTATATTACTATTACACTAGTTTATTAGGGTTTTTTTTTTAACTGTATGCTTGGTCTCTGTTTGAGTTTATAGTCCTGCCTTGACTTTTCTTGCTAAATAGCTTCTAACAGTGCTAGTAAAAATCAGCTGTGTATCAAGCAAGATGGTTTTATTTACAGCTGGAATTAATTTGATCCCTGTCAAAGCTGGGAGGACAAAGATGTTGAGGGTTAATTTGGGGCTGTCTGGCAAAAAGCCCTGAGCTAATGTTCAGTCTGGGTGTGATCCAGACTTCCCCAAAGTCTATGCATGAGAGCTGAATTTGTTCTGTAGTTCAGTCCCATTTTAAGTTATAAGTTGTCAAGTAAAATGGCTTCAGGAGACTAAAGAAACCTCCAGGATCTGATTGTGGTCTGTCAGAACTTGTATGTTGCTTCAGTGATGTAAGAGCACCATAAAAGTGCCACCACAAGCAGCTAGTGAGGGAATGCCCTGGCTGTGCTGTTCTCTGCTCTAGTCGCAGGTTGTGGTTTAGGGAGAGGAGTGGAAGGGAAAGTCTCCAGAGTGCTACAGAGATTCTGGGCCATAGACCAGGCCCCGAGGGCCTACGCAGGCTGATCAATGCTGCTGTAAATTACCCAGACTCTAAGGGCTATTCTAATTTATGCAAGGATGCATTAGCCATTGGCTGAGCTGAATCCTCTGTGTTGCACCTCCTGAATCTGTTCCTTAGTCTTTTGTCCTTTGTTTAGGAGCAAGAACAATTTGTAATGCATTCACTTTGGAAAATGGATAAACACTGGGAGGAAACTGGCTACAGAGCTTGGGCAGGCTGAATTTCAGTTTTCAGGCAGTGCTCCTGGCTCCCCCTGAGAAAGCCCCACTCTTTTAACTGTGACAGTGGATTTCCATATTTGTCATCCACTGTTCTCATTTACAACAGTGCTGGCTTCTCTGGGAAAATTCATATGGGAGTTTTCCTTTCATAGCAGGCTCTCAAAGCATTTTACACATATTGGACCTAATTCTGATCTTGTTCACATGGGCTTCAGTGGAACTGGTCCTGAGTCATATTCATTTAAGTATGATCAGGCCCTCTTAATTTCATCTTTCAACAGACTTGTGAGGTAGAAGAATGACTGTTCTACCCTGTACACAGCATGATAGGCTGATGTGCAGTGAGATTAAGTGGAATTTGATCCCATCATCTTGCTAGACCTTGGCAAATGGGAGGCTCTTTCATTATCTAGCAATTAAAAATTGTAACAAAAGGGTTGTCAATGGGCTGGTTTTGGCAGGTGAGGAGAAAGTCAGGGGGAGTGTAGTGTTGGGTGTTCGGTATCTGGGTCAGTTGTGAGAAGAATGGGACATGGAAGAAGAGCGGGGAGTGGGAGAGGAGAAGAGCCATGTCAATGGGGCGGATGAGTGGCCAGACTCTGCAAGGCTTAGCAATGTGCCATCTTAGAACATTGAGCTTCACCTGCTACTAATGTACGTGGAGTGTCTCTCCATACTGTGTATAGGAATTCCTTTATAATCCTGCAGCACTTAAGTACCCACATTTTAACTACTATGCATGAAGGGAATGCACAGGATTTCTCCATCGCTGAATCATTACCCTGTAGGAAGTTACTGGGAAATCAATAAGATTATTGTGGATTTCCAGCTCTTCCAGTGGTTTTGCCTGTGAGAGAAGGGCAGCCAAACTAGTTTAGTGAGAAGCTGCCAAAGAAGCTGTCCACATCAATATGCAAATCAAGAGCCACCTTCTGGGTTAAATGCACTTACTCATCCCTCCCAAAGAAATCCAACAGTTTTACACATTCCTTACACAACAAAAGTCGTTTGCCCTCCCCTTACCCTCAAATCCTTCCAGCACGTTCCATAGTCCAACACCTCTCCATCCATCTTGCTCCCATTCCTCAGTGCCTCAGTGAGACTCCTTTGGGTAGGATCCCTCCTGATGGCTGTCCTTCACAGCAGCAATAGTGGCGTGATCATTGCCCTGCGCATCTGTTGGCCTTCATGGTGACAGGCAAGTCATCCTACAGTTTCTGGCTGTGCCCTGTTTGTATGAGCAGGGGGAGTGGCTCTGCTCTGGTGGTAGAATGAGGAAGGAGTCCATCGTGCTTGGGGTGGAAGGATTTCCCAGAGTTGCTGTCTCTTCCCCAGTGTGTCGCTCACTTCAGAGTGATGAGAGGTGGGACAGTGAGTCTGTTAAGGCTGGATGGTAGATTTTAATGGACCTTTGGTCTATTTATTTTATTGACAATTTCAATTTCTTTCACTACTGAGAAGCATTTACTTATTTCAAGTTGAAGGCTGTCTCATGGTAGTGTTGGTAGCTCTTGAGTGCGATGACATTTGCTTGGGAGCGCCAAGAACTGTCTGGAAAGCCAGGGTTGCAGTAAGAGCTCTTAAGGAGCCAAATTGACAGCCCAGGGAACCAATGGAAAGAATCCTATTAATTTCAGTGGCCTCTAGATGGGCCCCATGTTGAGAATTTGCATGCTGTCTGCTAAAAGTCAATTTGAGTAAATAAATTCAGTTTTCTAACTCTGTCACTCTCTAGACATTCCCACACTGTACAACCAGGGGCAGAGTGAAACACAGCAGCTTCAGAATGTGGAACAAAGGATGGTGTTAAGGCAAAATCTCTCCATTCCCCTGCACATCCTGTCTAAAGCCTTGAGCTGGAAATGAAATGGGTAGAGGCAGACACTTGCATTCACCCAAAGCTGGAACAAAAGAAAGGGGATGCCTTGGTAAAGTATCACAGGAAAAAGGAGAAAGATCCGCTAAACATTTAATTCTCCACAAGAGATTTGATCAATGCTTCTTGAGACAAAATAAATCTAAAGAATGAGCCTACCATGAATTTCAGAATACCATGCATCTTTTCTCTGACATATTATCTTTGTATTGTTCATTTGTAAGCTCTCCTTAGCTCCTTCTCATGTCATTGTTCTGAGAAAGGAGCTGAATATTTAGATGGTATTTCCTCATATTTCTACTTCAAAGTGAACACAAAACTACAAAATATCCCACAATACTCATATTAAGATGGTGTTTGAGTGAAGTAAACTGAAAATCATTTCACAAGGAAAGAAAGATATGTCTTGGCTCAAATGTTTCTTTAACAGAGTTTTGGAAGATAGGAAGACAATATAGGGCAAGACATTTGTCCAGCTAAATTCAGTACCAATTGTCTCACAACATGAAGTGGATCACACTTTAAGCTGACATTTATAAAAGGTTTATAAAAAACTACTAAGGGAGAGATTTTAATGTTATGTGGATGCCTAACTGCTAGATAATATCTGTGGGAGTTAGGCACCTAAATACCTTAAAAGTACAGCCCCACATGACTAATAAACTAGTTACACATGAGTATATGTTGTAGATGATTAGAACAAGCCCAAAGGCATTATAGACTATAAGCCATGGTTATAATGTAACCTGTTGACTTGCTGGGCTCTATAGCATGTGAGTAACCCTATATTTAAACATCCACCAAGCCACTTACATAAATAATTTATAAAGAGTTAATAAAGTTAAAAAAAATTAATAAAGATAACTGTAACAGAAGTAGCAAAATAGAGCTCAAGGCCAATATTTTCAAATGTGATTTGTGATTTTGGGTGCTTGATCTGAGACCTTCATGGGGTTTGATTTTTGAAAGGGCAGAGGCTGAGCACTTCCTGAAAATCAGAGGGGCATCTCAAGTTGAACACCCAAAACCAGTGGTGTCCCAGAATCATTACACAGTTATGAAAATATTGGTCCAAGACCAGTAAAATAAACTATTTATTCTGCTATGGCAGGATTCATGGTTGTACTGTTACATTTAGTATTACAAACTGTTTTCTTAGCAAGCAACTGTTGTTCAGTTTCTGAAACAATATTGTACTCTTAGTCTTGTATTGTAGTTTCGTTTGTGCGGAGGGACCTGTGGCAAGCAGCAAAGCATTTTGCTTTCTGTCCTACTCACTCTAGCTGGAGTCAATTCCTGATGCAGAATTGCTCCCTGAGAATCAGGCATTGACTGCAATTCCTGAGTGGAATATGTGTACGCTGATTGCAACAACCTCTGTTGCACAACTGATGTACATGAGCTGAAATAGAAAAGTTGCTTTAAGAATATGCCCAGCTTCTGCATCCCTGAGTTTTCTCCTACAGGTAAACTGATGTAAAAGCCTCTGACATATGCTACTGTTTGGCAGAGGGGAGAGGGTCTCCTATTGCATAGATAGTTTGGGGGAAATACTTTTCTTCTTGCATCCTAAAAAATGTAAACACAGCAAGATCTCAACCGTATCATACTGTTATAAATACAAATATGCTGAGATATTGATTCATTATTTAAATTTCATTTGAAAATATGCTGATGTAAATTAGACAGCAGAGCACTAGAATATGCCATTGCCTTGAGAATATTAGCATTATGCACTGCCATGAACAAAAGGAATGAGAATTTAATGAAAAAAGCATCTAGCCATAATTAGTTTATGGATTGATTGGCTTGTAGCTTGACTGCTTAGCATTAGATTTTCATCCTCTCCCAAATTTGCTGCAAACAAGCACAATGTCTATTGAAAACATTATTTATAACATTTGTATTTGATTTCTTAAATTAAACCTTTCATTGCTTTCCAGTATGACAGGCCCTGTCGTACAATCTGTCTGGTGGAGCTAGCTCAGTTCTTCAAGAAAACCACATGCTAGCTAGCCATCTCATTTCTAAAACATTACTATGAGATTCAAATGATCAGATTCAGTTTTGAGAAACTTCCCATTGGATGTAAGAGAACAATATGCAGTTCACATAATTAGGGTTCTTCCCTTTATTATCTTCTGAGGCACAATCTAGAGGACATATAGTGCTGTATTGTTTGCATACAAAGGCCAAGATGTAAAAAAAAAACAAAAAAAACCCAAAACAAAACAAAAAACCCCACTAACTTCCTAATTCTAATTTATGTTCCTAAAAGTGCAAAGTGACCAGCAGATCATCAGTGGGAGACCCAACCCCACTAATATATGTGTGTGTAGCTTTTTAAACACAAATAATCTCAATGGGACTACTAATAAGAGTAAAATTAAATCTTGACCCCCATTAAGAGAGTGGCAAACCTCCTACAGAGTTCAATTGGGCCAGGATACTTATGTGCATATTTAAGTGTTTGCAAGGCCTTAGGAACCCAAATCTCCCCCCTCTTTTTTTCTTTTTTTTTTTTTTCTTAAGTCTTAGCTGATGTGTTTCTATTGGCCGTCCTTAAAAAATTGTACAAAGACTCCATGGTTTCTGGCATTGCCCACTGAGAGGTAGGGCACATCACCAGAAACCACCTTTCCAAATACAGAAATTTTCAAACGTGTCCTTTGTTATACCATGTCATTTCATGTCAATCATACTTACTTAAAAATATACCCTGCTGTTCTCTGTATTTTAGCTCCCTAGAGCTGCATTGTTCCTTTGTCATACAACAACTTGTTGGAAAATGAAAAAAATAATCAATTTTTCTTTCCATTTTTTCTTTTTCCTAAATTTTCTGATCAAGTTAATAATGTTCAAAAGGACCTAAGTGACATAGGAGCCTAAGATGCATTCATTTTTCAATAAGACTCAGGTGCTTTTGAAAACTTAAGCTCAGATCTATACCGTGTGATGTGTGTATACTGAAAAATGAATTGATGTGTAAGAATATTTAATATTGGCAAATTATATATGATCATGTTGCTTTCTAGTGGCTGTACTACCAAAAGTGGGAGCTCTAGTAGTGGGCAGCATGTTTCCTTATGTAGGATGAATAACAGCAGATATTCAGAAACTCTACGGCTATGTCCACACTTACACAGTTAAATTGATGTAACTTATACCGATTTAATAAACTCAATATAAAATCATTAAATTGATTTAAGTTACATCAATTTAACAGGTCCCCACTAGAAACTCAAATTGAAATAGCATGTCCATGGACAGGACATGCTATTTCAGTTTAGGAGAAAGGTACCATGGGAGGTGTGACAACATGGCCCCCTAGAAGGGCCAGGCCCGCCCCCCCCCCCAATATATAGAAGAAGAAAAGCACCTGGGAAGGAGGGCAAAAAGTGTTAAATCAATTTAACAGTTAAATCAAAATAACATATCTACACTGTGTTATTTCAAAATAATTTCAATTTAGCCATTGTATCAATATAATACTAGGTTTTATTATATTGATATGGCTTTCCTTATATTGAAATGAGAGAGCTCCTCATTTCAAAATAAGGGAAAGTCGTGTGGACCTACCACTTTTTAAATCAAAATAACCAGCGTTATTTCGATTTAAACAGTGTGTGTGGACATACCCTACCAGATTAAAGAGCAGTGACTACATGAAAATGCCATCATACTTAAGAGACATGACCATTGCATGGATCCTGTCCACTCTGGCTAGTTTAATGCCAAAAATTAGTGCTTGATGTTTAATGTAAAAAATTACCATTTAGTCCTCTTAGTGCTGCAGCGCCAACACATTTGTGGGCCAGAGATTTGGATTTCATTCTGGCTCATGCATCCTCAATGGAATTGTTAATTAAGTTTTAATTACAGGGCCACGTGATGTCCTCAGTGATGGGAACTCTACAACCACATCTCCCTAACTGGGAAAGGAGGAGCCACATCCATGTCTATGATTATCCATTCCAAATTTGACAAAGGCTCTCTCTCTCATAGGAGTGGTCACACCATGATTTGATTATCTCATGTCTCAGCATTAATGACCAGGACCAAAAAAACATTTTCTAACTGCTCTCTCATACCCATGTGGCAAATGTCCAAGCCTGGCAGGTAAGTAGGTGCCCTCTGTGAAAGCTGTCTGCTAAATTCAAGTGATCAGGTAAGAGTCAGAAGCAGTGCTGGCTCCTGAGAGCGCCAGATAGCCAGCCCTTTGATGCATGAACTCAACCAGTTTGATGAGGGAGTTATTATGAGGACCTCACAGCAATCTATACATTTTTCAGATTACATTTTCATTTTAAAATAAGGCTGTAGACAATTTACAGCTTCACTTGGGTGAACATCATGCCACTGAAAATATAGAATGATATTTTCAAAGTTGTAAAAGGAGATTTAGACAATTCATACGAATAGGGATTGGGTGTGTCTAAATCATCTTGGTGGATTTGCAAACCTCAGTCATAAGACATGAATCTTGATAAATGCAAAGGACCCACTTAATCCCTGGTGTAAAACCAGTGAGGCCAATAGAGCAGTATGACAAATTAATTCAACCTCTTATGCTGAAGTTACAAGCTGATGCTGTTATCTGATCAAATGTCAAGGACTCATTCCCTCGTCATTCAATGTTTAGACCAATTCTTAAGGACTAATCATTATTTCTATTAGACTATATCACTGTGCAATCTAATAATACTCTGTTATTGCAGATAATATAAACTGTGTATAACACTTTAAAATCTTAGCTAGGATTCATTCTTTGCAGTAAAAGCAATCGACATCAAACACTGCAGAAACAGAAGAGCAGCACTGAGACTAGAAGCATGAACATCTTTCATTTGATAATGTCGGTGAAGATAAGAAAATACAGCTCAATTTTCATCACAGACAAGCACTTCACTCAATACAGCGTATTACAGAAGTGAAAGGTTAAGCAATTATCTGTAATTATAGTCATGAGCTAACACTGTCATCACATAAATGGAAATTAGCTATGTGCATGATGCAGTTGCACAATCCTGTATCAGTTGGCCTTCAAATTACCAAAGTTGCTATATCTGGTTAAAACAGAAAAGTCTTTCATGTGAATGTAAATGATTGTGTGATAATAGAGGGTAAGAACTGACATAATATTTAAGTATGAAACCCTAATTCAAATATTGGGCATCACATTGTCTTCTGTAATTACTTTCAGAAGTTCTGAATTAAAAAAACAAAACAAAACAAATGCAGGAGGGGCTGAATCAGAGCAAATTATTATTTTTTCCTGTGTGAAATACAAATTGACCCCATCCATAATTAAAGACTTAGGCCCTAACCCACAGCCAACTCAGTGTACACAGATTCCCTGCACCCTTGCCTGAGCTCCAGGGACTTCAAAGGGCCTCTGTATAAAGGCAGCAACATATCTGCATGGAGTACATGGCTGAATCAGGGCTTTATGGGTTATGAAGCACCAGTCATTCCTTCCTTACCACTCTCAGGAGTTCAGTAAGGACAAATGCAAAGTGCTACATTTAGGAAGAAATAATCCACTTCCTACATACAAAATGGAAAATGATTTCCTGGGAAAGAATACTGCAGAAAAGGATCTAGGGGTTATAGTGGATCACAAAATAAACATAAATCAATAAAAATAACAAGAGTCTTGTGGCACCCTAAAGACTAACAAATTTCTTGGGGCATAAGCTTTGGTGGGATCCAACCCACTCCGTCAGATGCATGAAGTGGAAAGTACAGCTGAGAGATAGATATACACCATTCCAGGATGGAGAAGAAGCAGTACAAGGGGGAAGGCCAATCCTCGCTTACAGACAGCCCCCCAACCTGAAGCAAACACTCACCAGCAACCAAACACCATGCAACAAGAACACTAACCCAGGAACCTATTCCTGCAACAAAGCCCGCTGCCAACTCTGCCTGAGCATCGACTCCAATGATACCATCACAGGTCCCAACCACATCAGCCACACCATCAAGAGCTCATTCACCTATATATCTACTAATGTGGTATATGCCATCATGTGCCAGCAATGCCCCTCTGCCACGTACATTGACCTAACCAGACTGTCCATATGCAAAAGAATAAATGGACACAAATTGGACATGAAAAATGGTAACCTCCATAAATCAGTGGAACACTTCAATCTCTCTGGACACTCAGTAGTAGGCTTGAAAGTTGCCATACTTCGACAAACAACAACAACAAAAATGCTTGAAAACAGACTTCAGTGTGACACTGCAGAGCTGGAACTCATGTGCAAACTTGACACAATCAGACTGGGTCTCAATAGGTCTAATTAGCACATTACAAAAAGTAATTGCCCCTGTTCACCCATTCTCTGCTTCTAATCTACTGGTGTGAGTGGGTGTCATCTACCCTAACTGTATTGACTTTGTTAGCACTTGCTCTGCCTGTTGCATTGCTTCTCCATCATCCTGGCATGTGTATGTGTATCTTTCAGCTGTAATTTTCACTTCATGCATCTGACAAAGTGGGTTGGAGCCAATGTTCCCTCTAAGCTGATGATACAGCTGAGCAAGTTCCCTGCCAGTTCCCCAACCCCCACTGAGCCCTTTCCCCAGTGTCTGCTGGCTCCTTGGGAGCATCCATAGCTTGCTCAGCTGTATCATCAGCTTAGAGGGAAACTCAATTACAGGGCAAAAAATTGCAGTGTAGATGTTTGGACTGGAACCCAGACAGCAAGATCCCCCATCCCTTGGTGAGTTTCAGAGCCCAGGCTCCAGCCCGAGCCCAAATATGCTAATTTTAGCCCCAGAGTACAAGACTGAGTCAGTTGACCCAGGCTCTGAGATCATTGCTGTGCTGGTTTTTTACACTTCCAATGGATTCTAAAACTGGAATGGCACTGCTATATTTATCTCCTCCCTACAACATGGTAAGGGGACAGGGGCTATTGCTCAAGTAATCAAGGGTCATCAAATTTTGTAGCACTATGCAACTGTTTGCCACAATGTTGACCACAATATTGAGTGACCATCAATGCTGTGTTCTTTTTAATGGATAGTGAAAAAACACACATCCTCAAGGACCTCTGCTGGGTTCTTCACTGTTCAACATCTCCATTAGTGACTCTTTGACATACTTTCACATAAGTTCATTTATGCTGACAGCATTGGTCTTTGATACAAGGCGAAGATCTTACTACCATCTGTGACATGTTTTCTGTTGACCTGAGGGTTATGGTAGAATGCTTTCAATATTGGAAGCTCTACCCAATACCTCAAAAAACCTGGTAACTGCCGTTCAACTAAAAACATACTGCCACAGAACTATTCAGAGTCACCTTTTGTGGTTAAAACATCCGAAATGAGCCATATCTGAACTATCTGGGTGTAACTGTGAACAGAAGCTTAGCTTTTAAAGCACATCTAGAGAATATATGCTAAAAGGTAACAGCAAGGACTAGCCTCATTTGAAAACCTGTGGGAACAACATGTGGTGCTGATGCACATACACTTTGAATAGCAAATTTTACACTGGTTTATTTCAACTGCTGAGAATTGTACATCAGCCAGGGAGGGGAGCCCAGATACCAAATCTCTGGGATGTGCAGATGAATAACACCGTAACACATAAGAATTATAACTGGAATATAGAAATCAACACCTGTCCAATGGTTATCCACTGTGGCACAATTTTTCCCATCCAAATTTGGAGAGAAAGAGGTCCACACACACATTTGATGACTACAACCAAATCATCAGGGCTGTAACTACAGTGGGGCAAAAGGGGCAAGGTATTGGGTGAAAGATTTCACAGGGCAACAGAAGACCCTGCCTAGCCCTGAAGAGGAACATGCCTTGGGGAAGGCACGTTCCTCCAGGAGCCAGACTGTGGCTGGAGGAGCTCATCTCCCACCCTGCCCCCAGCATGCAAGGGCTGGTCAGGTGCATGCTGGGGGGGAAGGAGAGAGAGAAGAAGTCTGGCCACCAGCCACACGGCCAGCAGCACAGCTGCTTTGGCCTCTGCTGGACCCACAGCCAGGTAGGAGAAGGTGGTCGTGCGCTGAGGGCTGGGCACCAGCAGTACCTGGCTGGTTGTGGGGGGGAGGCACCTTCCTGGCCCTGGGTGACTGGCTGGTTGGAGGGGGAGAGAGTCAGGGAGGCACCTGCCCAGCTGCGTCGCTGAGTGGCCAGGCTTTGCTGGCCGTAGGGGCAGGGGAGGCACCTGCCCAGCTGGGCTGGCTGGCTGGGTGGTGGTCAAGGGAGGCATTCCCCCAGCCCAGCCCAACCCTGTATTGTTGGCAGCCAGGTACCCCACCAACCATGGCTGGGTGGCCAGGCGGGCTTGGGAGCCAAGGGAGGCACCCCTCCCCTGATTCTCTGTTGCTGGCTGGCCAGGTTTGCTGGCCAGCCAGTGGGGGGCACCCACCCAGCTCAGGGGCTCGGTGCTGCCTGGGACTTGGGTGAGCCAGCCAGGGGAAACAAAGAGTCCTGGGGCAGTTTACTAATGCATTATGCATTGTGTGAGTTTAAGGGAGAAAATCCTACTCAGTCAGACTCCTTTTCTTTTACAGTCTGACCAGATTCAATGACTTACTCTTCCCTGCATTTATTTTCCTCCCATTCTGTGAGTTTCCCCATCTTCGAAGCATCTGAGGAAGTGGGATTTTCCCACAAAAGCTCATGTAATAAATAAATGTGTTAGTCTTTAAGTGCCACAGGATTCCTTGGTTGTTTTACTGAACCAGACCGAAATGACTGCCCCTTTGGAACGACACAATATTCCATGTATGTACGTGTGTTCTGTTTGCTTGAAAAGTATTAGAGTCATTTCTTTGGCTTATTGTGAAATATATTTCTTCATACAAGTTCTAATTGTGTGATTTCCCCTGGATTATGATGAGTACACGGAATATTGTGAACAATTTTGCTCTGTGGCATTTAAAGACTAACAAAGATATTTATTGCATCAGCTTTTGTGGGAGAAAATCCCACTTTGTCAGATGCTCCCATGAAAGCTCATGCAATAAATAAATTTGTTAGTCTTAAAGTGCCACAGAACTCCTTGTTTGTTTTTACTGAACTAGACTAACAGAGCTACCCCTTTGGATCTTGGAATATTGTGAAATTTCAAAGGGGTAGCCATGTTAGTGTGCTGCAGCAAAACAAATAAGGAGTCCTGTGGCACTTTTAAAGAATGAAAGCAATGATTCTTAGAAGGACAAATGGATATGAATGCATTTAAAATGACACAGTGCTCTTCCTGATTCAGCATACAGGACTCTCTCTGCAAGGTGGTCCCCAGGCCTTGCATAAGGGTTGCAAAAAATTATGCTCACTGGAGCCCCATCAAACTTATAGGGTAACCTGATGCACTTTTAGCATGCTTATGGGAATGTTTGTAATTTTTATGTTTTCTCTTTAATGCTGTGTTGTGTTAAAACTCTTAGTTAAGAGGAAGTGATATGCCGATCTCTGCTCAGGGGAGATAATGGCTGGGAGTTGGACCCCTTTCAGTGGACGCTCTTGAGGGATGGGGCGAGGGAGGTGGAATAGAGGTGCAGTAAGCCTGAAACTATGATAGCTGTATCAATGTTTTTAGAACTACCTCACTGTTACAATCTGGATTTGTGGAAGCTGTATATAGTTAGAATAGAGATTACATTTGTTGAACAAATCATCAAGGAAAGGAAATAGGTTTATCTCTAACTTTCTCTGAAGTCTAAAGTACCTGCCTTCAGGTGAGATCAGTCTGTGATGAAAACTACTCTAAATTTAACAGAGGCAGTTTTTAGAAGCAGGTGAACAATGCTAACATTAATGATCTTCAAATTTCAAAGGAGGGGCAGGGGGAAAAAAGGTCCATGAATTGCAAATAGTAACAATGACTTTAAACAAGGTAATTAGCATGAACATTTTAACAAAGTAACATTTCACTCTGAATTACTGCTTCTCTAAAAGTAAAAATGTGCATTCCTTTCCCAGGTCGTCCTTTTTTGGTCTGGGGGTTGGTTATTCTGGTGGGTTTTTTTTCTGTGAAAAAAGTGCACAGAAAAAATAATCTAGTTTTACAGTTCAAATTACTGATATCTCCAGATTTAAATCCCAGCAACAGTGGTAGATGAGTTAGTTACATACATGTACAGAAATTATGGTGAAATGACTGGTGCATTTGGCAATAATCATGCAGTGTGTCTGATTTGCCTGATCTATCATGCAACTCTTATTGATTTGAGTGGGCACATTTCATGCTCCTTGCCCTGGGCACCAAAATTCCTAGTTACGGCCCTGCAAACCATGGCTAACAATTCTCCAGAAACTTCTGAAGTATTGCTTAAAATCTCTTCCCTAACCTGCCCACCAGCTCCATCAACTCCTTCCGTAACCCACCTGCCAGCTCTCCTGACACTCTTCCCTGACTCACCTAGCCGCCGGCCATCCTAACCTCCTTCCTTGGCTCCCTCTCTTACCAGCCTGGCCGCTGGCTCCTCTGATCTGCTCCCCTGACCCGCCCGCTGGTGTGAGGGTCCTGTCTCCCCTGCTGCCTGGCAAACGCACCTAAAGCTGGGCGTGGGGGTCCCATCTCCCCTGCTGCCCAGCAAGCACTTCTAAAGCCCAGCATGAGGGTCCCAACCCCTGCTGCCCAGCGAGCGCACTGGGATCTGGGGGTGCATTCCCTGCAGCCTGGCCAGCGTGGCTTGAGCTGGGTCCGGGGCTCCCTTCTTCCCACACCTGGCAAGTGTGCCTGCAGCCAGGTGTGTGTGGGGGGGTCCTGTCCCATGCCTGGCCAGCACTGGGATAGCCGGACGCAGGGGTCCCTTCTTCCCCATGCCTGGCTGAGCCGCAAGGCTGCAGCCAGTCTGGGGGAATGTCTTCTCCCCAGCGGGGGTCAGGGAGCCCAGAGACGGTAGGCGATACTTTCCCCTGCCACTGGCTCTCCTGGGGAGGGCCAGGCAGGGGATTAGGTGGTAACATGGCCCTGCCAGGGGGGCCCCTCTCCTGAATCAAATTAGCAAGTCCTGTCCCCAGACATGCTAGTTTGATTTGAGTTTTTTGTGGGGACCTATTAAATCAATTTAAGTTTAATCGATTTAATGATTGTTATATTGATTTAACTTTAATCGATTTCAGTTAAATCAATTTAACTCCCTGTGTGCAGACATAGCCCAGGATTCTATAAACCAATTAACTGTCTTCAAAGAGAAATCTTTATAGGCATTTTTGTATACATACACAAATATTTTAATACAACTATCGGAAAAGTAATCCATATTTTTAGTACACTTATAATTAACTAAAAAGATAGTCTTTTAAATTTTTAAAAAAATGACATATTTTACACATCCTCTATTTACAATTGCAACATACTTAAATGTTATAAAACACTCACTTGTGACTTTTAAAATATAAGTATACTTGACTCAGTATTAGATATATTATCATTTACAGCAAACTTAGGGCTTGCTGCGGAGCTAAACGTTCAACGCTTAATAAAGTCTATTCGATAACAACAAAATGATAGGAAATGTACAAATATGGGAGCAGGCAAAAACAAACAAACAAAAAAAATCCCAACAATCAAACTAGGAGTTTTAAAAAATATCACTGTAGGGACTTCCAATAAATTAAAACCATATCCCACAATCCATTTTCTCTGCACTGTGCATGATCTCTTTAAACACCCCCTTCATTAAAAAAAAATAAAATATCCTCCCGAGGTATGTATAAAGTCACAAAAGTTTCAGTCAAATGTCAGGATTTGAAATTGTAGCTCCTGTCAGGGCTGTGTTTGTTCTAGGGATGGTTCGTGAATATGTTCGTTCCATTCCTTGAGGCTTTGTTGGATCCTCCTTGTACAAAATCTTTTAATTAAAAAAAAAGAAAAAAAGAAAAGAAATGGATGAAAAAAACAAACCCATCCAGAGCTTCTTTCAACTGTTTTTATTGTTTTCAATTATCTGAGATTTTTGGTTTATTAACTAGTATATTATTTATTTTGAATGCTTGATAGAGGAATAGTTCCAAAGTTTACTTAATTTGGAGACCTAATCCTGCATGTATTACTCAGGCCACACTCCCATTATGAGGGTTTTTTGAGTTAAAACAGCAGAATTGAGTCCTTGGCAGGAATCCTCAACATGAATATCTTACATACAGTCAATCAACATAATGTATACGTTTCTAAACAATGTTTTTTCGACAGTACTCTCAAGTAATCACAAGTCAAGTTGTCACCCACACTTTATAAACTCATTAGACTTACCTTTATTGGACTATTTCAATGTTTTATTGTATATTCCAACCCTGCAAACAGATCCTTTGAGGCAGACCCTAGCGCTCATACAGAACCCTAGGATTTGCACTGGGTTGCAAGCAGTTGCAAGGATCTGCCTGATAGCAGGATCAGGGTAAGCAATGTACAATCCAGTGCCAATAAAGGGATAGATGTTGCATGTTTTTATTCACCTAGGCTAGCTTCCCCCACATTCATAAGAGTCTGTCGAGGATATGGGCCATAAACAATTAGACCTGGATGCCTTAGAGAGAAACTCAATGGCAAAAATGCTTTTCCTAGCCATATGACACTGTCTGCTGCGGAAAGATACGTACAATTACTAGAAAAAGTTTCCTTTCACCTCAGTAATACTTAATTTTGCCACTTACAATAATAGATTCAGAGCCTGCCTTCTTCCAAAGAAGACAACATGCAGAAGTAAAATATTTCCAAAAATAATAATATTTTTATCATCATCTCACAGTATGCTGCAGTTGTGAATAGTGGATAACAAAACTGAAAAACTCTTTAATGATGCTCTTTGATGATAATGACAATGCCTAGCTTTGATACAGTGCTTTTCATCCAGAGATATCAAAGTACTTTACAAAGGAAGACAATATCACCACCCCCATTTTACAGATGGAGGAACTGAGGTACAGTGAAGGGACATGACCTGCCCAGAGTCAGCCAGCAGGCTGGTAGTAAAGCTGAGAACAGAACCCAAGTCTCCTGCATCCCAGTTCAGTGCTCTAGCTGCCAGGAATCACCAGTGTATTTTGACTTTGCCAACACATCTTTATAAAGTCTGTAGATAAAATAAAGCTATTTGGTAGTAATTGTGTTAGGAAATTAGAATTTCTCCTAAATACCTTCTTGTGTATTTGTTACTTGTGGATCAGCTTTCACCAAGATTTCTAAGGAATACTTGGGCATAAGAGTAACTGAAAAGATTTTTCTTTTGTCCTGCAGTTCATGAAATATGCATTGACCAGCATATGATGATTACACAGACTTAAAAAAATTGAGGAAGAGAATCTTGAGATAACATTCATATGGCGGGGGGGGGGGGGGAATCAACCCCTTACCTGTTTTACCTGTTATAATGATTATTTGAAAGGATTTTAAAGGATAAAACCCTCACATATAATAAGAAAATACTGAAAAAGGGACAGATTCTGAAACTTACAGTGATTAGTACTTCTTTTGCAAGTAGCCCCATGCACCTCAGTAGCTCAGGGAGTAAGATGATACTTAATGGGTATAAGGGTGGCAGAATCTAGCCCTGAGTTTCCACCGATTACATAAATGAAACCCTCCAGCTATGCATGCAAATAGGTTCCGGTATCTGTAATGTGGGCTACTGTGCAACTAAAACCACACTTTAGCGTACACAATTTAAAAATGGAAAAGAAACATTCTAGTGACTGTGTATTTTGCATGACTTTCCTAATATAGCTGAAAATTTGGCCCTAGAGATCTATTTGGCTATTTATCATTTGTGATGATAGTGTTTACTTTTTCTATTTCACTCAGCTTGAATAATGAAAATAGACATCTGTTTTACATTACATTCTGGTCAGATTCACTTCCTGGTTCTCACGAAGTAGCACCATGACATTACGTTTGCCTTCACAAGAATGCAACATGGTATTTTAACAGAATAGATTTTTGTGAACTGCTTTCTCCCTCCCTTTTGGTGTTTTTAAAATCAGAATGTGCTTAAAACTAGCTGACAGTATTTCTGAATACTTGCTTATGTAAGCATTGGTCCAAATTTTACTTCCTAAATTCCTTGGAGCTAATAAGAGCTGCGAACATATATCTCATGGCAGACTTGGGCCATTATCTTTAAAAATTAGAATTAAAATAAATATGTATATATGGATTAAACAACACAGGCAGAACAAGTACACAGAAGTAAAAAGAGGTGTTTATTGTAATATTTTCTTTCCTTTGTGGCCCAGAAGTCTCCCCCAACCTCCTTCCTTTTCCAATGGTACTCCTTGGCCATTTGGCAAAACCCGTTCCTTATTATGCCTGGCTTCTAGAGAATCAGTACAAGCTGATTCTGGGATCCTCCACCAGTTCCCCTCCTCGCCCTGTAATTCAAAATCATCTACATACACAAACACAATGCTTACTCTTTTGCCAGGATCTGTGGTGAAACAGCTGCAGTCCTTTCCCCCAGGACTCAAACTTATTGCCTGCGTGCAAGTTTCTGTTGCCTGAGCATCAGAAGATGCAATACTGCTCTTAAACCTGTTTTCGTTTCCCATGCAGTTCCTAAACCACACAAGATGTACAGTCTTGACTCTCCCCTTCAGCCATATTGCAGTACTTGGCTTGTGGTAAGGAAGGAAGAATATGATGCTTCTCCAACCATTTGGTATTAGCAGGTTACCATGCCATACCATGGACAATATACTTCCCCACCCAAAGCTTGAGGACATCAACTTCTGCTAAGCCCCATCATCCAAACAGTCCTAGAAGCATTAGTATCAAGATTGTTAATGAACCCAGACTGCACAGGCATCACACCATTTTTTGTATTTCAAACATCTCACTAGTCTGAACTAGAATAGTTAGACCTGACACTTAAATGGACGTAAAATGTAGGTTAAACAGAAAATCAGCAAATGAGAACACATGACACCAAAGGAAAGTATAGACATAAGAAAAATAAACATACCACTTTTGTCTATAGTATTGAGGGAAATGTTAGACAGGGAAGAAGAGAAGCTGTATAAGCATGGACCATGATAGAGCTGCCAGAAAAAAAAAAAAAAGAGAAAAGCATATGTAACGGGAGAGTCACTGTCAGTGGGCATGCTAACAAAACAGTCTCAAATACAACACACCAGACCATAATGTCACTGTAGAGAATATGGTACAATTAGGATGGCGCCTCAAGGTTTCCCACTCTGAAATAAATATTTCAGCTACAATTTATAGTGTGTAAAATGCATAGTAGGGGAGCTCTCTGCTCAAAAGTAGAGAACTTGCACTGCAAGAGGACTTGGGCTGTGCAGAAAAACATACTACTTTGAAAGCTGGAGGGCAAATTCTTGTTTTACTGCTGGATTTGCAGAAAGCAAAACATTTGGTGTTCTTTTTGCCCTTGTTAATATTTCTGCAACAACAAAAGACAAATTTCAGAGAGACCTATTAATGAAATGCTACAACTGGATTGTGAAGAACTTTCCAGATAATTGGTTTTTTTTTGTGTTCATAGACAATCTCTTCACAGTGGTAAGAATATGGTACGATAGTTTCCAAAGATACTGGTCAACCAGGTAGGAGAAAAATAGTGCAAGCTGTAAAAAAAAAACTTTCTTTTTGAAACCTGTCAGACAGGAAAGACAAAGAAGAACAAGATGGTGTTAGGAAGAAACATTTTTTTGTAGTTAGTTTTCCAACAGGGACTTTCAAAATACTGTTTCTGAACAATGGACCAATTAACAGGACTTCTGCCGCATACGTTTTAGTGTTACTAAAACTCTTGGAAAAAACAACACCCTTGTTATGTACAAGTGATTATGTAGTAGTCTATCAATATTTGCCTGCCCCTGCACAGAAGAAAAATTACAGCTTTCTGTTGCTCATGTTCATATTGTATTTGAAAAGTATTCACTGAATATTTTATGCAGATTTCACCTTATGGATTGTTTGTAACTTATTTTGCCTGTTCATTTTTCATTACTTGTGGTGCCTATTTTTTTTTTTTTAACTAAGTCACATGCCAATTTTTCTGCTGAATGCCAGGATGATTAAAACTATTTAAACAGAGAGCTCATGAGTCATGAAAAACAAATAAAAAAACCAACAATTCTAAACTTTACACAGTAACACTTTTGATAAGACTTTTTTGAAAAATGTGCTAAAACTTATTAAATTTTTGGAGTTCAACAAACATTTTCACAAACTAGCGGTAATCAGAATCCTCAAACGACAATCATAGAAAATAACTGGCCAGATTCCTAGCTGGTGTAAATAAGTATATTTCCATTTACTTTAATGGTGTTACATCAATTTATACCAAATAAGAATATTGCTCAATGACAGTGAAGCGAATTGTCATGTTTATTTGCAAATGTATTTGTGTAGTTATCGTTCACCTTACTTCTAAGATATGTAATATAAATTAACTGCCATGAGATTTAAGGGATGTTCATTAAATATCCTTGGCGGATACCAATAATTATGACAATGATAATTATGTAAACTGAATAACTCTGTTTACAAGTAGTACTTTTATGTGGAATTAGCCATTTTGTACGTACTCCTACCTGTTCCTATGTGCAAATTTTCCAGATGCAGTTTGGAGCCGTTTACATACAAACATGCACCAAAATACTTAAATTGTTTTGTTATTTTGATTCTATACTGTGTGTGGAATCTCTTATTGTAGATAGGTTATTACCTGACCTAAATCAAAACAAGGTGCTCTTAATTTGAAGTAAGAGAGTCTTTACACAGACACAACACTGAAACAACAAAAGGTGTGAATAAAAGCCAGTTTAGGGGTTTTTTTGGGGGTGGGGTGGAAGTTTGGAGCCTTTGCAAATATTGTCTATAATTAAGGTCAAGTTTTAGCATGGAATGGGTCTCTACGCTGCATAAAAAAATTGCTCTCCAATTCTCAATACTGTGTGTAAATATTAATGAAACAGACATTTCCTCCAGTTATAGGCCTCATTTTAAAATAAATTTACTATTATAATTAAATACTCACTTCATATTTGTAGGTTAAATCCAGCAAAGTAAAAAAGGGAAAGGTCATTGGCATGCTACTTTAACTGACTAACTTTTCATCTCTCTAGACCTCAGTTCAAAGCTGGTTTAGGTCATGTCTAAAATGACCCCAGGATGTCATCATTTACTGTAATGGTTTTTTAAATTTCACAATACAAGTAGCAAGGTTGGCACAAAAGCCAAGTCTTTGCTCATGAGAGCCTTACATATAGTAGAGCAGGCATCATGCAGGTCAGGATTGAGAGGCACAAATGAATTTGCACAATTGTTGCATTAGTCTTGGCTTCTGTCTGCACTCTTAGTATTTCACTCACGTGGTCCCTGAAATTAATTATATTTCTTCATCACAGGAAACAAATGGCCACCTCCATCCCCACTACCACCAGTTAAAATAGAACATCTCACCTGTTCGTTCATGACTGTCGAGAGCTCACTGAGCATATCCTTATAATGAACCTTCATTTCTTCTTGATATTCTAACTGGTCCTCTTTAATAAGGCGTTTGTTTACCTCAAGAGCATGCCCACATGCTTCTGCAAATTGCCTGCAAGCACAAGCATACACCAAAGAACATCTATACAAAAATGTCAGTGAAAAAATATTATGCCTCATCTTAAAGTTACAAAACAGTAGGGACAAATTATGGCACTCAGTTGTAAATTACTATGGGCAATCAGCCCTATGTGATGTACCCAGACTCCAAGGGATGTTTCGCCCAAGAATGAAGTGTAAGATGTAGCTTTATTGATTGAGTCCTACATAAAAAATTCTGTCTGATTTAATGTCATTCATCAGAACGTCACATTTCTCCTCCATTTGTATTGACCAAATGAGGTCTACATTTTAGACTTAGATAAAGAATGTTTACCTGAAGATTTCCTTCAGAAGTTTGACCTGGTTATCAGGATACTTCTTAGCATTGGTTTCTTCAAGAAAAGCTCGGGCATATGCCATTGGTCCTGCATTTACCTATTAATTGAAAAGCACCTTGATTAAGGGTCGAAGAGCATGTAGAATCATAGGGTTGGAAGGGACCTCATGAGGTCATCTAGTCCAACCCCCTGCTAAAAGCAGGAACACTCCCACTACTCCCACTTTGACTACTCCCAGTTTGACTCTAATTTGTAACTCTCTCATTGTTTAAGACTCAGAAACAATTTCTGTGCTTATGGTATATGAAAGGACACTGACTTCAAATGGACAGTACAGGGTGAAATGAGTAGAGATTTTGCTCCTTATTTTGCATCTTAAAGATATTCTGCCTCGCACAAAGCGGCATTCAGCCAAATGTCCCCAGAATTTCCTAACCAAACCTAAACATATTGGTATTTATCTTCCATGCGTTCTGAATCAATGACAAAGCATCTGATGAAGTAGGATTTTCTCCCACAAAATCTCATGCAATAAATAAAGTTGTTAGTCTTTAAAAGCGCCACAGGACTCCAACGTTTGTTTTAATGACTTAAGAGAAACTGTTAATCCTCTGAGGTGCCATTTTCTAAAAAATGGTAGGTATTTCAAAGTAATAAAAATACCAGAATTAGATGGTAGCCCAGCCCCAACAGATGTAAACTAAAATAGCACTATTGAAAGGAAATGAGCTGGGCTGATATACAGCATTTGAGGATCTGGTCCTATGTGCCACACAGATGAATGTCTAAAGTTTCATAGGCAAAATGTATGCTGTTAATAAATGAATCACAGTTACCAAATATGCTCTTCTCAATGATCCTATCTTCTCTAAATAGGAAATCCTTAAACTCATCTGTACACGATTCTCTTTAAAAAATCATGTGAATACTCATTTGAGTGTCAGACTTTAATGTGGCCAGGTGGCTCTGGCTAGAAATGGCTTAGCAGTTACTGGAGGAACTCTAAGGGTACATTTACACTGCAGTAAGAAAAACACAGCACTGTGACTCAGAGCCCAGGTCAAGTGACTTGGGCTTGTGGGGCTCAGGCTGTGGAGCTAAAAACAGCAGTGTAGATGTTTGCGCTTGGGCTGGAGCCTGGGCTAAGAAACCCATCCCCTTCCTTCAGGGTTTCAGAATCTGCGCTTCAGTTGGAGACCAAACCTCTACACTGCAATAGTTAGGTCCTCAACCTGAGCCCCAGAAGCCTGAGTCAGTTGACCTAGACCAGCTGAAGCCAGCCAAGTCTTTTCTTGCAGTGTCAACATATCCTCACAGACTTAATTCTAGCAACATTCCCAGGCCTGGATCCAGTGCCTGTTCAAGTAACAGAAGCCTTTCCACTGATTTCTATGGGCGCTGGAAGAAGACCTGAATCGCTCTGGAGTAAATCCAATGAAATATGCTCCACAAGTTGCAAAGCCCAAAATGAAAGAAGTGGTATGTCCACAAATATAAAATTGAGCCACTGTTACCTTGACGCTGACACTTCCTTGAAGTTTGAGTTGCAGTCTAATCATGTCCACTTCTTCCATTGTGCAAAGCTGCTTAAGTTCTGAAACCTTCTTGGACATCTCATCGATTGCTACTTCAATGGGGTTCAGTTCTGTACTTGTTTGGCTTATGACTTGAATACGCTTCTTCACGTAAGGAAACAAGTGACTGGCTGCTCAAAAACAAATGTAAAATATTCAGAGAAATTCCCCTCCCACAAATTAGTAATTATGGGAGCAATGCTAGTGGTTTCATAGTTTAGACCACATAGATTTCTTTTCTATTTTATAAATGACCCATTATTATTAATACTCAATCAGCAGATAAACAGGATTAGCTCTGAAGGTCCAAACAGATTTTTTGATGCAGTCATTAATGATTCCATTTTGAATTTTAACACTATTTGTCTCATATGTATGTCAGAACCTTACAGTACCAAACTCAGAGATCTTAAAAGACACACATTTCTCACTCTCTGTTAGGCTGATTCATAGGCATATCCCTAACTTTTGGCACATCAGCAGTTCCACTAAAATGAAAAAGACTACTCACGTGATGAAAGTCAAGCATGAGCTTAAATATTTTGCTTAGCAGAGGCCTAGATTGCCTACATTCACCAACTTTAATAAAATCAATCATGAAACAGTAATTATTTGACATGACTAATATCCTATTCACAAAGGGAAAAAGAAAAAGAGGACATGCTTCATCAAAAGCCAGATCTGGGGAGGAAATTGTCCTGTGACAATTTTTGTATTTCAAATGTTTTTCATGGCCCAAACTGGGCTGAAAATTTGAAAAAAAAAAATTAGTTAACCAAAACTTCTTTATAATAAATTTCAAAATATTTTGTTTGATTTTTGACTATTCTTAGTCTTTTTTTTAATAAACTATAAATGAACTTAAATTTTGAAACAAAACATATCAGCAGGCACTTCCTTTCGTCAGAAAAGTGAGTCAGTGAGTTTGTCTCCTGCACCTTGGGAAGTTTGGCAGAAAACCTAAGGCTCCTTTCTGGCTCTTGGGCATACTTTGGGAAGCCTCCTCAGCCCTTATGCAACCCAGGGGGGATCAGCTGTTATAGGATGTGAACCCTGGACAAGCCCTGGCATCTTGCCCTCCACAGGGGAGTCTGAATGAGGAACCTCCAGAGATGAAAGCAGCAGATGCTACAGCTGGAGTTAAAGAGGCACAGCTCCGTAGATGGGGCTTCAAGAGACTCATTCTTTGTAGACCCTGTAATACACACTGACCAGAGGGTTACACTACCCTGATGCCTAGTGCTCTTTCCCCAACCTATATCAGTTGCCCCAACCTCCACAGCTGCTTTCTTTTCACTGTGACATCCAGTTTTCTCCTTGTAAACTATAAATGCTTCATTTTTATTTGTGTAATTGTTTATGAATGTAAAAACATCTAAAATGTATCCATTTTATCCATGTAAAATACAACACATTGTTTAGAAGAAGAAAATTGGATTAGATGGTAGACAGGAAGGTGGAAGCAGGGGGAGTCATGACAAGGGGATAATGAAGGTGGAAGGAGGTGGAAGGTTCTAGCCTAGTCCACAAGCCAAGGGATGGAAGCTGGATGAATGTTTTTGGAGCAGATCTGAGTAGGGCTATGGAAATTGGGGAACTGATGAAACAATCTTAGCGGATGCTTAAAAGTTTACACACCAGTATGCTAATAGGCTAACACCACAGCATATGCACTTTCAGATCTTTGGTCATATTCCCCCCCCACACACACACACACCTTAAAAGTCAACATCAAACAACTTAAGTGCTACTCAGACCCTCAAGAACACCTGATACTCTGTGAGCTTCTCTCCCTTGCCAGTGAAGCTGTATCACATAAAAAAGATGCCTCTAGATACTAGGAATTTTTTTTCCCCCTTGACTGTACAAAACCTTTATATGACTAAGTCTGTGGTGCACTCCCTTTGGGGAGAATATATATTCTGAAGTCAGATATGTCTAACTTCTCTGTCATTTTGAAGCCTTTCCTTGAACGGTCTCTCTGTTCATGTCTACTCATGAGAAGAAAGCTCATCAAGTGCACTTTCAGACAGTTTCTTGAATACTCATCCAAAATTTCAGATATGTCAAAGTTTTAGCAGTAATTTCATTTTTCCTTAAGATGAGATTTCAATCATGATAAAGAGTTAAACTTTTTTTTGTTTTGCACCACACATTAATCTGATGCAAGGAAACTGGTGCCCGCAATACTTCTTGCGAAAGGATACTTTCCTGTCTTAGAACACAGGGATTTCTGGGTATATCTCCCAATTACAAGATATATCTATCTATCTCTCCCAGGAACAACATCAGAGCTCTCTGTCCAGAAGAGTGCAGTCCTAGGAACAGCTAAGATACTGCGCAGAACCCTCAAACTCCCAGGCCTCTGGTAGAGGACCCGAGGTTGAGGAAAGACACATACCACCCATAGGGGTGAGAGAGGAATTTTACACACACACACACACACACACACACACACACACACACACACACACA
>ML682006.1:18548096-18581389 GCA_007922195.1 Podocnemis expansa | reverse complement strand
ACACACACACACACACACACACACACACACACACACACACACACACAGTATAGGGCTTGGTTTTATTTTGCCTCTTGAAAATCTGGGATCACATTCTAGAACAGGTAAATCTTAAAACCTGCACTTTGCTTCATCTTTAGCCAATGCATGCTAAAAGAATAAAAATGAGGGTTCTAATTTCACTAAATTGGTGTAAATCGGGAGTAATTCTATTGAGAAACTTGGGTTAGTGAGAGAAGAATAATAAGAAAGAATAATGTCATTTGATGATTCTACAAACAGATATTTCTTCCTCTGTATTTAATTGTACGTAAAATCATATAATGTGTGCAATTTGGGCATAGGAAAGACTGTGCACAGAAATATGAACACAATGAAATTGTTATTGCTATCACATTCTACAAGACTGTTGACAATCAACAGACTGTGGACCATATTGTGCCCATTGATTTTTTTTAGCAGAATTACCCTTTGACATCATATGTAATTTCTCACAGTCAGAACTCTTCAGAGAAAAGGCAGAAACATACTTGTAAGGACTGTTCGCCTCTTGCATTGCTCTTCTACTCCACCGTGTTTCTTCCCTGACAGTGTGAAAGGTGTTTCAAATACAAAACGATTGATGTTGTGATGCGTTTCAAAGTCAGTCTTTCTGTCTTCAGCCTCCTTCTCTTCAAAGAAAGGCGTGACATATGTGACCTGGATGTAGGCATATTTTGGATCCAAGTCTTTGGGGTTGACCTGTGTTAATATTGTTAAATGAGATGAAACAATTTATATGATTGGCTTTGTATTTCTACTAACATAATGTCCAAGGGTTATTTGAAGGCTTTCTGTTTTTACCCATGGTGGTACTTGTGAATTGTATAAACAGAGCTCATGATTTTTGAAAGCAACGTTGGACACATAAATTAGTAGTTACATAACTAACTATGGCTATGTCTACACTATAGGACTCACGTAAGTTGACTTAAGAAGATCAACTTAAAGTAAACCTTATTAAGTCAGCTTAGTGAGGCCCCATTTGTTTAAGTTAACTTTATAAATTCGACTTAAGCCAGGGGACACATTTAAAGTTACCTTAATAAAGTCGATTTACTGAGGCCCCATTTGTTTAAGTCAACTTTATAAAGTTGACTTAAATGGCTCTAATGCACTAAGTTGACATTGTTAAGTCGATTTTAATGGGCACATTGTGTTAAGTCAACTTAATAAAGTCGACTTTAAGGGCAGGAGTTATTACATAGATATTATGAACTCCAAATGTGGCCAGGGAGTTGCTTAAGTCGACTTAGGTCCCTATGCAGACATAGCCTGTGGGACTTGATTTTCAGGTGAAGTCAATGGGAGTTCTAAGTACAGAGCAATGGCAAAATCAGATGTAGCTTGAATGAATTAAAAAGAAGTGTGTTCATTTGATCTTACACTTCAGTGAGAAGGCTAGCTTGTTATTTAGTAAATGGGGTGCAGAATATAAATATAAATAGGGCTAAATCCTGAGCTGGGGCACTCAAAAATTCATAGATTTTAAGGTCAGAAGGTACTAATATAAACATCTAGTCCTGTGGTTCCCAATCTGTGGCAGAGGGGCCAAAGGTGGCCTGTAGAGGCTTTCAAAGTGGCCTGCCACTTCCCTCCCACAGGCTGCAGAAAGGAGCTGCTATGTAAGGACCCAGCTGGAGTGCGTTTTCACAGGGCTAAAAGATGGGTACAGGCTCCTTGCTGCAGTCAAGGAGACTGGAGATCAGTGTTCCCCTGCTGCTGGCTGTAGCAGGGACCATGGAAAGGGCTCTGCCTAGCTCCACAGGAGCGAGGTCCCTGCTGGAGCCAGGACGACGGGAGATCTGATCTTCTACTGTCCTGACTGCAGAAGGCCTCCACTGCCTAAGGATCCAGGTGGACCATACAGGGCCACAGGACACAGGTTTTTCCCTGCTGCAGCCAGGGGACAGGAGATGAGCAAGGAGGAGCTTTCTTCCTGAACACCTTCCATCTGGCTGCAGCGGGCAGAAGCCTGCTGGCAGAGGCTTGTGGCTCTTCAAGGTTGTAAAAATGATATCTGTGGTCCTTGAACCAAAAAGGTTGGAACCACTGAGCTAATCTGATCTCCTGTGGAATGCAGGCCACAGATCCTCCTGCCGACTCAACCAGGGCCAGAGTACGTGGCCCCGGGCCCCAAAATGCCCACCACTGTGGGACCTACCCTGGCCTAAGGCCCCACTGAAGTGTCTCCTGGGCCTCTGGGCCCCCAACATGGCGGCTTGTGGGCAGGCTGTCACCGGGAGGAGGGGCTTGGGGCCAGATGGCGCTCCTGCTCCAGCTCTTATCTGTATGGTCTTCCCCCAGCACCGTGTGTCAGCCAACCCCAAGCCCAGATCAGAGCAAACACATGTCAGCTCACCCCATCCCGCCTGGCAGCAGGCAGGAGCATCTGGAACCCAGCCTTTGGCACCAGGGCCTGCCTCCCAAACACCAGCGCTGGCAGGGCAGGGGCCGTTCCCAGGCTCCCCCCTCCACTAAATCAAGCCCTGCCAGTGCTGTGGCCAGTGGGTGGCTGGGGCTGGATCTTGCAGGAGCCTTAAGGGCTGGACCCCGCGGACCCCCTTTATTAAATGGGCCCTGCACTCACCCATGCCAGGAAACAGGGGCCACAAGGTATCCCATTACTCCCCTAAATGGACTGCCTACATTATGAGTTATAGTTATGATACAGTGACATTGAATGTGGGAATGAGCCACCCAGACTGGGCAGAGACTCATGTTAGCAGGGCTAGAGTTGAGCACTAAAAAGAGCAGGGCAAATGTGATGGCTTGGGGCAGAGATCTGGAACTCAAGCCAACAATTTCAGGTGGGACTGTACTTGACATGGCTCTGCTGTGCCCCTGGGGGCCAGCTATGCTACTGAAGCTACCTTGCTGGTGACACTCATGCTGGAACAATGAGTGTGTGTAGACTGGCGGAGTTAGTACCCCTAGCTTGCAATGTAAGTGGAGCCAGAGCAGAGAGAGTCACTTCCGGCGGTCGTATGCCCCCCCCCCCAATGCATCTGAGAAGGCTGGGATGGGAAAGGGCTGGAGCCCCTAATGTGCAAGCAACGATGGCTCATGCTTTTTTGGCAGGGGGTTGGACTAGATGACCTCATGAGGTCCCTTCTAACCCTATGATTCTATGAACCAGGGCAGAAGATTGAGTAAGCTGTGACAAGTGAAAGGTTTGTACTGCTTAGTATAATAATACAGCCCTTGATCAAGGGAGAACCAAGACCAGCCTGTGACTCTTCCTGCATCACTGCCACAAAGTGTTGCCTCTTAGTTAGGGCTTGTTGTAACTTCATAATCCAGCCTAGAGTATTTTGAATGAAAGGAACAGGTTTTCACTAATTAATGCATTTCTGAATGAAGGCTATCGGTCAAGTTTGAATGCACTGCTCCCACTTTACGTGCATCACAGGGTAACATTTCTCACATACCCTGTTGGAATCTTGGATCATCTTCACATTGTCTGCTCCAAACTTATCTGCATAAAGTTTTAGCAGTCTCTGAGAGATCTCAGACAGCCCTGTTAGCTTGGGTTCTTTATAGATATATTCTTTGCCTTCCTCTTCTTCAAAAAAACCCTGTTAAGAAACAAATAGAAAAGATCAGAGTAATAGACCGGGCAAGCTCAGTGCAAAACAGAAAAGGACACATACAAGTTTACTAAGAAGGTATCCAACTGTTTACATTCTTGAGCCATTTATTGTTTTTTTCTGAATGCTACAGCATATGAATGCTGAAGGAACCTAATCCATTATAAAAAATTCAACAGTAGACACAACATGCTTCCAATTTTTAATCAGATGGACAAGACAACTGTTTATGGAATACAAGGTAAACATCTTTGGACATCACAGGACTTGTTTGATAGTAGTTTGCCTATAATGCATGCTTTTCTTTGCCTATGGAGAGACTGCCATCTAGTGCTACATTCTAATTATAAATTACAGATGACTAGGAGTGGCTCATGGATTCACATGAAATACAGTTTCTCAACACAACAAATGTTTCAGGCAATAAGAGCATGAAATTCATTGGGTGTAAAACAATCTTAGTAGGATGCCATGCGCAATAACTGTGTGGGAACAAAACAACAATGAACCAATCTCTGTGTGAGTTTATTTAAATAGAGTACACTCTGTTGTAATCTTGAAGAAAACAATAATGCATTGTGATATCTTTAAAGACAATGTAATAGCTTATCTACATTGTAAAAGATTAAATTGCACAGATTATAGACTTTTACAATAAAACTGCATTACAGTCTTTGCAAAAAGTCTGTTGAAGAACAAAACAAGAATCTGCCAGTTTCTGTAAGAAATGTTGACCTCAGAAAATACATATATAAATGGCATCATATACAAATAAAACATACATAACTGGCATAGGCCAGCACTTTAGGATAAAATCTCTCATGGTTGAATGGAACAGAGCACATACAATGACCAGCTTTTTATTTAGTATATGGATATTGAATGTAAAATGCAAACAAAGCTAACTCCTGACCCCTGGTGCTCACCCACGCAGGAGCGCATGGGGCATAAGGTGGGTGGGTTTTATGTTAGGATTTCATACTCTGTTCTGGAATTTTGGCAATGCAAATATGGTTGCATGCAGACAATGGTCCCTTGCTTGTCAATGGAAAATAACGCATTTAATTTGGATAGCAGAGGAGACTCTCAGTAAAGGTCAGCAGCTTCAGTGCAGAAAACAAGTGAGAATGAGGTGGATAAAAATGACAATGAAAAGACACACCAGTGACACCCTTTAGCCTGACCTATTGTGAGACAATAGCCTGAATTTTTAATATTTCTTGGCAGGCATCAGAGTGCAAGTCCCATCCATAAGACACGTTGGCAGGCAGAAGAGTACAAAAAGTCTGGGATTTTCCAACATGCCTAAGGGAGTAAGGCACTGAATTCCCACTGGAAGACCCTGGGAGTTGGAGTGGGGTGGGGATGTCTAACTCCCACAGCTGGCTACCTTGGAAAGCCCAAGCAGAAAAGCAGTGTTTCTACACTTGATCACATTTCAACTATGGCCTCAGGAGAAAAATTAGAGGAACAAAAGATTACTTATTAATGACTTCTCTGCGTGACTGATAATTACGAAATAAAATGTGAGAGTTACAGCTTTGTAAAAACGGATTAACTGAAAATGCTAATGTTCATCTAGATAATGTGAATGAAACTGAGGAAATGATCCTTATTTCAACAGATCTGGTGAGAAAGAAAGATGTGGATGTAACTCGTCTTCCCAGTTTCTCCAGCAAAGCAGGCCCACTGTATTTTATTTCTAATGGACAGAGGCACTATTTCCATATCCTACACTATAATGCAGATATTGCTGTGCAGGATCATTAATTAGATAATGCCTGTTAGGCAGAATAAAGAGAAAAGTTTGTGATTCCCTCCTAGAAATTGATTTGAGATCTGATGCATCCAGTAGCTGTGTGCTCTATAGGAAATCAGACTAAAATTATTCTAATAGTCCCATCCAACCTCAAAATCTATGAATCTGGGAATAGGAAGCAAACTTTGCTGTTGAAAGGAAGGATGGCACCTTCCACTTCGGTTTACAAAGGCTGACTTATGCTGTTCACATTTCTTAGGGGCACAGACAGCAACTGGATTCATAATAATTTTAATCAGCCTCTTGGAAACCAGAAACCATGGGAGAAATTTCCCTGTTTTTTTCTCATATATTATTTAGTAAAAATTAACCCAACATTTTCTCTCATTTTGCCTCCTTTTCATTGCAAAACTTTCCAGATGCAATCCAGTACTCACTCTCTTTAAGATGTAGATAGTTCTTCTTACTTTGTGAGAGCTAGGCAACAAAATTCTGTAGTTTAAGTTAGCGTGGAATATATGGACGCTGCAGGTGTGGGATGGCTGTGTTAAATGCCTTGCTGAACTGTTACAGAGCCATTTATATATGCAATTGCTCATTGGCAAATGGTTATGGAGAGGTTGCTGATAAATAACTCTGGCAAGTGAAAGGTGTTGTTGAGCCAACCTTTATGGGCAAAGCATCTATCTGATGCATGTGTAATGAGCCTTGGCACCTAGAGGGCACACATATATGTAACTTAAGCTTTTGAAAGAGTCACACTTTCCTTCCCTCCTTTCTGTGGTAAGCGAGGCTGCTGGTCTCACTTCTTCCCTAGGGAAGATTCTGATGGACTTTTCTAATAATTTTTATTGTAAGAGAGCTTCAGGTCATCCTAGTCTTCATACATGAGGGGTTCAACTGTTGGCCAGACGCTGTGACTCTTGGCATCCAGTTCCCAAATGTTATACCTTGAAGAGCATACATTAAGTTTCCCAACTGATCAATGTCTCAAAGTGAGTCTTCAGAGACAGCTAAGCCACAGTCCAGTGAGGCTCTGAAGAGCAGCACCAAGACTCTGAGGCAGTTTTTATACTGACTGGGAAGTCAGCTGAAGAGACAAAGCAGTAGAATGATGTCTGTAGAGCAGGCTGGCTGCTGTTTGCTGGAATGGCATGACCTTCTATGTGGCCTTTATGGTCTGATCTAGACAGAATACACTGCAGTAGCATATCCTGAAGGTGATGGAAGAAATGATGTCCATCTGATAGAAAAGTGCACAATATCTTAGCCAGCCAAAGATGGAGACAATATATAAGGCATTTGCAACTTTTCTGGAACAAGTATGGTAGGACGGTGAAGTTGCATATGACCTTGGCAATTACTAAGAGAATTCAGAGCAATTCTTAATGCCTTGAATTTCTCCTTTCCTCCTACCTGCAACACATCAGATCTGCCCAGACTGATTCTTAGCAAGCTACGATTCATCCAGGCACTTATTTTGCACATGATGTGGAGAATGGAACTCTCTGGAAATTAGACACTGAGCTGCGTCTCATCAGCATGTTGTTAGTGCAGAAGGCCACATTATCTCATCACTTCCCCAGTGCTGAATATCATAGGCACAACTCACAGGCAAAAGGGCTGTTGGAAAGGAAGAGCAGCCCTGTTTATGACCCTTATTGAAGTCAAGCTGAGCCAGTGTAATGAAACTTTGCTCATCACTCCTACTGGGGAGACAACAGCCCCTCTTGGAATGAACTATTTCTATGTTGTAGTTTATGCAGATGCCAGATAATGTATAAATGTGTGCAGTGTGCATTGTGGACAGCATAAAGAAATTCTTAGCTGCACTGGGAAAGACGAATTAATCTGAATTCATTTTGCAATCAAAGTACCAGCTCAGTAACAGTAATACGGGCCTTTGCAGTGCAGATGAGAAGCCAAGTTTTGTATTCCTGAAATCTTAGGTTTTAATAAATAGACACAAACTCTGGAGTAACTCATTGCTCAGTCACAGCTGTGCTGTGCTGAAGTAGTAGCAAGTACTAGGCAGCTGTGACTAAATGAAAAAACTTAAAGGATCTTGAGTGGGCTTCTTTCACTGCGTCAGTAAAAGCAGAATATGCCATTGTTCTACATTGTTAAAAACTGCATTATTCTAAGGCCAGTAGAGGCCTGACCTTTCACATACTGATTTGCACATACATTTACAGGCATTGGGTGCAGATTTTAGCTGACCCCTTGCACAGGTGCTCCAACTACAAGAATTTTCAAGGGGCTGGTGTGAATCCCATTGTGGAGTTCCTGTGGGTGTTAGCTGTTGAAAAGAGAGCACTGACTATCATCATCCCAGTCAACTGGGCTGTTGAGCTCCATGTTTCTAAGGATGGCAGTGCTGTCTGCTCACATGGGTACAATTCCTTCTGAGGGCTCTAGCAGCACTGCAGGCTGTCTGCAGACCTCCAACACACGAGGCAATATCTTGGCTTTGCAGGCATAAGTGTGGATTTTCAGGTGCCAGTGCAGATTTTTCTCCTCCAGAATGGCTCTGCTTAGGAAAGCTGGAGTGCATTTAGAAGGTATGAACCACTGAGAAGCCAGAACACCCATAAAAAGTTACTGTACACTTAATTATAATCTTGACAGCTGCGGCAACCAGAGTTATGGCTGGTTAATTGGACAGATACACTGGAAAATAAGAGTTCATTGTTCAGAAAGTGTTAAAATAGTGCAATTTTAAAATTTCACTATGAAACTTTGAAATACTCATTTGGTGTCAACACTGAATATGAACACAAAGGAGCTGCACTGTTCTAACAGTGTTTTATCCATTCTGAGCATGATAGGAAGCTTTTGTTGCAAGTGAGAAACACAAATGCGGCACACCATGCTCTTGCTACTCATTTGAGAAGTACATATTTTGTGTAATAATGTTTCTGTCACTTCTGAATAGGTCTTTAACTTCTAAATAGTGATTTTCATTCTATTCTATCAGTTATTTTATACTGAATAGAGCAATTTTCATACATTTATATTAATCTACATGTCTGTACTTTTATTACAATGTTATTTTTTTCACTTTTTGCTTCTCTGAATAAATCCCTATCACACTGTTGTCAAGCGTTTTCAAACTGCAGGCTCGGCACCCAAATCCATACGTATATGCTTAAATAAAAGCCCTGATTTTCAGAAATGCTGAACACTCCACAACTTCAATTAACATAAAACTGTGAATACTGCAGTGACGTCAGAAAGCAATGCAGATGCTCAGCATCTCTGAAAAATAACAATGGTGAAATATGGATTTGGGTATCTAATTTTGAATTTTTTTGGACTTGGTATCATTTAGATGCAAAGGCAACTCAGCCTGTCTACAGGGCGAAAAAGAATGTGTTTATAGAGTTTTAGATGAATTTAAGCTAAGATCAAAATAACTTTTCATTACTGAAATTTGCAAATACTCTTGGCAATGAATGGTTGATAAAGTTTAAGGTATATAATGAAAATGGAAGCTACTGGCATTGTGGAGCAGAGGAATGCAGAGAATTTAAAAAAAACACTTTTCAGAAAGAAAAATAGACAGGCACAAGCCATGCATGGACATGGATTGATTACTTCCTTTCAGATCAGGTCTTATTTCTAAGGTATTACGTATAATTGGTAGCATGGTGCAAAGAATATTTGTAAAGCTTCTGTACCCAGCAATGTTCTTTGACTAAATGCATCACTTCAGATTTCCCCTGGTACATGGCATTACCCTTCATTGTTCTTTTACTGCACAGTCCTTTAATTTCACATTACGCCCTATCTCTTGTCCAGGTGGCTTTGTTAGGAACAATCCAGGCTGGTTCCTCCTCCCACAACATGAAAGCTCTTTATTCTGTAGTGAAACTAAAAATCTCACGAATGTATTTTAAAGCCACGTGTTTGTTTAGAGCAGGCGTGCCGTGTGGCCAAACTGCGGCTCCCAAGCTGCATGCGGCTCTTCAATGAAAAAGTGTGGCTTGCCGCCGCAGGCCCTAGCTGGCCCCAGAAATATTCCTCCAGGCGCCAGGCTGGGGGGACAGTTTAAATCTCTGGACCCTGAGCATTCTTCAGATGAATGCTCAGGGCACAGCAGCAGAGGGTCAAGTAGGCATGCACAGAATAAGCTGGCTGGTCAGGTAAGGGGGAAGGGGTTAAGGGGGCGGCACTGGGGGAGCATGCAGTGGGGGCTGGGGTGTTGTTAGAGGGAGGGAGAAGGAAGCCCGCGGGGGTCCAGCTGGAGCAGAGGCAGAAGCCAGGGAGTGCTGGGGAACCAGGGGCAGGGTGTGTTTGTACAGGGAGAAGGTCACGGGGTCTGGCTGGAGCAGACAGGCAAGTGCCCAGGACCGTGGGGGAGGAGGGGATCAGTGTGTGTGTGTGAGCGAGAGAGAGAGAAGGATCTCTATTACATTAGCAGCTTCCATTGGTTGTGTGTTTTGTTTTAAAATCTAGTCTGCAACAGTGTAACTAAAGTTAACTTTTCTTTCTAGACCTCAGCCTCTCTTGACTAATAAAAAGTAATCATCTTCTCAGTACAGTATTGGTAATTAAATAAGCCACCTCTGATAGAAAGACCTGTGCTTTTCCTGGGATCATTGCCCAAGATCACACAAGGATTTCCCTACATCAGGAAAAGAGGCAAGGAGTCCTGTGGCACTTAAAGACTAACAGATTTATTTATCGCACGAGCTTTTGTGGGAGAAAATCTGATGAAGTGGGATTTTCTCCCACAAAAGCTCATGAAATAAATAAATTTGTTAGTCTTTAAGAGTGGCACAGGACTCCTTGCTTCCCTTGCTGAACTAGACTAACATAGCTATCCCTTTGAAATTCTTAAGCTTTTTAGAAAATCACAGTTATTATGTAGCTGGCATAGGGAAATTACAAAATCACAGTGGGAGAGGAAGTAGTCTCTAGTCAGCAAAGGTAGGAGAGGTGGTCCTCAAGGCAATTTCTCTGATAGAGGTCCACGTGAGCAGCTGACCTACCATGCTGCAACCCACTATTCTCATGTGCCCTTGTATTTTCTAGTATGCTTTTATTCCTCTAGTTGGGGAAAAATGGAAATAAATATCATGGTTTGAGTGTAGGGGAGACAAACTATTCAATTTCAGTAGGTTTCAGTAAGTTTTCAGCAGAAAGAAAAAAATACTGCTGTTTACAGCTCAGATATATCATTACTGTTAATAGCATACCCTGCAGTACAGCGTATCAAAGGCATAGAAATTGTTTCAGTGCAATACAGTTTGTTTTTGTCCATGTGCTGGAAATTTTTGTATGTGAGCCTTGAATCCTATCTGTTATCTGTGTCCATTGTCTTCTTGTATTCTAATGCATGACTTAGTAAAATAAGTTTTTATAGGCCTAGTTTTCATGGTAACCTTAAGGAATGATAGAATCTGACATTAGTAGCATCAATATTTGCCGCCTTCTTACAATAAAATTAAAGTGTGCAATGAATTATAAACTTAGTAATTTTGGAGTAGGTAAAGGTATGGCTATATGCCTCAGTGCGGCTCTTGAGGGTTTAATAATCAACTTGTGTGGCTCTTGAGTTCTGTAAGTTTGGCCACCCCTGGTCTAGAGCATAAATTAAGCATGCATCAGTGTATAAATCAAACAGCATTTGTTTGTGAAACAATCATACTCTTTATATCACTAAGGCTGTTTAAATGAAATTGCAATTGTTACATTGGCTGCAGAACAGCTTTTCCATTGCAGAGAACACTCTGTTTGTTTAGGACTCATCTGAGCCTTAATGCTCGTTCTTGTAGCTGTGCTGCCCCAGAAACTGCCTTGAGAGGGACCTGGGACTTAGCCCTAGTCTATACTTGCTGCACTTTTCAGCAGCAGTTGAAGGGAGATACGCAAGGTATGTAAAATACATTGTGTATTTCACAATGACGTTGTAATCTCTCACTACACACTAGGGCAAGCTGACTAGAAATGCCTTCCTGTCAGCCTACTGCAACTCCAGTCCCAGGGCTGGAGTTGCTATGGCAATTTCTGGAGCAAATGAGTTGGGTCTGCACAGACTCCTCAATTGCACCCAGAAGATTGTGCTGATGGCAGCGATTCAGTATAGACTAAGCCTCAGAGTCACAATGCCTCCCCTCCGGAGCATTGCTGCCTTAAAAAAAGGGTTGGGGTCCAGGGCCGGACCCTGCCCTGTCCCGCCCTGGGCCCAATCCAGCTCCAGCCACTGCAGGCAAGCTGCAGGCATCCCTAGCCCAGCTCTGGCCGCAGTTGGCCAGCAGTCCCCATGCTGACTCAGGGCAGGGTCAGCCAGCGCAGATGCAGGGTCCGAGCCCTCTGGGCCCACAGGCAGCAGTGCCCCCGCCTCCTGCTCTCCTCTTTCCCGGACAGGACTGTCTCTTGCCTTGAGCCAGTGAGGCCCCGGCTCAGAGCACTACAGGCTTAGGAGCGCTGCGTGCCACAGCGGGCAACCCAGAAGCTGGATCCCGTGCTCCTGCCCCTCCCTGAGCCAGCCACTCTGCCCCCGGGGGCAGAGCGGCCCAGCCCATGGGGCAGACTCCACTTTCTTGCTGTGCCTCTGGGCTGGCCCTCCTTGCCCCTAGGGTGGAACAGCTGACCCAGGGAAGGAGTGGGAGAGCGAAGCCTGGCCTCTGGGCTGGCTCGCTCTGCCCCTGGGCCAGCTGATCCGTGCCCTGGGGACAGGATGAGCCAGCCCAGAGCGGAGGCTGGGTTCCCCTCATCCCTGCCGGGGGCAAAAGTGAAACCCAGCTCAGGGCACCACAGCCCCTTGAGCTGGCCCTGGGTGGGGGAAAGTAAGTTGTTGCTGTCTGTTACAGGAATGCAGCTGCTTTCCCCCTTGCACCTGAAGAGTTCAGTTCTGCTAACCAGCAAAGAGGGACCAAGTATCTGTGCCTTCCTTCTCCTCTCCACCTCCCTTTCACCCAGTGGCACATTTAGGCACAAGCCAAGTAAGCCACGGCTTAGGACCCCACATTATGAGGGGCTTCTAAATATGTCAGAGATAACTAAGAAGGTTTACCACAACTGAAGTTGCTTTGGCTTAAATTTTTATAAATCCTGACCTCCCCATTCCAATCCACACCCAATCCCACCAACCTCCATTTCAGGACTGCTAGGTTACTCACATCACCCATAGGTTGCCCATGTCACCTCAGACCTCAGGAGGAGACAAGGGGATGGTTTATCATTTACTTTTCCATGACCCTTTCTGTTATAATTTAACACACTTTTTTCTCTTTATTTTTTATGGCATAGGTTAGAGCCTCAGTATGTCTTAATCTGGCCCTGCCCTCACCCACTGAGGATTGTGCCACGTATGCAGTATCACTCTTCCAGCTGCAATTGGAGTAGATCATATGAAGACTCAGGCAGTAAGGCTGAAAAATTGGGAGGCGGTGAGCAGTAATAAGCATCTATATTAGACAAAGCCCTGAATATCAGGTCTATCCTTACAAAATCAGGATGTCTGGTCACTCTAGTCCTATGTAGCTGAGCAGAGTGTGAGGAGTCTTACTTCTTTGAGCAGCTGCTTATGCCTCGTGCACAATTTTGCACTTAAACAGCATTAGTGCTGCAATGAACATTTCAACAGAAGAAACAAAGGATGCAGTTCCAGCACCAATGATGTCAATAGCAAAGCTCTTGCTGAGATTACCAGTACAGCCCAGGATATGTATGCAGCACAGTGACAGATAACATTATTGTAATTCATGGAAACTGAACAAACAAAAATTAGTTTGCGAGTTGTGACAATGAGTGAAACAATGTTATGTCTTCTGCCACTGAGTAGTCAAGACTGCAAAAAGTTAAGGATAAGTAAACTGCACTGGGGTAGGGGGTGATGAGTGAGAATAATTAAAACAAAGCATGCAAAAGAACAGAGGACTTACCACAGCCTTGAATAAGACCAAAAGAAGAAGAGAGTATTAAAATCTAATTAGCAAACAGAATGATTCATCTCAATCTGTTGTTTACACAGCTTATTATTACAGAGGATGGAAATGATTGCCAAACATGTCTTAAAGGTACATGTTGGACTCCCACAAAGGTTTGCAGTGAGGGGAAGCATAAATTCATGCCATGGGGATTCTGAACAGGCTAAAGCACAGTAGATAACATAAAACTACTGTTCAGCATATTACACAGAATTGGAAGTAGCTGGAAAGTGAAAGTCAGGAAGAAACAACAAATTGCCTACTGTGTACAGCTCTAGTTTATGCTGCTTAGAAAGACGGGACTGAGTACTGAAATCATTACTCAGGTTTTATTAAAGTCTTATTCATACAAAACAACACTGACCTTGACTTCAAAGTAGTTTTGCTTGAGTAGAGAATGACTAAAAATCGAGGTATATATTCTGCTTTCAATCACACCAGTGTAAATTCACTCTAATGATTCACACTGATGCAAAGATCCTTGTAAAGAGCTCTCAGTTCAGCCCAGGCTGTTTAATGAGCTATTGCTATAGAGTTTCATGTTTGTCTCATTTAATTTCCTTAAGAAAGTGTGTCCAGAATGGAGTTCCCAAAATGTGCACCTTTATATCTATAAATACATGGACTCTGAGGCTGACGTACCTGCCCATAAAAAGCAACACGATAGTATCGCCCGAACAAGCGTTTCTCAGAATTCACTACTTCTGCGACCTTCAGATATGACCGATGGATGTCATAGTACAGATCTGACAGTTTCTAAGGTAAAAGAGAAGATGAAAAGTTCAGCATAAAATTACATATTTAAAGGCTGTATTCAGGATAAATTTGCCTCCATGGGATTTCCAATCATGTGGAGGTGGCTATTTTCTTTATTCTCATCAGCAGCTGCAAGAAGTCAATTACAAGACTTCTGCCTTCTCAGAACCACGCATTTTTAGGGTGGTAGGAACCCTCTTGCATAGCTCCCTAGGGGAAAAAAGTAAACTATAAGTTTATCTCAACTTTCAGGGAAAAAATCTGCCTGCTGATAGTGTCCCCACATCTCAATGGGCACTGATGGGGATGCTTATCCTGATAACTGAGCTGGGATTCAATGGGCAAGGAATGGGATTAAGGGCACATCCTGAGAGCTACAGCTCAGAAGGGTCTTCTCAGGAGAGGGCATCAGGAGTTTCTTCATACCATCCTTGCATCAGACAGCCCACTGTAGTTAGGACAGTACCACTCTTACAAGCCACTTGCAAGCCAGAATCAACTTCAAAGCATTATTTCTAGATACACCCCTCACTCCTTCTAAGAGTAATTTATTCTATAACTTTATCATCATAGTCTGATCTTCTGGTACAAGCGACGCTTTGCACCAGGGCCCAAATTACATCACATACCGTGCTACTTTTTTTTCCAAATCAAACCAAGAACCCAATGGCTTTGAGTATTACCAGGTAAATGCTTTTCTACTGGAAATTAAAGAACAACCAAACCAAACATGGAATAATTTCAAAATGAAACCTTTTATCCTGTAATTTGTTAGTTTTATGTTTAGGTATATCAACATTTTCACTGCTAAAAATCAACTCTATGTTTTATAATTGCATATGGCAAGCCATATTCATTTGGTCAAAGGAGTTGTAAAAGTAAGGAAAACAGACCTCTAGAAGGAGCACGAACGACTAGACACAGACTAAAATCTCTACCTAAAACATGGCTAGAATTTTGATGTAATTTCATTAGGCAGCAATATTGTGGTTTTCATGAGTTTACAGGCTCATTTGCCCAAAGAAATTTGTACCATGATTTTCGTCCCTTGGAAAGGAGCAGGGTTTGAAAGCAAAGCCTTTCATTCATTCGTAGGACTGGTAAAGCATAGGTGACAGCAGTGTGAGTTTCCATCGTGTGCCTCATTAATTACTGAGCCGTCAGTCCTGCAATGAACTCCACATAGGTGCAGGGGCCTGCCCACTTTTTTAACTCATTGCATGTCAGGGCATCAGTCATTATAGTGATGTGGACCCCAATCCTCTTGGAACTGACCTAAGACCACTACGTTCATTTTATGTATGCCTGGAACCGCCATGAAGATGGAACAATGTTTCCTTCACAGGTGATAATATGTGGTAATTTTACTCACACAGATCTGAGTAATGAAAATTGTATCAGGGAAACTTGGAGATGTAGAAATCCAAGAAAGTGTATTTCTGGTATTTCTGTATGTATCCGAGGGTTTCCAAAATCTCACACGGGCGTCAGGCAAGATATTTTTAAAGAATTTATTAAAAAAGAAGAGGAAAAAACTCCAGCAATATTAAAATAAAAGTAAAATAAAATAATTCAAAGAATAACATTTGTCTATGTCAGTGTTTCCCAACCAGTGTGCCATGGCACACAGGTATGCCATCACGCCTGAGCAGGCGTGCCACAACATTTTTTTGAAAACTACTCAAAGAGCTCTGGATTGGCTCATTAGCTCATGAATATTCATGAGTTTATTTGGAAACTATATGGTTGTGTGCCTCGAATTAAAAGTAGCAAGGTGTGCCATGGCAGAGAAAACATTGGGAACCACTGGTCTATGTTTTCCTGCTAGGAGTAAATGCTACTCTTTGTTTTTTTAAGACAGAAATTTTAACTAGAATCCCAACTTACTTTAAAATCTCTTTGCTTTTCAAATACAGCGATGATAGGCTTGTTAACTTCAGCAATCAGTTCATATCTTTCAGACTTCCAAAGGTATTCAACACATAATTCCAGTTGCTCCACAAGGATGTTCTGTAATCCCACAAATGAAAATTGGATGGTGACTTGCTTGTTCATTGCATTTGGTAATTATAAGGCCATGAACATCCACACTATTTTACTTCAATATGATTTCTTCTATACAGTAGGTTAGTAGTTAGAAAGAATCTAGTAAGAAATTGGTGAAAATCATTTTGCAACCTACTACGTTCTCATGTAGAACTAAGTACCAGTGCTTTAAAGGTTCAAAATGCGAAACGTAAGAAATTTCCAATGCTTCAGAAACCACCAGTGATCAAGAAATTGGTGCCATGCTTCTGAAGCTATCACAAAAGAAGTACCTCCAGGCTGGTAAACTCACTGCTTGGGCCTTTAAAGCAGTGGTTGTCAAACTTTTTCCCTTTGGACCCAGTTGAAAAAAAAAAATCATTTATGCCCACAACCCAGCAATTACATCTTTGAGCAAGGCATTCCAGTCCTCTGGCAGCAGCAAAGACCCAGTACCTGAGGGTCTGTGACCCAACACTGGGTCCCAACCATAAGTTTGAAAACCACTACTTTAAAGAACGTATAGGTGATACTGAAAGTGCTGCCACTTACTGGAGCACTAGCACTCTTCCATCAGAGTCACTACCAAGCCAATGTATGATATATAAAACATCTGAAGACAGAAAAATACCTCCTGACACTTTTTGGAGAAGCAGGAGGTTGTTTCAATCAGGGTTTCCTGCCAATATTCCAATTTTTGTACTTTACAATCAGTCTGGCTAAAATTGCATCCCTCTTATTTCAACTGCATACTTTTGTGGCTTTATTGATAAACAGTTGCTATATGTCAGGTGATAGAAGTCTGCATTGTGGTCTCCACTGGGCAAAGTGATCCCTAATACACTTTATCACACTTATAATGTGTGCAGGCATCATATAAAGGAAATTTAGGTATGTCTTTTAGGAAAGGCCACACTACAGGTTTGGGATAGAACCAGAGATAAGTTCCCTTCCCCTCACCAAATGAAACACTCATTGCAAATAATTCAGCTCTTAAGGAATGAGGCTTGCCCTGGAAAACAGCACCAGCAACCTCATAGCACAATAAATGAAAATTTGCTTATGATATTGTTTCAGAGGCACCTCAACCAGCTAGTTATATTTTAAAGAAATTGTGGTCAAAGAAGAGATTTTATGAATGTATACTGAGCAAGTCCAGCCAGCAGAAAGTACTGGATACAACCTGTAACTAAGCATCACAACTAATCCTTTAGTAAGCCTCCTGAGACTTCCTGGTGGAAATGGCCACACAGGAGGAAATAAAGAATTTCTCTCTCATCTACTGGTAAGCTGCTTGGCTTTTGGTAGCTTCTCACTAGAAAAAGAAATATAGTCTGACTGTCGAGCAGTGGTTCAAAAATATGAGCAGTGGTTGTTCTAGAAAAATTAACGCACCAATTCCATAGCTAGCAAAACAGAGAGAGGACAAATAGTTATTTAGATATTTGGTTATCTTTCATTCAATACTCAAAGTACAGCTTTACCTACAAAAATACTCAGTGCACCTTTCCAGATTTTTGGAGTATGAACATTTGATAGACATTCCTGGTCTGTTAAATGTGTGTATAGAATGTCACTCAATTTAATAAAATCACTAGAGACAACATACAATAGGTGTAATTATGCTATATAACATGGTAACGTTATGCTAAATAGAGAGATCTGGTCACTGTATCCCTTTATAATGTCTCTTTAAACAAAAGCTTATTTTTGCAATGATTGTTCTGGTTCCAATACTTACATGAGAAGGATTTTTAAACCTATTAACACTTCCTCAAAAATTAAATAGTTAAAAAACCCTTAAAGTAATAAAGTTAAAAATAATACAGAATATTATTATTAAAATGATACCACAGCTCACCTCATTATATGGTGTATCTTGCATGCCAGAGTCTTCTTTCATAGCTCCTTCTTCTTTAATGTTTGGGGTAATATTTAGAAAAGCTGGCCATCCCATGGAAAATAAGCCTTGAAGTACAAGTCATAACAATGCTAAATAACACTTGCATAATGATAGCTTTTAGGATGATGTTAAGAATAATGAATTTTATTTGCCTAAGATTAGTACTTTTTTAAAATAATCCAAGGGATGAGTGGCACAAATGGAACTGCTTGAATTTAGGACACATTACTATAAGTTCTCTCTGTGGCATAAAACCACTTGTCTAGGATACTGCAATATGTACTCATACAGCAGTCATCTCAGAGGAACCTACTCCTGTCCTCAGCATTTAACTATTCCACTTGTGTTCTATCATTCTGGCAACCTGCATAAAACAACACATACAAGACTGCATTGCACAGTAATGATATGATACTATACAGGGCTAGAATTTACTACCTTTACTCAATGTTGACTAGCACAACTGGCCCTTATCCTGCAGATATTTACATACATATTTAGCTTCACACTATGAGCAGCCCTTTTGAAGTCAATGAGAGTACTCAGAATGCCTAAAATGAAGCATGTATGGGTACCTTTGCCATATTGAGAACTACTTTATAAGTAGTTCAGTGGTTTTCAGGTAGACTGCTTACAGCATATAGTATTACTCATCATTGGAAAGACAGGCAGAATCTGGATTCCAGTGATTTAGGCCACTAATACCTTAATATTTTTTAAAGGGAAATCTGCCAGAAAAGGTAATGTTAAGCCATACTTCAGAAAAACATGCTTAGTTTAACATCAGAAAAATGTGACGGACTGTAATCTATTAAATTTAGAGTTAAATTGGGGAACACATAGGCACACACCTGTCTTACCATTCTACCCCATGGTTATATATGTTCTTTACACACAGGACTATCATCACACCCCCCCACACTTGACAAAAAACACACTTCACTTCCTTAAGTACATTTCTAGCATCTCTCTTGCAGGTGACATAACTTCACCATTTTTGAGTGCTCAGATTACTCTGTCCTTTCCAAAACACACACCTTACTTTTTCCCCCCAAGATATTTATTCTCTTTTCCACAGCTTTATTTATTCTTGTTTACCACAGAAGTAGCTCTTTATGGAAACTGTGCCAACAGAGCTAGCTCATGGTGGGAACCACAATGAGATGTAATAAACTTGAGAAATAAATTTGTTAGTCTTTAAAAGTGCTGCAGGACTCCTTGTGTGTTTTATTGAAATGAAGTTAGAGTGGCAGCAGAACAATATATTTAGAAAAACATCCTATATGCTATGATCTAGTAAAACAATCAAATGATTATTATGTGTAGACAATCAAATATAGGGTCTGATCCTCCTTGCAGTGAGGTCAAAATGGGAGTTTTGTCACAGACATCAATAAGAGCAGGACCAGCCTCATGCCAGGCTAATCACGCAACAATACAACTGCTATTTAAAAGCCTAGGTAAGATGACATTCTGTAGGCATTTTACATGGTTCCACTCATCTCAGGCTTTGGATAACTGAAAGCTTTCCACTTTCTTGAAAAACTAATGCTTCCTCCTTTTAATAAGTTCTATCACCAGTCTATGCATTTAATGGGTTTTCTGTGTTAGTGTGAGAAGAGATATTATTGTCAATTCTGAAAATGGTTTGCAGAAGTGATTGTGAAGCTGAATATATTAACTTTAACTCAAGTTCAGTGAGGAATGGCATTATAGTAACTTCAACAATATGAGGTGATATGTAGCCATAAAAATCATGTGTCTGGAGAAGTCACCCAGTTAGGATTAGGGTGCAAAAGTCCTGACAAAGGTAAGGAATTTTTTCCAAAATTTAATCACATGTTTTTCTGCACTGGCATTTCACTATTACACAAAATAAATGTCTGAATCATAAACCTGATTTATCAAACTTTTTTTTTTTTTTTTTTTTAGAAAAGGGCTAAGACACTATCATACAAATGGAGATGCCTCTCCTGCAAGATTCGGCTCTATTTAACTTGATGTGGTAAATTCAGGCATATACCAAGGAAATATGCCTGCACTTTGCAGAATTGGGGCTTTAATGTTTTATCATATGATAAAGAAGAAAATGAACTCCTGTTAAAAAGCTGTTTGTCATGTAGTCTATGTACAATTTTGTTATGTGGATGTTAATTTTGCTTGACTGTACAATCGAGCTCTTATTTCTACCTCTGTTATTGGAAACTGATGATATGTAATTGTTAAATAATTGTCTCTTTTAAGCAATTTATCTCACTTTAAATTGAAAATTATAGGCTCATGTTATCACATGTATTTGTGCAAAACTTCCACTGATTAAAGTGAGAGTTCTATCTCTAGCAGAATGACTTATTGTTGGTAAACACTGCAGTTAGTGACATACTGTAAAATTCATCAGGATAATTAAATAGTCCAACCAAAATGAGCATCAGGAAAGTAATACACAGTATTTCCCAGTATTAACTACTTTCTATTAAAAATGCAATCATGCAACATAATTCTTTTCTTTGTTGAGGGTATCTTCTTTCATTAGATCTGTTAAAGAGCAGTAACCTGATCCCCTAATTAACTAACTGATGTTATCTGACCCACAAACAGGCATGGTTAGAACACTCACTTCCTCCATTGTGAGTAGTTAGTAACAGACTAATATCAGAGACTTGAGCATCTTCCAGGAGCATACGTGAGGTACAAATCTTTTCCGTTTTCCAGTAACCTATGGTAGTGTAAGATGTTATTAGTATTCACTACTGGTACGTGTTAATAACATGCATATTTAATAATGACACTAACAAATGAAACATTCTCATTCAGCACTAAAAAGCTAAACATTCAATTAACCTTTTATGCATAAAATACATATTCCATTATGTTGTTAAAAGAAGAGTTTACTAGTCATGTGTCTTAAACATATGTGAAGAGTACAGGCGGCAGGATAATTTGAAAAGAAAACAAATGTGATCAGAATGAATTAAGTCAGTAGTGAAATGTGTTCAGCTATATAATACTCTACATTAATCATTGCCTTTGAATACAGTTAACTTACCTTTTCTTTTCAGGTATTCTGCAATGAGGGCAGCTATATGGATATAGCACATAGCAGCCTGAAACCAGAGACCATACACATATATTAGAATACACCCCATCTCCTACATTATTCGTTTGATGAGGGTCATAAACCCTCCACATTGTCAGCATGTTTTGAAAAAGGGCAAACAAACTTAGTGTGACAATTTGAAGAAATCATAGGTCAAATACTGAACTCAACGCAGGCAAAGCTGTCATTAATTTTAATAGGCATTTTGCTTACCCTGTAAGCAAGATACCAAAGGGCTAAGATCTTGGAATTAAGATTATCATCTAATACAAACAACATTTTTGACAAAAAGAAAAATCTGTTCAGATCATTTCCTGTGCTGCGGAAAAAAAAAGCCCTGGAAGGAATGGGAACTCCACAGTCTTGTCCTCATAGGAACTTACATTGTCTAAACACAGTTTTAAGAGCTGGGTGAGCTAACATGATGCGGCAATGACCTTGTGGTCACTATAAATAAGGACAAATCATACTTAACAAGGTGGCAGTTAGTCATGGTTAACCCCTGGTATATTGATTGTAATATATATCATATTTAGGCATTCATCAGATTAATCCATGTTTTATTTCAGTCCCAAGAGAGAGGCTGCATGGTTTGTTTAGATGATAACACCTAGCTCTTCTCAAGGACTTTTCATCTGTAGATCTTAATCTAAATATAGACCAATTTCTTTGTCTGATGTCAATTACCTCTGATAAATCTCCATTCCTAACATGAATCTTGGCCATGCTTTCAAGCCAAGTCCTTCGTAATTCAGGAGTACTGGCATATGAGTTTGCGAGGCTGTACTGAAGGTCTACAAGCATCTCTGGGTCCTTCTCATGTTCCTTCATCTGAGCTGTAGCCATTAAAACGGTCCTGATGCGTTTGGTCAGGTCTTTCACCTCTGCTGGAAAGTGATTGTTCTTTGGAAAAAATAAGCAATGAATCATTGAAAAAGTCTACAAAGTCATACTTTTACCATGTTAAACTATAGTATCACCTCTGAATGGGTCTGAAGTCAATGGAAAGACTCTTATTTAGATTAGGTGCATAGTCCCATCCTATGTACATATTTGATACAGCTCTCTAGCATTTATTTACAAATGTGTCACAATATCCTTTAGAAACCCTAGTCCACATTCTGATTTCAGTTACACCATTTTTAGTTACACCACTGTTTATGTGAATTAACGCCACTGAAGTCAATGAACTGATGCTGGTGCAGTGGGTGGAAATCTGACTATTGGTTTTTAAAAGTTAATAATTTATTTCCACATTTACTGGTGCAAGTAATGCCTAACTCCACGGGTAGCTTCACTGACTTCAGTGACTGAACACAGTATTTAATGTGACAAATGGTATCTCAGTCTGGCTCACGGCCACATCAAACAAGAAGATTGAAATTTGGTCCTCATTAATTTTAGATAATTTCTCAAAAAATACTTAAGTTAGTTCTGCTGTTTTTCTTTTTGAAGTGGACAATAATAAACTCTGACTTTCAGGGGGTGGGGTTTTATGCATTTGGTTTTGGTTTTTTGCACAAGTTTAGAGAGCAAAACAATACAGAAAAATTGTGGCTCTCTTTTGACTGGCAGAGTTGAGAATGTTGCAAAAGCACAACATACAGATAAAAAGTTATCAAATCAAAGATCAAGGCTGCCCTTTAACAAAATAAAATAAAGGTGAAACTCTGAGGTTACTTACGCTAATTTTACATAGGTATAACTACTGATTTCAGGGGACTTACTCCTGATTTATACCTCTGCTAGTGAAAGGAGAGCAAACTCCAAAGTATAAAGTTGAAAATGTTTCTTGAAAAGAGATGGATTAGAACTTATGAAAAATGTACAAGTTGTGGTTTAAAACTGTTTGTTTTCTGACATATTTAGTTGTGTGTCATTAAAATATTACTTATTATGAATTAAGCCCCTTATTTTGAATTACCAAATTGTTCACAAACCAATCTAGAACTTTTATTAATGTATTTATTATTCATAGCACTCGCTTGATAGTGTGGAAAAATATTTTTCAGCACTAAGTATCTTCTAAATCAAAATAATGCTGGTTATTTCAATTTAAGAAATATTAGGTTCACCCAACGTTTTCTTGTTTCGAAATGATGAGCTCCGTCATTTTGAAACAAGAGATGTTATTTTGAAATAGCTTAAACCTACTTTAATTCGAATAGTCTATTATTTCAAAATGGTTATTTTGAAATAACGCCATTCGGATGCATTATTTCAAAATAACCATTATTTTCAAACAACACTTTTGCCCTTCTCCCTCTGAGGGTGCCTTCCTTTTTGTATATATTGGGTGGAGGCATGGCCCAGGGAGGGGGCTATGTTGCCACACCTCCCATGGTGCCCCTCTCCTGATTCAAAATAGCAAGTCCTGTGTCTGGATTTGCTCTTTCGATTTGAGGTTTTTGCTTATTTCGATTTAAGTTCATTCGAATTAAAGATTTTATTTCGAATTAACTTATTTCAACTTAACTTAAATCAATAAGCATGTATGTGTGGACATAGCCTAAGTGTCATCTAGGAACTATTAACTTCAATTATGTGTTATTCATAGTGTTTCATTGGTCACATGGCATAACTGCTGCTCCATCATTGGATGAGTGAAACATTTTCAAAAGGAAAACAACAAATAGTGAACAACAAATAATAGGATTTTTAGATGAATAAACTTTCATGCTAAATTTATTAGGATTTTGGGATTTACAAATATTTACATGAGTTTCTGGCAGTTGCCTGAATAATTGAGAAAATAATAATATGAATCACTATAAAACTAAGTCAGTTCTTTTATTCATAAACATATTTGGGAATCAATTCTTCCTAACATTCAATCATCTGTTAGAGGTAGCGAAAGACACCAAATCTTTCTTACTTTCATTTGCTTGTCTCCATTAGCAAAATTATTTATTATTGCAAGTGAATGTTGAAACCGAGACCCACCAATCCCTGCATCTGCGATCAACTGGCTTACAGCTTTGATGAGCTATAGGTGAAAAGGAAAAAAAAAACAAAAACAAAAAAAACAAAAAAAATTAATGAGGCATGGTTACTAAAGGGAAGCAAAGTTTGGACGTAGTTTTTATTCCCTGCTTTAACAAATCAGCAAGAGTTGGGGCAATAGGAGGAGAAAAAGGGGCTTTCAACAAATATTTGATCAAGACAAAATATAAGCAAATATATGAATATAATTAACAAATCATCTTATATATGATTGATTGTTTACATTGAAAAATGTTAGATTCCCCCTCATCACAGTAGCATTCTAGTTTTAGGCCCATGTATCTGTACTGATGGAATCACACTGCTGTAATTGGAGAGGTGAGTTAAGCTCACACTGTTGACACACTGAGTCAAATCAGGTTTGCAGATTGGGTCAGATATGCTCCAGCTGCTATGTGTTGTTCCTGTCATGCAAGGAAACCATAAACTTGACTTAACTGGCCAATTAGTTAAGTCTGCAGCTGCTTTGCATGACCAGAACAAAGCAAAGAAGCCAGAACAAACTGATGAATCTGGCCCAAAGTTTTCAGACCTGCCAGAAAAATTAGAACATAGAAATTGTGATTTACAGAATTTTGAGTAGTTTCAGTGGAATATTTTATATAGCTCATATACATTGTTTCAAGTATATCTTACACTTCACTCACCTGTAGATGGGACCTGACTATTGACTTCTGCTTGTTAAATTCAAAGTTTTTTCTCATAAAAAAATAAAGAAGAGCTGAAGCCTCTGTTTGAGTTGACCGTGACCTATGGTTACAACATTTCAGGATTTCATAGCAGAATGATCCACACAGGTCTGCTTGCCCTTGAAAAAATGCTGAAGGAAACTACAGGAAAAAAAATGTCAATACGGTTATCATTTCTTCCACTCCTTGCTATATTTGTGCTGAGCCAACATATTCTGCATCAAAAACTCTCTCTCTCTAACATGCACAAGTTTGTAGCAAAAACATTTGCCACTAATTATTAAGCATTCCCTTGTATGTAAAAATGAGAGCAACTGAAAACAGTAGGTCCAAGCTGCACACAAATTCTGTTGTGTTCAAAGCATCATCAAACTGATTTTCAAGAAAGTACAGACAACATCATCTGCACTGAAAACATAGTAAGGTACAGTAGTTGCAATGAAAATAACATAGTGAAACAAGGGGCATGGGAAGAGTTCAGATACCACTATAAAAGCTGGCCATTCAGAAGAAAAAAAGTTTTGAATGGCACTGATTATAAGAGTTGGGGAAATAATGGATATTTTGATTCACTGGCAGTCTTGAAAGGCTGAAAAAATTCCTTTCAGTTGAAACAAAATCAAACGTTTTCAAAATATTCGGTAAATCCAAAAGGTAAAAAAGAGTTTGGGGTCGAATTAAATGTCTCAGTTGACCTGCAACAAAACATTTCAATCTGAACTTTTTTAAAGGTTTTTGAATGTCTTTAAATGAATTTAAAAGGAATTTAAAAACAAAATGCGGTTACAAACCAACAATTGAAACATTCCTGTTTTGGGGTTGGAGGAGGGTGAAGAAAGCATCAGGTTATTTTCAAAACAGACAAACAATTTGGCAATATTAGCATGAATTCGTAAAAGAGTTAAACATTGCCAAATCTGATATTTTTGCCATAAGACAATTTTGCTGAAAAATTTTGCTCTGCTCTGCTGATTACTCTGAATACCATTAGAAGGCAGACAGCATAGGATGTAAAGGTCCAAGCAGCTCCGTTCCCTCAGAGCTACTGATCACAGGTTGGAGTCAGCAGAAAACAGAAAAAATGAGAGAGGAAGAAGATAAACATGTCTGGCACAGATCTAGAATGCTGTAGTGATTATTATCCTTACAGGAACCACTACTGAGATCAATGTGCCTACAGACATTTGGAGAGAGAACACAGCCCTTGCAGGCCATGGAAAGGATGGATCCGATGATGTCAGATAGTAACTCTCCTGCCATGGCACATGCTTCTTTGGCTCCTGGCAGTCTGATGCGTAATTTAAAGCAATCTGTGACTGGTGTATCTCATGTTTCCCTTGGCCTTTGAGTTATATTGCTGGAAGAAGCATGACCATCCATTCACCCACTCCACCGATCTACCTATCTATTTAGATAGATCCATGTAGATATAGGTATATAGATGGATATTTTTAAACTTACACCTATTTTGGAAGAATGGCATGTAGTTTACACTCTTCTCTATTACTGTGATACATGCAAGAGACTGGACAATCAGATCCATTTTGCTTAATGTTAAAAAATTACAGTAGAATTTCTCCCACTACTTCTCCTCAGCCATCAATATAATCCAGCTACCAAATCCCAATTATTTATTTTTAAATAGGCCTCAACTCCACCTCTAATTTTATAACTGTGTAGCTTTTAGATCTGATTCTTAGGCACAGAGAGGTTGTCTGAAATCTAAGCGCTAGAAAAAGCTCCTGTAATTACTTGCAGTGGCAAAAGGACAAGTAGTAAATCAGATGGTTTTTTTCAGTGGTGATCCCTAAATACCGATGAAATGAAGAGACAAAAAGCGCATGAACATGTGAAATCCTCCACAGAGTTGGATCACTGCCTTGTCCACCTCACGTAATGGTTTTCAAACAGAACAGAAGTCTAGTTACCTTGCTCACAAACAACCGCAAAGCAGCAAAGACATGCTTGAGGGCTCTCGCTGACTGATTGACTTGAAAAAAGAGCATGTATGTGTCAAAGACCTTTTTCATCAGGGCATTCTGACAGTCAGATTGCTGGAGTTGTCTCTGAAAGGTCAGCATACAAACAGTATGGTCACATTTTAAAAGAAGGGAATAGAAAATGGTTCCTTCATGTTTTTTACACTGAGTCCTAAAGCATCCAAATGGAGGGGTATCTTTAACATCTGCCTTACAAATTCTCAGTGTTTAGCAGTAAAATAAGGCAGTCCCAGTGGTCCTCACACATGCAGTAGTATCGGGCCATTGTTTTCCACTGTTTGTTCTCCTCACTCATTAAAACTAACTACTATACATATTACTCAGGACAGGTAAGTGGGACTCATGAAAACTCAGCTGTTGATAGCTACTACTTTCTATTTTGAGTGAAGAAAAAAAACTAAGGAAAAACAAGGAGTCCTGTGGCACTTAAAGACTAACAGATTTTTTTTGCATGAGCTTTAAATCTGTTAGTTTTTAAGTGCCACAGGACTCCTTTGTGCTTTTTTTTTTTTTTTTTTTTTTTGCTAGACTAGACTAACATGGCTGCCCCTTTGTATCTTGAGTGAATCACTTAGGTCAACATTTTCTAACTTAAGTGCCTACACTTAGACATTTAAATCCATATTACAAGAATGACTTGATCAGTGACCTGCATTTAAGACATGCTGAGCATCCACTCAACTCCCATTGACCTCAGTAACAGCTATTTCAGTACCTCTGAAATTCAGGTGACTTTTATTCAGGTGCCTCAATATGGAGTTCTCAGCATAAGCTTTAGGCATCTACATTCAGCAAGTTTGCTCTTAATTTTTCCATGCCTCATTTTCTCTGTTTTTAAAAAGTGGACAATACCCACCTTTGTAAAAGTGCTGAAATTCTTCAATAATAAGTTTATATGAGATTGAAGTGTTACTCTTATATAGTATACAACATAGCTAGTGACTGACCAATCATCCCCTTTCCTAGCTGTTCTGCTCAGACAGAGCACTTTAGGATGTCCAATACTTACCTAGGAATTCACTATTACCTTCCACTTTCCCCACACAAACCCTCCTCTGTAATGGAATGATTTGGCATTACATTCATTTTTTTTAATGTCCTCAGGGGCATTCTGAAATTCACTTAAAATTCTCTTTTTGCTTCAACCTATGAAATCATTTCAAATAGAGTGCACCACAATAGAACATACCTGGTGGTACTGAGTGAAAAGACACAGTAGGTCAAGAATGGTGAGGCAAACTTCTGTGGCAATATTTGCTTCTGTGTCTGCGTAGTGTACAATGTCTGTTTCATTGGAGCCACCTACAGCAAAAGAAGTGGGAAGAGAACAACAAAATGAGTATCAAACTAAATAATTCCCCAGCTGGATCAGAACTGCTTGCAAAGTCCAATACAAACAGCCTTTCCCCAATGTACATGTAAGTTAAAGCAGGGCACAGGGGTAGAGGGAGCTTTTGGCTTTGATTTTGTAACAACTTTGCAACTTCAAAGAATATTGTTTCATTTTCTTTTTTCATTTGAGATTACATTCAGGCCAACAAGAGACTTAAATGATGAATTAGGCCATGCCTGCATTAACACGTATGTCAATAACATCTTCTGTCACTTAGCAGTGTAGGGAAAAATACAAGACTCTGAGAAACATTAAGTTTCGCCTGCATAAGCACTCATGTGCACATAGAATCATAGGGTTGGAAGGGACCTCATAGGTCATCTAGTCCAACCCCCTGCCAGAGGCAGGACCACTCCCACTAAACCATCCCAGTCATGGTTTTGTCCAGCTAGGCCTTAAACACCTCCAAAGATGGAGATTTCACCACCTCCCTCGGTAGCTCATTCCAAGGCTTCACCACTCGCCTAGTAAAAAAGTTTTTTCTAATATCCAGCCTGGACCTCCCTAACCGCAACTTGAGACCATTGCTCCTCGTTCTGTCCTCCATTACTACCGAGAACAGTCGAGCTCCACCTTCCTTAGAGCATCCCTTCAAGTAGTTGAAAGTTGCTATTAAATCCCCCCTCAATCTTCTCTTCTGCAAACTAAATAAGCCTAACGCTTTCAGTCTTTCCTCATAGGGCTTGTTCTCCAGACCTTAAATCATTTTGGTTGCCCTCCTCTGAACTCTCTCTAGCATGTCCCTGTCCTTTTTGTAGTGCGGAGCCCAAAACTGAACACAGTATTCTAGATGTGGCCTCACCAGTGCAGAATAGAGGGGAATGATCACATCCCTTGATCTGCTGGTAATACTTCTTTTGATGCAGCCCAGTATGCCATTGGCCTTTCTGGCAGCAAGAGCACACTGCTGACTCATATCTAGCTTCCCATCCACCATGACCCCCAGGCCCTTTTCTACACTGCTGCTACTTAGCTGAATGTTTCCCAGCCTGTAGCGGTGCATGGGATTTTTTCGTCCCACGTGCAGGATTTTACACTTGTCCTTACTGAACCTCATAAGATTTCTATTGGCCCACTGTTCCAATTTATCTAGGTCTCCCTGAATCCTGTCCTTGCCCTCCAACGTGTCTACTGGTCCCCACCAGCTTGGTGTCATCCACAAACTTACTGAGAGTGCAGTCTATTCCATCATCCAGATCATTGATGAAAATGTTGAACAGAACCGGCCCCAAGACCGACCCCTGGGGCACACCACTCGTTATTGGCTGCCAGCTAGACATGGAACCATTGATTCCTACACGCTGAAACCATTGATCTAGCCAGTTTTCTATCCAGCTTACAGTCCACCTATCCAACCCATACTTCCTTAATTTGCCAATGAGAATGCTGTGGGAAACTGTATCAAAAGCCTTGCTAAAATCAAGGTATATGACATCAACGGTTCTTCCTGCCTCCAGAAAACCAGTCATCTGATCATAGAAGGAAATGAGATTGGTCAGGCATGATCTACCCTTGGTAAATCCATGCTAACTGTTCCTGATCACTCTATTTTCCTTTAAGTGTTTGAGGATGGATTCTTTGAGAACCTGCTCCATAATTTTTCCAGTGATTGAGGTGAGGCTGACTGGTCTGTAATTCCCTGGATCTTCCTTTTTCCCTTTCTTGAAAATAGGCACTACATTTGCTTTTTTCCAATCCTCTGGCACCTCCCACTCTCTCCATGAGTTTTGAAAGATAACGGCCAGCGGTGCTGCTATCTCATCAGCCAATTCCCTTAGCACTCTTGGATGCAGTTCGTCCGGCCCCATGGACTTGTGCACATCCAGTTTCTTTAAGCAGTCCCTAACCTGACCTTCCGTCACCAAGGGCCTCTCTTCTTCTCTCCAATCTGCCACACCCATGGTAGTGGGCTGGGAGCTGACCCTGCCTGTGAAGACTGAAGCAAAAAATGCATTGAGCACTTCAGCTTTTTCTTCATCCTCTGTCACGAGGATGCCTGCCCTATTCAGCAAGGGGCCTACACCATCCCTGATCCTCTTTTTGTTGTTAACATACTTGTAGAACCCCTTCTTGTTATCCTTTACATCCCTCGCTAGCCACAACTCCGTTTGTCCTTTGGCCTTTCTGATTTTATCCCTGCAGTCCCTAGCAATATCTTTATATGCCTCCTTGGTCATCTGACCAAGCCTCCACTTCCTGTAAGCTTCCTTTTTATGTTTAAGCTCAGAGCAGAGTTCTCTGCTAAGCCATTCTGGCTGCCTCACATGTTTGTTCTTTCTCCTAATTGGAATCGCAACTTCATGTGCCCTTAGCAGGGTTTCTGTAAAATATAACCAACTCTCTTGGACTCCTTTCCCCTTCAGATTAGCTTCCCAAGGGATCCTGCCCATCAGTTCCCTGAGGGAGCCAAAATCTGCTTTTTTGAAGTCCAGGGTTTTTGTTTTGCTTCTTTCCTTCCTTCCTTCAGTCAGGATCCTGAACTCAACCATGTCACTATGCTGGTGGGAGATGCTGTCCAGCCAGCCTAGCTACTGCTGCTCATTGAGTTGGTTTTATTATACTGAAGGGTGAGCTCTCTGTGAGCAGGTACACAAGACCTCTTACAGCAGCACAGCTGTATTGGTACAGTTGTGCCGCTGAAAGCTTGTAATGGCCTTAGAGCCTATCACCACAGCTCCCTCAGAAGAAATTAATGTGCAATTAATAAATATATGCTTGACATTTTCTGTCACACAGTTTGTCACTAGTTAACTATCTTTTTTGGGTCTGTCTGTATCCTCTTAGTTTGTTAAGGGCTATCCATAGGGTAAATCAGACTGAGTGTGTAGAGGGTATTAAAACCTGTAGTAGCTGATAGATGCATTCCATCTGTAAAGCTCTAGGGTATGCAAGAGGCTTTCAAAGGACATGGGGAAAACAAACTCTTATATAATAATTAATAAATAATTTTAACAGCCACCTTAGTTGTACAGAAAGAGAATAGGCACTGTCCTCAACCGTTTAGAGTATCACTGGAGGAACTAACCCCCCACCCCCCACCTTGCATTCAGGAACTACAAATACAATGATTCTGGCTGCCCACAGCACAAAAACATGATAGGGGTGGCAACTGGAGAAAAAAGACACCTTGAGCACCTCTCTTGGGACACCCATGAAATGACTGCTAGAGTCTGGCATTATTTGTTCTATATGTGAGTAAGCAAATTCTTGACTTGTCTATAAGTGCTATAATTCTAGAACAGCACGCTAACGCCACAGTTCACTCCAGTGTGCTGCAATGCTACAGGGGAAAAGAATGGATGTTTATTTTTTAAAAGACGGGGTATCTACAACAAGAGCTCATATTACTGTATTCTCTGATTGACACAGAATTCCATTCTTCTTGTTAGACTGACACACATACAGGCATTTTTCAAAGATACCTGTGATTTTTACATGTCTAATACAAGTTACATTTTAATCAGCTTACAAGATACTAACTCCTGATTTTGCAATTTAAAGGAAAATTGTCATGTAATAGTCTATAACATCCATTTTCATAAAAATCTGTTTTCGAAAGATCAGTGCAACAAGATGTGGAAATGACAAGGAAACAATTTACAGCAGTTACTGCAACACTGTATTTTGAAAACCTTCATTTGTAATGATTAGAGATGGTTGAAAAACTCAGAATTTTGATGGAAAATGAGAATTTTTTTTTTTGAAAATACCTACAGATTCCCCCTCCCCTTTTTTACCAGCTCTAATCTGTATACCATTTCAGTTATTGCACATTTGACTGTATGACATTCCTGCGGGCAAGTTCTTAGGAGGTGGTAAATTATCACAGAGCTCAATGAGCTAGGCAAAAATTTGAGAGGTGTAAATTCATTGAAGTCAGTGAAAAGTCAACATCCCTGAAAATGAAGCTATTTATTTGGTTTTCTAAATTGGGGTTCAGTGCCTGTCCTCAGGTTGATATTTGAAAGTGTTAGCCTTTTTTTTTTTCTTTACAAGTCTATAGCTTAGCTATTAATATTCACAAAAATAGCATTTCAGCCCTTAGGAATTCAAAGACAATTGAAATCAATATAAAGACTCTCATTGACTTCAGTGGACTTTGGATGAGTCTCTTAGATACTATGACAGAAAGCTAGATAGATAAATAGATTAATTTCCTTCATACTTACTTGCCATGCTGCTGTCTATCATTTGCAAGAGTTTGGGGTTGGAAAGTGGATTTTTGCCACGGATTATTGGTAACGTTTGTGATCTGTGATGTTTGTGGCCTTCATGACTGGAGGTAGAATGCATCCTGAAATTGAGAGCATCATTTTTTGTTTAAATATTGTTATCATGCTCTTATAGTTTTTCCATGTCACTCAGAATTATATGAAATATTTCTCAATGACAATAAAGGTGCCCACCTGATGCAAAAATTTTCAGGTTAATATAGCCAAAAAACAAAGTCAGAAAGGTAAATATAGCTCAAGAAGATGTTCTGTGATGCTTGAGATCGCAGAAGACAAAATAACATTTGTTTACTATTATGAGAAGCATTGATTAAAAGAGCTGACCAATGTTTGTACAATGGCCCTTAGAGGAAAAGCAACTGAGCTGAGTTCTGTTTGTTTAGAATACAGAAAAAAAATTAAGATCACAAAGTATTAAACACAGTTAATATATAATGGTGTGGGCTGATGATTTTAGATGGACAGTGATAATAAAACAAATACATTCTTTTGATATTAATGAACAACAGAAGACATTTAAAATAGAATAAATAGCTAAACAGAAGACATTTAAAACTAAGGGCAGCATTTGGGCACCAAAATTTAGGCACATAAATTCACAATGAGGTTTCAAAATAAAAATGACTTAGTTTTAAAAAATTAGTTAAAAATGCCATTTAAAAATGGCTCCACCTCTAATGAAAATACGTCATTAATCAGCAAACAAATAAATAAACTATAAACTTCAAAAGCAGAAAGCAAATTAGAGGGGCCATTAGAAAGTTACAAGATTTTATTTGTTTATTAACATGTGCCTTCACCATGCCTTAAAACCATTTTTATAGTCAAAAGGGCTAAGTGCTGCCCTGGGAGGTGGCAGACTGTAGCAGT
>ML682006.1:18410228-18547996 GCA_007922195.1 Podocnemis expansa | reverse complement strand
GGAGGGTGAGGGAGGAATACTTCCTTTTTCTTGTGTTTCATTTGTTCCATCCCTATGCCATAACACAGGCTTATGATATTGGGCATTAATTGGTTTGAATGAGCTGTTCATAAATAGACAGTTTTATCTGAACACGACAGAATGGTGTGAACAGAATTTTCTCCAACCTGCCCTTAGATTAGACAAAGATTATCAACCACATGTAGTTCGACATTCACTCCCTTCAGTCCCTCTCCCTACACTGGCTGTTCTTATGATTGTTGTCTCAAGTCATTCAGTCCCCGTCCTTGATTTTCATTATCTAGAAAGCCACCCCAATTCCACTGCTGTTCACATGGGGCAATAAGTCACCTGCCTTGACAGAACCCACTGATCTTTCCCCAGCAGGATCAACAGCTGCCAGTGTGTTATAAACACACCCATTGGTTTTCCCCTTCAGTAGGTATAAAGGCTATTTATTATGCCATGTTTTACTTCTGAAGTGTAGTCAGATGCCACAGGATAGAACAATTAAATTCTGCCAAAAATTGTATGATATATATTGATTATTGGGAGAAAAAAGACCAGGAAAAAGGAGAGTTTAATTAGCTTATAATATGAACACAATAACATGACTACATTGCCTGTAAATGCAGAAGTAATAAGATGTGGGCCAAACATAGCCCTCTAATAAATGGCACTGTAAAGGGGTCTTAAGGTATATGTAAATGAGAATTAGCTGTTATGTTTAGGCTTATTCTGGTCTTGGTTTGGTTTAAGGTGTTGAAAGCTTAGTAATTACCATTGAGAAAGTATACTTGATGTCTGACAAGATGAGTTAGATCCTTTAAGTGTTCCATTATTCTGGGTGGCCTGAACAAACTTAAATGCAGCAGCAATTTTCCTGTGAAGAGAAAATAAATATTAACTTTGTTATGGTACGTGACACTGGTCTCATCATGTCTGTGAATAACACAAACGTGCCTGGCAAAATATGATTCAAAGCATGAATTAATACAGAAACTTTTCATTTTGCTATTGGACATATGACAGAAAAGTTCATTGTTGTAGCATGAAATGAAAAACTAAGCATCATAACATGGTGCAACAGAAGTGCACGTTTCATGCTTGACAGCTGGAAAAATGATCTCATGCTCTTCAGTATAGGGTTAGAGAAAAATGGGGGGCTAGGAGAATCTCAGTTTCCAATTCTTTCAAAGCATTCATTGAGGCATGATAGCACCATTCTGTCACAGTTCTATGGTGACAAATTAAGGGATCTATTTGTCCTTCTCTGGCATTTGCACACAAAAACAAGAACAGGAAAACCCCAACAAAATAGTGTATGATATTGTAGAAGTTATACTATCACAAGTAATCCATCCATTTGCCTAGGAAAATGACTGAAATAGCAGCACTCCAAACATTCATAGGGTTAACAATAAAACGTAGATCAGCTACGATAGCTGCAGGCCACCTTATGCCTTCAGAATGAAATTGACATATACTGATGGCTTTTATCTAAGTGTTAAGCTCCACAGTGGTAAGTAAAACAACAATGTAATCTACACCAGTGGTTTTCAAACTTTTTTCTTGGGACACAGTTGAAAAAAAATCATTTATGCTCGCGATCCAACAACTGCATCTTTGAGCAATGCATTCCAGTCTTGAGGTGGTGGCAGCAGGGGATGCCACCACCCTATACCTGAGGGTCTACGACCCAATACTGGATCCTGACCCATGGTTTGAAAACCACTGATCTACATTGTACAAGTTAAAAATGGTTACCTTATTATATTTCGTTTTCCTAGATATCTGAAATTTTGCAGGCAAACCCTGAAAGGGAACAAGTACATTTTGTAATGATTCTGGCTAATGACACCATGCTATTTTGCAAAAATTCTGGACTCTCAGTCTAGTTAAGGAGACTCATGATAAATCCATCACATAGTTAGTAAATGGTCCAAGACCTAGCAGGTCCTGGAAATGGGGAGGCAAAGAAGAGACTATCACTTCAACGCTCTTATTGCCCATCTCTTCTCCCTGGGTTTGTGATTTCTTCATCGTCAGACAGGAAACCATGGGCATATCAGCAGGACAGTTTCTCTGCAAACCGTATGGAACTTTTATGGCTACTGAAGTGATGACCCAGTCAGCTCCACTGTACCCATCTTAGCTGATTAGGGGTTTCTGGGCTCAGTTACAAGCAGGAAGCTTGCAGGAGTTGTGCTGCTAAGGAGCCAGAGGAATTACATCAGGCTGGAAGCCCATAGAATGTGGACAGCTCTGGGATTCACAGATTATTTTTTTTAATAAGACCTACTGGCTTGAGGAACCAAAAGGCCTTCTTTTTCCCATAAGTGAGAACAGAGGCAGAGAATCTCAACCCCGTATAGAATTCATATAAAATTCTGAGGAGAACCCCAAAGACTTTCCAGTCCTCTTCAGGAAATAGCTAACAAAAGGGATGATATGGCTTTAATAATTAGCGTGCCTGAATTTTACCCAGCAAGAAAAAGATAAACTATTACTGCAGCAGCTGCCTAGGGAACATTATTATTTAACAAACCAGCACACAAATTACGGAGTGAACTTACTCTAAAATGCTGAAAAAATCTGTTATCTCTGTGAAGGGAGCTCTCTGCCAGTAGGAAATCAGTGTATCTGTAACCAAACATCAAAGTGCAGGAATTTAGTAATTATTGGAGATTGAAGGCCTGATCCAAAGCCTACTGAAGACAATGAGAAGTACTCCCTTGACTTTAGACTCCATTAACATGCCATGCCTCCCTTGGCTGCATGTCGAGTATGCACTTGAGTACCCACCAGCCCAGGTTTAATTGCAGTTTAGTCGGTGAGGTGCCACTCCGACAAGTAGAATATAGGCACACCTGATGGTGCAGATATGCAGGAAAAGATTCCGGCAGTGGGGAAGAATCCCGATTACTCTTTACTGCTGGAGCCTTTCTCCGCCACAGGGAAGGACTTTGGTAGACAGCAGCTGGAAAAGACTCTGGCAGCAGGCAAGTAGCAGAGTGTGAACCTTTCCCCACTGCTTCCCACCTGCCAGAAACCTTCCTTGCTGCAATGAACGGCTCTGGCAGTGGGAAGCTGCTGTTTTCCTGGTTGACTCCGTTCTGCCAGCCCTTCACTTACACCTGTAGTTGTGCACCACAGTATGGACAAAGCCTGGTTGTCAATGCAGTCTGTAGCCACACAGATCCTACATCCTGAAAGCAGTGTGTAACATACATGTAGCACTAATAAAGCTCTAAGGATTTTATAACAACACATGTAAGAGTGTTGGGGGGGGGTTACCTTCCGAAATTGTTTTCATAATGTGAAGGAAACACATAAGAAGGCTTCTAGTTTCTGCCTGATCCAGCTTGTCAAAGCGAAGGACTGATCCAATCAAAGACAAAGGTCTCACAATCTGTGGAATTGGAAACATACCAGTTTATTGAGTATCAGGATAGACTTTTTAACTGTAAGAATTGTTTCTAAGTGTTTATGCATGTACCTTTTCACAGGTGTCAGTTCTCTCACTGTTTTTTTCATTGGTACTTGGGTTAGAGTCAAGACTTCCTAAGGAAGCTCTGGAGTCAGCATGGTTTGCTGCAGAGATAGCTATTGATGAAAAGGCTGTAAACAAAAGTCATGGCAAACATGCTAAAATAATGGGTGTGGGGACAAAAACTAATAATAATAATAATGAAAAACCAAAAACATGTATGTAGGATGGACACCAGTAATTTGAACCCCTATCATGAAGGCTTGGAATACTACATTCAGTACTGAAGACATGCGAAGAGTTGAAATAAAACAATAAGGTTTGCTGTTATTCATGTCATTACAAAAAATACTATTACTTTTTTATGAAGGCCTGATCCAAAACACACTGAAGTTAGTGGAAAGACTCTCATTGACTTCAGTGGGCTTTGAAATAGCCTTATATGAAATAAACAAATTAAGTTGTGTTTCTTTCCTCACTACGTTTTGAAAAAATGAAAATGCTTGCCTTATTAAAAATTCACCCAGCAGTACAGCCTGTAATGACTTCTTCACAGCATGACTTTTGTGATGTACCTAGCATGCCTGTGAAGAAAGTAGCAACTCCCCATTCCATCAGGTTTTAGATCTACACAAGATATTTTGTGAATATTTTTAAAGCATGAGGCAACTGCAAGAATATAGTCTTGGGATAAATGCATGGTGATTAATAAAAGGCTAATGTCAAGACTAGCATCATCATGAGAAGCAGAAGAATAAGGAAACCAATGAAAGTTGCTTCAGAAGAAAAATCAATGTATCCAAAAATATAAGGAAGTAGGAGAAACACAGCATAGCTTGTTTCCCTGTATATCACATAAATGGGTTAATGATGATATTCTCTATGAAAGATACTTTTCAGCAGAAAGCACAGTGGAGTGAAATACACAGAAATCTTTGTGTGTATTATTGGCTTCTTTAGTACCTGCTATGGAGTTCAGAACATCTTTGGAAAAAGATGTGTCCACAGAATTTGCATGTTTGATTGCTGTTTGACTCTGAAATCCTCCTGTGGTGCTCAAGTCATCCCTAGATCCCTGCATTTCAAAGTGGGAAGAACCAAGAATTCAGCTACATATCATCACTTTTTACAAATTCATACTCAGCCTGTTTATTAATTTTGTAATTCCAGTACATCTGATCTGATTGTTTAGACACTGCCCTTAAAAACTTACTTTCAGGTAAGCAGTCAGAAGAGATCAAGGCTTACCATAATACAGCGTCTGATGGACTGGGATTTTCTCTCACGAAAGTTCATGCAATAAATAAATTTGTTAGTCTTTGAGTGCCTCATGTTTGTTTTGCTGAACTAGACTAACACGGCTGCTCCTTTGGAACACAATACAGTGAGTAATGATGTGCAATATGAAACACTCTCATAAGTAAAGCTGCCTATGACAGGTAAAGTCTAAGAGTGTGTTTGCTCCTAAAGCACTTCCGTAAGTGTCAGAAAAGAGGGTATTTAATACTATTAGAAAGTATCAAGTGAAACATATTGGTTTGTTGGAAGCTGTGGAGGGCTATAGTTTTTGCAGACACTTGGCCCTAGTTTTTGGAGACTGCATATGGTCATGTAAATAATACATCTCATCTCCGTTGGGGCAGAGGGAGACCACAAATGCATTCTTATAAACCATACTCCCACCAGGTGATTTACAGAATAGTGCTGGGACAGATTCTGATTTCTACTACACAGGTGTAAATTCCATTACACTAAGGCCAACAAAGTAACTCCAGATTTCCAACAGAGCAGCTGAGATCAGAAACTGGTCCACTGAGATTTTACAACTCCATTTCTCAGCCATGGGTGTGTGGTCAGTTAATTCTGAACAGAGCTTAAATAAGGTTAAAAAAGCTGTCAGAGTTCTCTCTCAGTGCCTTCATGTCATGTCTTTTTAGTATGTTTCCCACAGAATATATCCTGTATGGACAGCCAAGGCCCTGATCCTGCTCACACTTCGGCATGTACTTAAACTTATGCACATGAATGGTCCCACTGGCACCAGAAGGAACACTCATCTGCACTCTGTTAAGCATTTGCATAGGTGTCTGTAGGATCAGCACCTGAGGCTGAATGGACATGGTTCAGATTTCCTGCCATGTTGTCTGGTTCTGAGGGGCAGGAAAAGTCTCACCCCTAGAGATAAGCAAAACCAGCATTGCTTTTTGTGAACCTGAATTTGTGCCTGTTGTTTGGAAATCTTATTGTGAAGGTGAAATAACATGAACCCCCCTACAGAGCTCTCTCCCTTCCACACCTTCACCTTACCCTTTATTCTCAGAATTCTTAAGATGTGCCTTCTCCCTTTCTGACTGTGTTTCTGGACCTCTAGTCTGAAAATCTTCCGTCCCCTTTATCACTATGGGTAGCCTCCTTTTTTGTTCATGTTGGAGGAAAAAGGGATTTCAACAAGTACAATGATCCCTAGTAAAGTTACAAAAAATTGCATTCAGTTACCTGATTGGATGTATTTATATTGAAAAGAAACATATCCTTCATGTAAATCCTTGGCATATTGTCCAAAAGCATGCCATACAGGGGCATGTACAAGTTTGCTATTTGTGCCTTTTTATTCTGAGAGAGAGAAAAGACATCCAAAAAATCAAATAATTGTAAACTGAGGAGTGCACAGCCTTCAAATGTATTTCAGTACATGGACATATCAGTGGAAAGAATAAGTAGCTCACTTACCTGATCTGCATATCGATCATCAAATGAATGTTTTGCCATTAGGTTTTTAAGGACAGCCAAAGCCAAGTGCCTAATATCCTGGTCCTCTTGCAGTGCAAAGCCAACCTCCCGAAGCAGCAATCCAATTAAGAAATGTTTATGGCAAAATTCATTGGTCAAGGTGTATTCTGGAATATCTGGATTAGAACAGAGAAGGAGCTCATTTTGTTTTGAAATCAAATATATTAATATACCTTCAAGAAATAAAGATTTCCACAACAATTCTCCAGGCAGGCTTATTAAATTGTTTCACATTGTAGAGACTCATTGAAGCATACATCTGGCATATAGAAAGTTTCATAGAAGACCAAATCCAGCTCAGCTCATTGGAGTTTCAGAACAAATTAATAAATACTAATTACTAAAATTAAACTCATGCAGTGTGTAGAATTTATAAATGAATGATGATTTACATATATTGTAGAAATTTCCAGAGGGGTACCATGTTAGTCTGTGTACAGCAAAAGCAGTGAGAGTCCTATGGCACCTTACAGACAAACAGATTTGAAATCTGTTAATTTACAAGGTGCCACAGGACTCTTGCTGCTTTTACATATATTGTCTTTCCCATCTGTGGTTCTCAAAGTAATACGATTTAATAAGCCTTCAGCCCCCACCCCCCTTTCAGCAAAGTATTATCCCTATTTCATCGCTGAAGACACAGATCAGAGAGCCAAACATCTTACAGTCAGGCAATTTAAATGACTCCTCCAAGGTAATACCACAATGCAGTAATAGAACTGGGAATAAAAATCAAAATTCCTAATGCCCAGCTTTATCTGTTCTCTGCTAACATTCCACATATAGCACCATAAGAAATTAGTCCCTCACCTGATGCATGATATTCTTGTGTTGATTCTGAAGGTGTCACAGGATCTTGATTTACCATAAAGACAAAAAAAAAAAAAAAAGACACTAATGATGCATTTTTACTAAATCAAATTAATAACATTAGCATTATGTGTGAGAAGTATATTTATTTTGTTTCTCTTTTGATAATTAATGCGAAGTCCATCAAATTCAACAGAAATGTTACTATTAGCTTCAGTGTGCTTTAGGTTAATACCTTGGATAACTAACTGTTTTATCTATAATGGATGCATGGGTAAACACAAGGGCTTTTTTGTTCAGTTTTGTATAGCAGGAGAGCTAATTATGAGACACATTTCAGTTTTTTAAGAGAGTTCTCTCTATACTCAGGCAGAGATTTTCAAACTTCATGCTTTCCAAGTCAACCCGGTCAATAGCTTCGGATAGCAAACTCATGCAGAATAAATTGTAGAAACCAGGTAAGTATCACGGTGTTTAATCTGCAAAGTATACATCAGCAAAAGTGATGTTAGCTCAGGGCAAGTCAGTCAAATGTGACTGAAATACTGCTCCTCTCCTAGTAAAATATTAGAGCAATAGTAATGAATAATTAATATTTTGAACAGAATAGAATAGAAGAGTCATAGGGTTGGAAGGGACCTCGTGAGATCTTTGAGTCCAACCCCCTGGGGCTTGAACCCAGGACCTTCTGCATATTAAGCAGAGGTGCCCTTTTGTAAAACCTGCTATGTCTCCCAGCAGCCTACCAACAGAAATACATTTAGCCTCTCCACAGAGCTATGAGGAAAGCATTACATTATCCTTTTGCTGATGAGGAAACCAAAACACAGAAAGGGGAAAGGACCCACATGCAAGGAGATACTGTATGATTCCTGGTTTTGGTGGGACTTTTTTACATCTATGTTCAAATCCTAAGCAACTAACCCCAGGTCACACAGGATGACTATGACAGAGCTGGGAATAGAGCCTGGGGTGAAATCCAGGCCTCACTAAAGTAATCAGTAAGATTGTTCAGTCTTGTGCTTTAACCACACAACAAAATTAAAGCAGCTATTTCAGGTGTGAAGGGGGAGGGTGCAGAAATGAGTAAGAAAGCATAAAGACTGTGCAGATCAGTCTGTACATCATAGGGCCTCTTCTGCCTTGCCATTCTCCACAGACAGGAGCATTCCTTTATAGCCTAGAGGTGACTGACTGGTCAGCATACATGTCTATAAGAGAGCTTGGTAAAATGGGAAATAGAATAGCAGTGGTCAAAACCAGGAGGCTGAACTCAAAACACCATACATACAGAGATTAGTGTTGTAGGACAACTATTAACAGCCTACTGGAGCTGAAACCAGTGTTTCAGAACTGCAGGTGTTTGGGGAGCTACTCCTCCAAAAGGAAAATCAGCTCATATGCTAAACAGACAATGGCAAGAATTCACCAGATGACCAGAAGCAGGAGAGCCTCAAACCTCCCTGAGTTACTGCTTGTGGAACCTCAATCTCCCCAGCTGTAGAGTATACAGCTTCCAACCTCCTTTTAGCTTTAGCTTCCTTTTTTTCTGCAGCACTTGCTCTCAAATCTCCGCCTAGCTTTAGACACCTCTTCTTCAGGGGTTAAAGTACACCAGAATGTGGCGGAACACCTTTCTGGGGCCCCCCTATTTTTAGGGGCTCAGCTTTCTGGGCCCCCTAAAAATAGAAAATGGAGCTAGAACACTATGTTCCAGGGCCCACCATTTTAAAAACAGTGGGCCCTGGAATGCAGTGTTCTGGTTCCATTTTCTATTTTTAGGGGCCCAAACACTGAGCCCCCCAAAAAAGCAGGCCCCGGAATGCAATTCTGCTGAATTCTAGCAGGCAGGGGAGAGCAAGGAGGCATGCCTGGTTCCCCGGCGCATGCGCAGCCTATGCTTGGAGGCAGAAGCCTCCAAGCGCAGCCTCTGGGAGGGATTGTCTCCCGGTCCAGCACACAGCTGCTGGTAAGTGCTGGGGTGGCCTGGCTCACATTGGGGGTGGATATTAGGGGCAGAGAGATGGATTTGGGGGGCTGGGGGAATACTGGGGACAAAAGATTGGATATTGGGTGTGGGTATTGGGAGCTGGTGAATATTAGGGACAGGGGAATGGATATTGGGGGCTGAAGTGGATTTTGGGGTGGGTATTGGGGGCTGGAGGTGGATTTCAGGGACAGGGGAATGGATACTGGGAACAGTAGCTGGGGTATATGAGGGGGTCCCACACCAGCATGGGGTGGGCCCGCGGATCTGCTGAGGGGGGCCTGGAGATTTAGGGGGTTCCAGGGCCCCTCAAATTATACCTGAACCCCTGCTCCTCTTGCAATTTCCATCTCTCAGTCCAGTTCCAGCTTTAGTATTTTCTTGCCCTGCAAGCACTGTAGGTCACTAAGCCAATATTCCATTAAACTGATTTGCAGGTATATTTGGGATAGACAGAAATAAAGATCTGAAGAATTGCCGCAAAGCTTGAAAGCATGTCTCTTTCACCAACAGCAGGTGGTCCAATACATAATATTACTTCATCCAGAAATAGACATTTAAACTGGGAGATCTATATTATCCTTTAATTAACATCACATCTATATTCTACTCTCTCCATTCAGACCTAATATCTGGATGTTATTCTTGGAGACTTTATAGTATTACTCATTCTATTTGGCCAGTAAAATATGTGACGACCAGTACATTTCATGGACTAATCTGGGAAATAAGTTATTACCTGGAATGTCTGCAGATCGTATGGGTAGGCACAGAGGAATAAAGTGTTCATGGTTACAAACTTCTTGAAGAAAGTCAAATTTGTACTGATATAAAATCTGAAACATCACAATATTAAATAATTGGTATGGACTTTAGTGACAACAGGAAACAATGTTAAAATTACATTAAAATTTCTTTCTCCTTCAAAATCAATCACATCAGCCAATAAAAGTTAAGTCTGTTATGAAATGCTAACCCCAAATGTTATGAAAGGTATTTATCATAACCATGCCTGCTTTTGGGGGAGAGGTTCCTGAAATTTAATTACACACTCATCCTGTAGCACTTAAACAAAACCACATATTTAAGGCAGCTTTCAATTTAAGACCACATACTGACTCCCTTGATGGCATATGCTGTACTTTAAAATTTGTAGGAGGTATGATGTATCACCTCCATTTCACATAATTGAGGACTACAGTACTCATTTCAATAAACTGTATCATTCACTGACCCAACACTGTGTACTCACTAAAAACTATTACAATTATTTGATGTTTTCTTTCCTCTCCACTCTTTTTAGAAATTGAGTTCTATGCTTTGGCAGTGTTAGGCCTGATCTTAACGTAAGCTGAAGTCAACAGTACCAAGTCTTCCCACTGATTTCAATAGGCTTTGGATCTCGCCAAGGAGTTTCTGATATCAGACCTTATCAACCGCAGTAATTCCTTTCCATCAGTAATGCTCCTAATTAAAGTGTAATTGTGTTTTAATCAGCACTGAATATATAACAAAGTTTACATAAAAGGTAATACAAACTATATAATGGCCAAACTAATTCCCCTGCTGGTGCATGTGGGTGTATCTATCACAGCATTTTAATAAGAATGAATACTGTTTAGTAACAGTATTTTACTTTGCTATTGAAAAAGCTCAAAGTGCTTTGCAACTGTTAATGAAGTAAGCTGTGCAGCTCCCCTGTGAAATAATTATTCCCATTTCATAGATGGGAACTGTCTTGCCTGAGGTCTCACAAGAAGTATTTCATCCCAGAACAGTGTTCTAACTTATAAGAAATTGTTTCCTAGGATGCAGCAGAACCAATTTACCAGTGCAACAATAAACTGATATACCGCATCAAACACTTGTCCCAGTTTCTGCATTTATCTGTAAAGACCCAAATCTTGCCTGTTGTAACGGGTGTAAAGGGTCCACGACATAAGTGCACAAACTCTTCATTTTTGCTGTGCAGTAGAGCTAGGATGCCAGGAGCACAGAAAACAGTGCAGACTGAAAAGCTTGGAAACCTTTTGTGGTTTATCTGAACTTTTCAGAACCTGCTGAGTACAGCTGGTTGGAAATTTTCCACTGTAATGATTATTTCTCCATGATGTGCCATAGTCACAGTCCATCAGCCCCAGAACTGGGCTGATAAAAGAGAATGAGAGCATGAGGCACCTGAATTAAAATTCCACTGAAGCACCATGGAAGCTCAGGGAGACACAAATAAATGTCAAAATGAACACAATATTTCTGAATCCATTTTAAAAAAATATTTTGGCTTTTGTCGCAATTCAGGATGAAAACAAACATCAAAATACTGAAATCTCCCATGGATATTTTCAATGGATCAGTTCTACTGCTGAATTTCATCCACATCTAGAATAAACTGACTTGGTGCATTGATATGTATTGACACAACTGCATGTTCTATGTCTTCAAATGGCTACATGTGCAGTTCAACTTTCTAGAGGACTGGGATCAGCAACACCTTTTTGTAAGTGAACAAACAGTTAAAAAACAAAGTATACATGCTGATAAAAGCTTAACATTGCTTCAAAACTGAATGAGTGGTGCTTGCTTGGCTGTCTAGTTACAAAGGAAGACAAGCCAACACACTGACTACATTTTGTTATTTCTTGAAGGTCATAAGATTCTTTATAACTCATCTTATGCATACTCTTTTTCATTAGAGTCAAGGATGTTACACTGGCACATCTGTCTTGGCTCATTGATTCTACTTTCAAATGTTTTCTGGCAGACTATTTGGAAAGGAATCTGTGATGTAGATATGCCTACATACATTTATCTTTGAAGATGTGCTAATTTCTGCTATACAGATTGACCAGTCTCTGATAATGAACTACTCTGTTAGCCATTAACTGGATGTTTTAATTAAACAGCTGTTTTTGCTGCTGACGGCAGTCAGGACTGAAACATGTTAAAACAATTTTCAGTTTATATAGAATTCTTTTCAGATTTATGATCTCCATGTATAAAACAATAACGAAGGGCCTAATAAGGCAGCTGTTCCTCTGATTATGTGAGTGATCTGAGCACAGCGTGATGTACAGTTAAAAAAACCTGTGAATAATTTTGCCAACAAAGGCACCAATCTTCTTTATGATTCCTAGGTTCTTCTTATTCATTTAGCTCACTACTGAATATCTGTGAAAAAAGTTCATGAATCGTAAAAATCACAAACTTCTATTCATTCAAAACTGTGTACCAAGAGTGAACTACTCATTATTTAGTATTTGCTACTTTCCTTGTATATGATTCCCTGATCAAGTCATGGAGCAGAAACAAAACCACCTCACATATACTACTAATCACATTCACACTACATAATTACTAACGAGTTGATCAGACCAGTTTGTGAATGAACCATGCATATTTTGAAAATTACTGGTCAAGCTATTTTAGAGAGTATTTAAGAATATATTAGAGGAAAACAAGGATGCATTTTACAAATGATTCATTCATCTAAAATGAAGCTAGTACCTTGATCTTGGAAGAAGCTATACATAGATTGACCTCTATGCATCTGCAGCTCTCAACTGAAGTTCAGTTGAATTCTGCATGGGCACAGGAGTCCAGCTATGTGAATCTCCTTGGAGGATCAAGACCTAAATTTGTAACACATTATTTACAGTAAATAATTTGATAGATTCTACTTTTGAGCATAGAGTAACTACCAAATGGATCCTAAATGGTTTCACCCTGAAAATACCCTGCTATCAAATTCCCTTTTAAAAAATATAACTCATACCTTGTGATCCCCTGGGCTAAACATGCTTACATAGGTGTTGATCACCTTAAATACAAATCCGCGATCCATAAATGTAAAACAGCGCTAGGGAAAAAAATAAAATGTTTATAATTTTATGTGTAGAAACAATAAGTAGCACGTGGCCAGATTTACCAGTACAATCAATCTGCATTGTGCCTTTCCAATGACACATGACATCTGTAAGCCTGAGTTAAATGACTGATGAAGTTTGTTTTACTATTGCCTTGTGTTACTGAAGCAGTGTAAAGCACCCAGAGCATACTGGAGAATAAGAAAGTAGTAGTGCTAAATAAGTTATTTTATTTTTAATGGGATTACATGCTGAAATTCCTATCACAGTGTACAAGTATTTAGGAGTGGGTTAATTCGATGAAATGGCACTTCAATTACTGTAGCACTGACTAAGTGGAGGAAGAATGTGATGCAAACTGATCCAAATATGTGCTTCTTGAATTTAGCCAAAAAGCTACTCTGGGAGCAAATATTCATGTCATTACTCTACATTATGATGAGAGCAGCAGCTTGATAATGGCTGAAACTAAATTGCTGGGAGCCATAAAGTTTATTGTAATGTTCAAGCCTATAGACAGTTACTGACATTTTTCCTCAGAGTGGGACAGTCTTGCAGGATCAATGTGCTAGATTAGAACCATAATCCTTAGGACCATATCCATCAAACAGGTTACAGATGCTCCTGAACTATATAAGAATAACAAACCCCAAAGTGCACAGTATATGGCATGCAGTACAGGCTGCTGCAAAATCTGGTCTGGAGGCATCTCTTCAGTTCATATAATTTTTGGAGCAGACCAGAAATGAACAAAGACCAAATGACTTCAATTGTAGGATAAGACTTGTTTAAATAGACAACATTCAAAAAATAACATGGAGAACTGCAATAACACAAGTGCAATATTGACATGAAATACTGAGAAGCTTTCTCCATCTCTTCTAATACATCAGGACAATGTCATCCATTCAGTGACATAGTGCATAGGACAAATAAAACTCTTGCCAACTAGGTAACAGCAAATAAGGTTTCCACACTACACCTGAAATGGAGACCATTTCAGACAACAGCAAATCTATTATTTGTTAATTAAAGTGTGCTGAGAGAGAGAGAGTATGCCCTCTGTGTTGCTGGTTTGCTTGATAACTTCACAGGAACAATTTATTTCCTGTATATTTTTTCCAAGAGCTGTGTTTCAGTCTGCCTCAAGGAAATTCACCCCCTTGATTTAATGTATATTGTATTATACACTCTGTATGTCACCAGGTTTTTATTGTTCCTGTCCCCCAGATGTCCAGTTATGTAACTGGCCATGCTGTGTCCTAAACACTAATTCTTCCAATCATGAGATCATTGCAGGCACTGGGGAAAGTCCAAGTGATTGAGGGATACAGGAAAAAAGGAATCTTATTGCTACTCTCATCCCATAGGAGTTATAAAGATGAAAAAAAAATACCCATGAGCTGGTCTATCAAGTAAATGAAAGAGTACTGCAAAACCTCACCACATATACAACTAATACTTTGGCAATCAGTGAAAAGCTAGCACAGGAACTGACAAACTACTTCAGATTGCTTTACTTATCCACGACATATATGTTAGTACAGACTATGGCTAAAATTTTCAAAAACACTTACGTAAGTTAGGCATCTAACTCCCATGAAAAGTCAATGGAAAATGGCCATCTAACTTATTATATACACTTTTGTTATGCTCATGAGGGGACAAATTTTTAAAGGTATTTACACGCCTAAAAAGGCAGACTAGCGTCTAGTGGGATTTTCAAAAGCAGCTAGGTGTATAACTCCCATTGAATTCAGTGACTGACTTCCAATAAGATGCAAGTGTCTAAGTCACTTTTGAAAATGGGACTTAGGCACTGCTGAGAATTTTATATTCTGCTCATATCAGTCACTAGTTAGGTTCCACAGACAAAACTGATGAGTACAGGAGTCATTGCTAAGTTTTTAAAAAAATTATCATTCACAGTTCCCAATCATGCTGGAAGGGCAAAACAAGCAGGATATTGCAGGGATCAGTTCTGGGTCTGGTTCTGTTCAATATTTTTATCAATGATGTAGGAGATGCCATAGAGAGAACACTTATGAAGTTTGTGGATGATACGAAGCTGGAAGTGGTTGCAAGTGCTTTGGAGGATAGGATTACAATTCAAAATGACTTGGACAAACCGGTGAAATGGTCTGAGGTAAACAGAATGAAATTCAATAAAGACAAGTGAAAAGTACTCCATTTAGGAAAAAAACAATCCATTGCACACATACGAAATGGGCCATGATTGCCTAGGAAGGAGTACTGTGGAAAGGGATCTGGGTGTCATAGTGGACCAAAAGCTAAATATGAGTCAACTATGAGTAATACCATTCTGGGATGTATTAACAGGAGTATTGCAAGTAAGACACAAGAAGCAATTCTTTCACTCTACTCTGCACTGATTAGGCCTCTACTGGAGTCGTGTGTCCAGTTCTGGGCACCTCATTTCAGGAAAGATGTAGATGAACTGGAGAAAGTCCAGAGAAGAGCAACAAGAATGATTAATGGTCTGTAACACTTGACTTATGAGGGAAGATTGAAAGAGCAGGGTTTGTTTAGTCTGGAAAAGAGGAGATTGAGAGGACATGATAACAATTTTCAAGTACCTAAAAGGTTGTTACGAGGATGAGGGAGAAAAATTTTCTCCCTAACTGCCGATGATAGGACATGTGTCCCGAATGTCTGGGACAGCCCCTTCCTCTCCTGGCCCCATCCCAGGCCAGAGATCTGGGCCCAGCTGCTGGCAGCGGCGCCTGCCTCTTTTGGCTGCAGCGGCACCTGAGGCTGCCAGCCCAGTCTTCAGCTGGGAATTCAGGCCAGGCCCACCTCTCCCAGCTGGAGATCCAGGGTCAGGCAGGCGGTGGCAGGAGCCCAAGGCTGGATCAGGCCCCAGCAGAGATTCAGGGCTGCAGCAGGGCCCTTGCACATGCCCTGGATCTTTCCCTGGGGCAGCGACACACCTGGGTTAAATAATGGCAAGGAAGGTTTAGGCTGGACATTAGGAAAAAATTCATAACTGTCAGGGTCATAAACCACTGGAATAAGTTGCCTAGGCAGGTTGTGGCATCTCTGTCACTGAAAGTATTTAAGAGCAGATTAGACAAGCACCTGTCAGGGATAGTTTAAGATGGTACTTGGTCCTCCTGCCATGAGTGGACTTGACTGGATTTGATGACCTCTCATGGTTCCTTCCAGTTTCTATGATTCTATCACTAGAACATGTACAACTTTTCCTGAGGTAACTTGTATATATAATGGCAGGCATCAGTAGTTTACAGAATATTTGCAATATTTAAATAGGTGTGTAAAGATGGCTACTTCTGCTGTTATGATGGTCACATATTTGTCCAACCATGCAATACTTCAGTCCTACAGCAGATCAAGAACTTGATTTTGTAAGAGTTGTTCCATTCAGTACACTTCTTGTTTACTTGACTATCACATCGATGAGCTGTACAATTTGATGTTATGAACTCTTTGGCTATGTCTACACTGGCAAATTAGTCTGGATAAGGAGGCTTAATCCAGACTAATTTAGCCCATGACCACACTAGGTAGTTCTTAGTTTGAACTAAGAAATTTCTTATTTAGAACTAAGGAATGCATAGTTCAAACTAGTTAGTACCGGCGCTTAGTTTGAACTAAGCGCAATGTGGACTCAAACTAAAGCTTAATTTGAACTTAATAAATTCAAACTAAGGTGGTTAGTTCAAACTAAAAGCGTGGTCTAGTTCTCTCTGGGTGAGAGTGGGAAGAGGAAGAACCAAGCTGCAGTAAGGTTAGGGGCAGTTGGGAAAAAGGATATTCCTTGGTAGAGAGCTGCCTGGTTGTTTCCTTTGATAAGAGAATTATTGTTTTTAATTCAGTTTGGGGAAGGGCTGATGGACAGAAATTAGCATAACAAGTCAGTGTTCTGGTGGGGTAAAGAAATGTATGGTTTTCTTTTTTTGCTTAAAAGAATGACTTGGGCCTACCCTGAGGCCCACCTTGTAAATATGGTAAATAAACCGAAGTTAAGAAATAAAAACCTCTAGCGTAGGATTGATTTACTCCGTCACCTTGGGGGCAAATCTGGATGCTAACATGGCAAAAAAGGAGTCTTGACATGTCTTTTATAAGGATAAATATGTAAAAGTGAAGGGTTTTTGTTTTTTTGTTTTCCGATCAGACACATACAGCACAGACTCAGTGGCACACTTAAGGGCATAGAAACAATTGTACTATAAATCACCTTTAGTTACAATTTGCTCAGATTGCTCTTACTCCCTTGAACTGGAAGTTTAATACCCTTTACTTTACATTACTTATGGCTGAATAAATACCTGTGCTGTAATGAAACACCTCACCTTAAGAAATCTGGAAATGCTGTGGTTTGCATTTTTTGTTTCTTCAGGAGCCTCTTTGTGTTTCCAAGCAATATGGTCAGACAAGATCATTATCAATGTGTCTAGTTCAATCTGGAATGATTCTGGAAATCTCTGAGGTCGAGGAACCTATGAAAAGACCAGATTATTACTTCAGAGTAAGCAAATTTAGAATACATTTACCGTACATGATTAAATGTACCTTGGGCATAAATTAATCTTAAATTTTTTTTATGACAGAATAATGTATATTCTTACCTGTATTCTGTTTGTATCAACCAAATGCTGAGCCATTGATTTTAAGATAATTGCAAAGAAGAACCAGGAATGCTGAAAAAAATATTATGGGGAAAGTTATGATAATATTAGTGTTTGAAAACAGAATATTTTGTCAAGACAAGGTAGGTCTTTTATTAGACTCTCTCTCTCCAATATCGTGGGGCCAAAATTGCTTAGATTATTTTGTGGAGTTTTTTTTAAATCTCAGAATTCCTTGTTAGAAGAATGGTCTACAATTTTCAGCAGTGTGTATTGATAGATCTATATCATAAAAAAATTAGAAAATTTGACATTTCACTATGACAACATGTAAGTCCACTTGGTATTTGTCCTGTGAGAAATTGAGAAACTTCCAACTTCTGTTTGACTTATCTGGGATCCAAGCCATGCAGCATCTTGTTGTATCTGGCCCTTGAGACTTTCCTTTTATTAAGAAGTAAGGAGTGAACAATTGATCATTTCCATTCATATTTACACCTATTTTTACTTTGTTTGCAAGTAGGTGTGTGAGAAATGCATGACACACAATAAGCACTGCAGCATAACTGAATCTTGATAGAGAAGCCATAGACTGAAAGGACACAGAGAATATGTCTTAGTAGTCGTTTGCACAGACTGGTGGGCCAGAATTGGAAAGCTTGTCCCATAATAAGATGGTACTACACAGGAACAGAGAACATCAATCTCTAATACCTTTTAGTAGAAATAAATGGAACTATTAAAAGTCTTCAGTAGAGTGTGCATGGATAACTACTTTAGAAGACACATCACATATGTGTATAGTAATAATGACTTTGATTCTATTATTATGCCATTTAATTTTCTACAGGTAAAGTACAACATGGCAGAGCCTGTCTCCACCTTCTCCAGTTCATTTCTAAGCAGTGGTGGTATACAAGAATTGGAAACCATTTGGATCAGGACAATGAAGAGTTTCCTGGGTATGGGGAAGACCTTAGCTGGGGTAAGCAACTGTAGTAACAATTTTAAGTAACAACTGTAGTAACCAGAATAGCTAGTTCTTACCCGAGTTCCCTCCCAGCCCCCTGTGGAGGATATGCTCGATGTTTGAGTGTGTGTCCAGAAAAACTTCAACTGGTTATTTAAACAAAACAAACAAACAAACAAAAAAAACCCCCACCATACACAACAACATTGGCAGCTCTTCAATCTTATCAGAGTTATCATTAATATTTTGCTAATAACAAACCAATATTAACTACATTAAAATCATGGCATTTGAATATAGATCCTATTCATAAATATATATCAGAGCTTTGATTCCGACCACCATTTGTGAAGTTAGAAGAAATCATCCTTAATGTTCTGACACTTATTATTATGAAATAATTTTATTTCTCACAGTGGGTGTGCAATAGTGGAAAGGAGATCCAGAAGGAGGAAGCTGATGCAGAGAACTGTGATAGTATCAAAAACGCACTAATTTTTAAAATTGTATCACTCACCTTTAAAACGTGTTTCACTGTTACTTGATCATTTGATTTCAAAAGGCCAGTCATGTTCTTGGCTAGCTCCTCATGAACAGTCCTTTCTTCGGATGACTTGGTCTTGAATACATACTGAGGAAAAATCAACAACAGTAATGTAAAAACATATAGAAATCCCAGCAAGGTCTATTGGTGCGTAGGTAACATCTTCTAAGACCCAAAGGGGCAGCTGTGTTAGTCTAGTAAAGCAAAAAAGCAAGGAGTCTTGTGGCACTTAAAGACTAACAGATTTATTTACTGCATGAGCTTTCGTGGGAGAAAATCCCACTTCGTCAGACGCTTTAAAGAGGGAGAACTTACAGAAAGGGATGAAAATAAATGTAGGGGAGTGTAAATAACAACAGTGTAAATAATGACCCCATGCCTTACAATCCCCTACATTTATTTTCATCCCATTCTGTAAGTTCCCCCTCTTCAAAGTGTCTGAGGAGGATGCAGGAATTTGAATGTGAATGAGCCTTAACCACTCATTTTGGGGGAAAGTGAGCTCACTTGTTCATTCTCTTCCTCACAGGAGAAGTTCAAAATGTCTCCACTTTATACCAGTGTGGAGCAGGACTTTTTTTTTATTATTGTTATTGTTGCAATTTCAACAGGTTTTCAGGACAGGAAAACCAGTTCTCCCTCAGCTCTGTGACAGGTATTCAGCTGTCTGTTATGGAAAACAGACAGAATATTTAATAGTGCTACTGACTACTTTGGTTGAGGGCTCAGTGTCACTAGAAATTCCCTCCTGGATCCCAGAAACCTCTCTTGATGAGGCTATTGTTGAAGCTGATATATTTCAGTTTTAACATAAAATTCTTGTTTAAAATTTCCTGACCTGCTCAACCTAAGTGGCATGAATTTTCCTAATGGGTCTTGATGCTTTTTGGACTATTTGCATAATGATCCATCTAGAAACTGATATTTGAACACCTCCAAATCATTACTGCATTTATCCTCACAACACCCCTGTGAAATAGGAAGTATTAGTCCCCCCACCTCTTTTTTAAACAGATGCAAAACTGGAGCAAAAAAGGGCTAAAGGTCAGATGTTCAAAGGTACGTAGGTGCCTAAAGGTGAAGAAAGGTATTTAATGAAATTCTCAGAAGTACTTCAGCACGTTACATGCCTAACATGGTGTCTGCTCCACTGGAATCAACGATTAGATGCTTTAGGAAACTCCACTGGGATCTGAGTCTTTAGGTACCTAAATACATTTGAAAATCTGGCCTTTTGTTTCTTGCCCAGAGTCACACAGAAAGGCTATGGTAGAGCAGGCACTTCAAACTATCTCAAGTGCTAGGTTAGAATAATAAGGAACCACAGTATGTTTATGACTCAGTTACAACTGAAAGCACCTTGTGACAACTGAAGATTTGTCATTCAGACACTGCAGCCATGCTCATGGGAGTGAGTAGTACACGCAACTGACGTGAGGCCATTTGCACATGCACCAGTTTGCAACTCATTCTAAGTACTACTAAAACATAAAGCAGCCGCACCCTTCTTCAGCTTTTCAATATTACGTGGCCAGAACTGTATGTAGCAGTTAGTTTACCAGCATTTAGCTTCACTGACTTGAGTCAGTCTTTGGGTTTTTTCCTAATAGAACTTTTCTCACATTCCTTATTCTGTTCATGAAGATCTGAGAGTTTCAGTTAATCATCTACATTTCCATTGAGGTTTCATTGGCCCTGAAAGGCAGTTTTTATCTTTTATGTTGCATATATTTCATTATGTAGATTATAGTTATTATTAGACTTTGTGAAAGCCTCCACTGTTGCAGGATAAATCAGCACATCATTCACAGATTTATAAATCCATATATGTATCACTCAGCTTATTTCCATGACTATTGGAATGGCATGAAGTTCTCTTATTTTGTTTCTGACGTGTTCTGTATCTGTTTAACCATCATTGAACATGAGCAGACAAGAACACAACCTCTATGCATGAAGGATTGGAGTAAAGCAGTAATAACTTATTTTTCTGTTCCAACAAGTTTTAAATTCTACAGAGTCTTCTTTGTCCAATCTGAGATGAATGACTAAATGAAATAGGTACAAACATAAGGTTTGTTAAATCATTATAGAGTGGCTGATACCTCTGTAGGTGATTCAGCTGCACTGCCAAATCTTTGATTCATCTAGTAATGTCCGCATAGAAATTTCCCACAATTCAAGAAAGAGCAATTGTTTTTTCCTTGTTCCTTATGATAGCATGGATGGCTTCCCCACCTTTTAACTTGCAACATACCTTTCTATACCAAGCTACTCATCTTATATTCTCACTTTGGATAACTGTTTCAGTCTGCAGAATTATTTATGCTAACTCCAGAGATATTAGTTGAATATTGGGAACAAAGGTATCATTTTAAAGACATTGTGGTTTTGACTTCCTCAACATCATCAAAATACTAGGTCAATTGTGTAAGTGAGTACAGACATACAGTATATTCTCTCTCCCAAACTGAGAATTGGATTGAGGAAACTGAACAAGAAGCTCACAGTTCAAAAAATGTACAAGAATCCATTCCAGAAAATGAAGTAGTTCATATCCCAGAATCTAGTACAAATATATGGTACCTTGAAGGGAAAAAATGATATTCTGAGAAAACAATAGAAAGCCAAGAATATATAAGCAATCAACAAGCAGAAGGAGAACTTTCAGAAAACAATCACTGGGTTACACCTGACCATTTGTAATGTGTTAACTGTTATTGGAGAAATGCCTTCCCAATATGCATGACTGGTAAATATTAAATGATAAAATCATGCAGTGTGAATGCTGCAAAATACATCCTCAAACCACACATAAATGTATCAAACTTGGTTATTTATATGCCCCCCCACCTCTTAGAATGAAAGCACCACTCTGAGGTAGGGCAGTGCTATTATCCCCATGTTTACAGATGGGAAGTACGTCTTAAAGAAGATAAGTGACTTGCCCAAGGTTAAACAGGCAGTCTGTGGCAAGCAGGGAATGAAATCTGGATCTCTCAAGCCCTAGGCTAGCGCCCTAACCAGAGCACCATCTGACAGGGCAGAAGGCAACTGTCCAAATCAAGGAAAAGTTACCAGAAAATATCACATGGAGAAATGGAGATAACATGCAATAAACAGGAGATGATAAATGCTTAGTTGGGTATTTCATACCTTTACATAAGAATGGACACAGTATTCTAAGCGCTCTTCATGGCACTTGGCAACAATGTCAGTAAGAACCCTGGAAAAGAAAGGTATTGGGCTATCCTGAAGCATGAGGCAGAAAAAAAAAACAACATTACAGGCATTACATCGTAGCACACAGTTGTACATCCGATTCAAAATTACCCATAGGTGTCTGCTCCAAGCAATTAACAGCATGTGGACAATCTGTTGTGTTCATGTGGAACTTCACAGGCACTGTATGGGCAGAGCAGTCCATATCTAAGGGCCATAATGTTGGATCAGGGCCATACTCTATTATTAATCTAAGAAAATACGCCTAGTTACAACAATTTCAACAGTTGCGATACTGATGTTATTTCATTATTGGAAGCTGAAATGACACATCACTGGAGAATATTTCAACGCTTATAAGGATCTGGGAATATTATGAAGAGATTGCAATGAGGACAATTAAAGAGAGTTGAGAATCAAACTCCATTTAAAATTGTGGTGTCCGAATTTCTCTCTCAACATGTCAAGGTTTAGAACCCTGGCAAAGGAACACTTAGGAAGGAAGGGTTTTGTGAGGGGCTTAAAGAGCAGCTTTGGACTCCGGCAGCCCAGTCCCACACCAGACTTGGAAGAGGTGCCTTAAAAAGGAGGAAACTCAGAGAGAAGAGTCCAGCCTGGGCTCCCAGAAAGGAGCACAGCGGAGAGTCAAGCTACCTTTAGTTGCCTGAAAACACAGAGCTGTAGGACAGGTAGCTGGACAATCCTGGTAGGGCAGAGATGGGCTGCTCTTCATTTCTGTTCATTTAATTTCCTTTCCTTTGTTGCACTGAGAACTAGGACTAGCACCTTGACCCTGTGGCAGAGGCCCCCTCTCCTGACAATATGAGCCCCCTAAGGAGAAGGTAGGCTAATGTAGCAAGTAGCCAGTGGAAAAACCAAGCAGTCAACCAGACAGATTTTAACTACTTGCTACAAGGGTCTCTAAGCTGGAATCCAGGGTCACGGAAGGGACTGGAGTCCTCCACACCCCCAATGAGAACAGTAGCAGAAAGACCCCAAACACAAGAGGCCAAAGGACTACTGAGACTAAGGGGTGAAAACCCAGTTTTACCCCCAAGAGGGGTCAGACCAAAGGTGAACAGGCTTGAGGGCCAAATCACAAGACAAAAGGAAGCACTAGGGGACTTGGGTGGCAGGGCTACCAAGCAAAAATCCTGCAAAGGGAACACACTGTCTGGCAAGTCACTTTGCCACAGAGTCCAACAAGGAGGCCACTCTGTACATATTGAAACCTACTTCAGAAACCACTTTTTTTTTTTTTTTGAGAGTTCCTTGTTTTTAAGATATCACCCAGAATTCACGAAAGTACTGAACATAAGCTGGCTTTATCTTTAATACAAAATACCCCTTGTTAGTTACCCCATTTCTCTGAGTGGTCACTTAAAGCAGGATTCACTGTATTTATTCTGTAAAATTTAAAAATAAATGGCCTGGTTTTATACGCCAAGAATGGAAAAAAATCAGTGCAGCAGTTCTCAAATGTTAAGACCTAATGGGATATGTTCCAAACGCAAAATATTAATTAATAGTAATTAATTAATTAACGTATTTTGTGTACATATTAATCAATATCACTATAATGGATTCTTATTCTGATAAATGAACTCATGTACCACAGTTTAATAACTGCTGAGTTGGGGGTTTTTTTTGATGGTTTCTGCATGCTGCTTCTATATAATCCAAAAAAGGTTCCAATTTTTAAACTTTATTTGACAAACCATTTCTCATTTATATGATTCATGAGATTAATGCCTTTTGAAAAATAAATAAATGACCAAATTATTCATTAAGGTTCCAGAAATTCCCTACTATTCTGATATCAATGGGAATTTTGGCATAGTAACGCCTGCATAACTGGGCGCCAAAGCAAGCCAGTAACCAGGACAAAGCATAAATAAAGTGTTTTTGTCCACAGATTTGAACAGTTTCAAATTCCTGTTCTATAGCTTTTAGCTTGTCAAACACAAGCTACTTTGAGCTACTCAAAATGCAATACAATGTGCACACATGAACAGTGGCAAAGCAATGAAAGGCGCACAGCATTTTGCTAGTGCACAGCTATGTATGTTGCTGTTGACATTAACAGTGTTGTTACAACGCCAATATACAGACAAAGAGGTAAACACTAAGAAACCATTTTTACCATGTGGGTGGATAGCCCAATGTTTGAAACACAAATCTGAAAACAAAGGCTGCCCTTCCAGTTTCTAGCCAGATTGTTTCACAACTGGGTTTTCCAGCTATCCCAACTAACACAAACTCTATCGTGGGACAAAACTGCCTATTCCCCAGTTGGCATTAATGTTAATTAATTGGGCAGTTAGAAGTCACAGAAAAAGGTTTAACTTTCTTCTCTTGGAGAGTGACTATGTCATCACTAGGATGAGCCTGGTCGCTGCAAGCCAGTGGAACAACACTGCCAAATACACTTTAGCTGTAAATTCTGTTCATGGAAATATTGGACATAGGAACAATAACTTTGTAGGTGATAATTATGTGATGTCACATCCTCTAATTAGCTGCCTCATTTACCTGCAAAGCTCTGTGTTAGACCTAGGAGTCTTAGGTTAATGAGCTCATCATCTATTAATATCTAAACACATGTCAACAGTCACACTATGGGCTGAATTTGGCCCTAATTCTATTATATATAACATATTTTTGATACCTCGTCACTGCAGTGGTAACTTCATCCACATCGTTTTGTACCAGAACCCAAAAGAGTTGATTCAGAATCACAGGAAGAAAATTCAAAATTACATGGATCTTCTCAATTTTCAGTAAATTCTGTATTAGACACAAGACAGAATAATGATAGATTTCCAACATAAATCACCATTCACTGGGGGCCTGAATTAAACCATTGTAAAACAATGGAGAATCATGCTCCATGTCAAGATTTTTTTTGAAGTATGAATTTGTACACAATTTTTATTCGTGAGATTTTATAGTGTCTGTTTACTTTGTGATTGTAAAGCAGAAAGTATTACCTGCCTTTCTTTTCCAGTCAAAAAGTAGAAAATGTGTATCATTTGTAAAGGACCAAAGTTCTTACTTTTAAAGTTACCTTTTCCCCTAAAATCCATGTATTTATGACCAAGTCAAAATCACATTAATTAAAAACAATGTTATACTATAGATGGACAGGACAGTGACAGTGGACATTACCTTACCTGATAGAGCTAATCTGAGTTATTCATTAGAAAAAATAATTGTTGTGGATTTAACTCTCTGATTTTCTTCAAGTGCATTTGTGATTTGTAAATAAAAGTAAAAAGGTTTGGCAAATATTTTTCTGTCCACTGCTTGTTCATGAATTTTTCACTTTGAATATTTGTTATCTATTTCTGTTGTGTTCAATCACCTAATTCCCATGAGTTTATTTCTGTTCCTTACTGGATGACAAATATAATCAAAAGGCAAAGAAAAAACAGCAAGTAATGATGCGTGCACTTCTAGCATACCTTTCCGGATGTATAATCACTCATGCTAAAATTTGTGCAACTTTTGGGTATTCACAAACATTTTCCAAAATACCTAGTGACTTTGAATATACACAAAAAATTAATATAATAGAGAAAATTGAACCTAATGCTCTTATTCATGAAAATATTCACAGTTTTAAAAATTCAGCTAGGACTAATTGCTGCCACTTTAAAAATATATTACATTTTCAGGTGCATCCACACTTATTAACAAAAAATAATAGACATCAGTTATCCAGAGAAATGTCATAACTATTGGAAAGTCACAGTAAAATTATCTTTTATTGTGCAGCTTAATAAAATCAGCTTAATTGTGTTTAATATGTAAATGGAACAACAGGGGAAAATACCATTCATTATACTCCCTAAACCTAGAAATCACTATTAGATTCAGACTATTGCTAAGGAAGCAGAATATGATTTGTAACACACCTTTCAGTATCCTTACTGCTCCCCTCATAACTCAGAAGTTTGTATTTATTCCGCCTCAGAAGAGTGCTCAAAGTATGTGGGCTACATATTTGACTTGCCCATGATTTGTCCACCCTCCATGTGGATTACTGTTTGACCTCAGCTAGCCTGAATATAGCTGCAAGTTAAAACTGCTACTTCTGGGGCTCAGTCTTGTAATAAACACGGAGGAGTTCATTGCAGAACTGTGCATCCATACAGGAATGCAAGGAGGACTAAGATTCCCCTTAGGAGGGTTACCTGTATCTTTGATCCAGGTGTGCAGGGGTAGGTGGCTCTGTATGCTCACTTTTTACCCATTCCCCCCATCTCTCATGCAGGAAGGGATGGGGAAGAACTAAGCATGGAAAAAATGAATTTTCTCTGGAGGAAGAGTAGAGCAGCAAGGTAACTGTGGCTCACCAGTCTCCAATTCCTTCCCTGCAAAACTCCTGAAGCAGCACAGCAAGGTGCCCTAGCTTATGATGCTCTGTGTCCTTGGGACACAGTCCAGCCCAAGGCAATTTAAAACCATGCGCTGGCAAATTCAAAGAGAGCTAGAATTTGGTCCTTAACATTTATTTACCTCCATCTACTTCTAATACTTTAAAATTATTTTACCTTACAGGCCATGACAAAGCTTGAGGTAGGTGGCTGAGAAAGATCCCTTTCCCTTTCTTGGCACTGCTGGAAAAAAGTATTCAAATATGGATCCTAAAATGTGAAACACATGCTAAAGTTAATACCTATTTTAGCCTGGATTGCATTTCAAATATTTGCCAACAATCTCTATGAGTCAGTTATGGTGTTTAGAACTTCACATAGCATTGTAAAATAATAGGAATCAGATATGGAGAAGACCAACCAGGATTAGATCACATAGTCCAGTGGTTCCCAAAGGTCACAAATATCATTTTACAAACCCTAATGGCCAGCAGTTTCTTCTCCCATCCTCACTCCTCACAGCCAGAAAGGGGGAGTGGTGGGCCATTTTGAAAGCCCCAGAGGGCCAGTTTTGGCTCTCAGGCTATGAGCTGGGAAACAATGATGTAGTCGAATCACTTACTACCACATCACTGATTATTCTTTAAGTGTCACAGGACTCCTTGTTTGCTTGTTTTTATCCTTAGAATATTTTACCTAATGCTTTCTCCAGTCTTGTTTTAAGTGTCCTGAACAATGAGGTATTCCCACAATCCAACAGATCTCGAAATTAATGTTTTTTGATTTCTAGTTACACCCTCCTGTATTATCCTAAATAACTCCTCTTTCCTTACAAAGGTTATTTACTCCCTTAGAGTTTCACTCTCTCTCTCCTACATTCAGATAATCTTTAATGTTAGAAGAACAGATTCATATAAGATTTAAGATATACTAAGATCATTTTTCAGGTTTTTCCTAGTGCTCATTTCCGATCAGCAGCTAAAGATAGCTGAGAAAAAATGCAAACTCACCTGAGTATACACAGTCGACACAGCTAACGAAGACACTTTGAAAAGCAGCTTCCCACCATCTACCCATTTAAAGTCACTTCCACTATTCTGTAAAAAACATTTTCCTTTTATTTCCATACTTGCAAACACCATACTTGCAAACACCATAAAAGTAAAAGACTGAGTAGGGTACCCCATCTAAATCTGTATTTAAAAACCAACCAACCAAAGGGAAAAAAACAAAACAAAAAAACACCTCTTCACCATGCTCCCCCCAGCCAACGTGACGATTTTATGGTTTATCCATGCCCTGTCAGCCAGATAGGGTTCCTCTTTTCCCAGCTCATCACTGGAAGTGGCATAATTTGCACCTAATCTGTTTGTACACATATTAACTTAAAAACTGAATGATGTAGTCTAAGCAGTATGCTTTAGTTACCATACAGTCAAAATGCAATGGCTCCTTTACACTGCCAGCAAGGCATAAATGAGCACCTGGCCCAAGCATTTTAAACACACATACTTCAATCTCTCTCTCCTTTTAAATAATACATAAATATTACTTAATACCTTTCCACTTGCAGGATCTTGAAGGTTTAAGTAACTGGGAGGCAAACTGGTTGCCACAGGAATGTTATGTTCTTGAGAAGCTAACTGGCCATCTTTCAATAAAGGAAGCCAAGCATATCCAACTGCACACAAGAGCAAATTAATATGACATTTTTGAATGCAAAGTCATTGGTTCATAGGATCACAGTAAAGAAGAGCCATAAACTGAAATTCTGAAATCCTTAAGCCTTAGATGAACATATATCACTACAAATATAATGCAGACAAAAATTAGCAAGGAATTATTTGAAAGTAATTCTACTGCAGGTACCTGGTGTTTCCAGAGGCTCTTTCTTTTTGGCATTAGCTTTTGCATTTATGTCACAGGTGACATGATAAAATGAAAACAGAATGTGGTGTTTCTTATGGAGTTGAGTGGGAAGCTCAATTTTCACCTGAAATGTAAAAGGTTACACCTCTCTTTAGTTTAAAGGGAATCAACCATTTGTAAGAGATGGGCTCTAAAGGACAAATCTCTCTTTCTCCATATCTCTAATCAAAGCTCACCATCTGACTGGCAATTGCTTCTCTGTATGTTGTTTTCTTTACTGGAGTAACAACTGTATTTGTGTTTCTAATGAAACAGCGCAAAGCTGAAAACTGAGGAAAACTGTTCAACTAGGCTACTTAGAAGTAATTATCTAGATATCACCACCTTCAACACTGACCCTTACCCAGGAGTCACCATTCTTTATCACGTGTCCTTCAGCAGAAGTGAGTCAGCCTGGATACCCTTTACATTAAAAACACTATTGACACTTCATCATAACTGATTTTATGACAAAGACTGAAGGTGAACAAGGGTTGATGTGAAAATAAAAACTTCTATTTATGGTCTCAAATGAGTCATAAATCCCAGAGGTCCCAACAGGAAAAATTAGTCTATTGTTCACTAATTTATATGAAGTCGAGGTGGGCTGTTACTAACCTATTGGAACACAAGGTAAAAATGCATGAAAAGTGTTAGTGTGGTAACTAATGGATAAAAACTCTTGACACACAGTTGTTATGAAGTAACACTGTATGATACTAAACTAATCCTGCAGGTAAAATAAGAGATAAGAATTGTGTTGGAACATTTTTCTGATGTTGTATCACAGAGCTGGGCAAACTATGGCTCTCAGGCTGGATATATATAGACTTCCCGAGCCTTTCATCTGGCCCTCCAGCTAAGTCTGGCTGGCAGCCTGGAGCTGCTCCCCTCTCCCAGCTCCACCCATTTCTCCCACAGACCCAGTGGAGCCCTGGCCAGTGTAGTAGCCATATCACCCAGGCCCCAATGGTGTTGGACTTTTATTTTATTTTAGTTTCCCTTTATTTTTATAAATAAAATATGCTATTTTATTTATTAATCACTTATTTATTTTATTATGTTTATATATTTTATATTTTATTTTGTATTTTATATACTTTTACATATATTTATATTTTATATATGTTTATTTTATTTTAAATTTTCACTTTATTTATTTAATTAATACACCCTATCATTTCCTTCGCTGCCACAGCATGTGGCCAGCCATACAAGGGATGTGGACCTCGAGCCAAAAAGTTTGACCATTCTTGTTATACCGGTTAAGGGTGAAAATAGCACTTATTATAAAGGTAGCAATGAAAGGAGAATTTAGACATGCAGCTTAAAACAATTTCTTTAGTTGATGCACTAGGCTCTTTTTAGATACTGCACAAGCCACATTGCTTGTCAGGGTCACTACTGTGCAGATGGCCCACCCAAATCAACATATATTAGATAGTGACCTCTGAACTCAGTGCTTCATTCATGTTGGAAGAAACTCACCACAAAGCAGTGTGTGTACATAAGGTCCTCTGCATCATTTGGGGCCACATTTGAATAAGTGCTGAGTACCCTTAAATCCAGGTGAAGTCAATAGGCGTCAGAATCTCTGAAAATCAGGCCCCCTTAAACTCTTACTATGGAGCTTAAATGGACACTCTGCATTTTGGGGAATTTCACCCATAAAGTCTGAGCTGTACTCTTTACTCAGGTTAAATTTCCACAGAAATTAATGGAAAGATTTGCTGATTAAGAGTGGGGGACCAAATATTGATTAATTACTGGCTCTGCTGTCCACAGTATTATTAGAATTAGTATACACTGAAACCAGAAGTGCAAAGTCTAGAAGAGCAATAATCCTTTCTTAGCATGCTGTCAGAACACTAATAATCAAGGATATGGAGCACTTTAGACTGGCTAGGGTGAAATTCAATTGGTGAAAGGTACACTTGCTACTATTATTCCTCGCTAATGGAGGGCCAGGGTGTGGGCTGCATTAAACTCCCAAAGCTGCTGAAATGCCTGTGGGGAGCCACAGCCACTTCATGACAACCATGTGGGGTATCTGGGCTACTGGATCCACAAAAATGCACCTATGCAGTGTTTAAAACAGTGGTTCCCAACCCTTTTGGCTTGATGGTCCCAGATATAATTTTTACTACCCTGAAGAGCCACCAGTCTCTGTTAGCAGACCCCTGACACTTGCAGCCAGACAGGAAGAGTTCAGCAAGGAGGCTGCCTACTTGCTGATCTCCAGTCTTTCTGGGTGCAGCAGGGAACCCAAATATTTCCTGTAACCTTATGCTTTTCCCCTGGGTTCCTAGGCAGTGGCTCCCTTCTACAGCTGGGGGAACAGAAGATCAATGCTCCCCTCCCTCTTCTTCAAGCACAGACCCAAACACCTATGGACCTATGCTGAGTGCTTTTCCGTGCTCCCTGCTACAGATTGAAAGGGAGTGCTGATCTCCCAACCAAAAGGAGCTGACACAGCAAGAACCTACACTGTTTTTTTAACTCTGTGCAAACATGCTCTGCTTGGGTCCTTCAGCACTGGCTCCCTTCTGCACTCAAAAGGAGTGGAGCCACAGGACACATTTTTAACACCCCCAAAGGGCCACTTCTGAGCTCTGGCCCACAGGTTGGGACCAATGGTTTAAATGAGATGGAGGACTTGAGCAAGGTTTGGCTCATCATGCATGAATTTCAACTCTAAAGAACACTATAACAAAAATATTATACAGAGCCAAAGTTAGATCCTGGCCTTTGATAAAAGCAAACACATTAGAGAGCAGGACTGATCATTAAGTCTACACAGAAAAGACTTTAAAAAAAGAAAGCACTAACCATTATGTTGTGTTAAAGAAAATGGTGAGATTTTACATCATGCTGTGTAAGTAAAAATCTCTCTATTTAATGAAACTCATACTCACCTGAATATATGAATACTGATAGCAGGAAGGCATTTTATTTTCATTTCTATGCCTTTAATTAACACGTATTATCAAAGTAATAGCTGTCTAGCCAGTGAAGAATAGACTGACCTCATCATAGAAATCAGGATTCTGTGAATGATGTAGCACTGCTGTGTAGGCTGCTGTTGTAAATAATGGTCCGCCAGGCTTCCCATAAATGCACTGTTAAAATATTATACTTCATTTGAGTTGTCAAGTCTTTCTCTTAATACTAATAAAGCTGTAGCTTAAAAGGGGTTTAGAGAAGTGTCTTTTCTTTATATTGACTGTTCATACACAATGCAATTCCACACAACTAACATGACGATTCCTTGCATTGGTGGAACCAGGGAACTTAATCGGTCCTTTCTACTTCCAGCTGTTGTGATTCTTGAGTAGCTTATTTTATGTATGTGGAAAATGAAGTGCAGAGATACTCAACAAAGGTCTTATGGTCAATAGTGAAGTTGCAAATAAAACCCAGGTTCTTCCATTTTTGTGCCATATTCATTAAGCAAGTCTGTGTGCCACAGCATTAGTTTGGAAACTGAACACTGATAACCTTAGCCCCTTAATACCACTTTAATGCATCAGACTTTGATATGCACCATCAACATATTTTGTTATACAGTAAGTGAGCCATACAGCTGTGATGACCACCAGCTTGGCTGACATGTGTAGAGTGAACTAGGAACCTCTGAAGTGAAAAGCCAGAGCTGCTACAGCTTGACTTGTAGAGCCCAGACTTAGTAGCTGGAGGCCGGACCAACTCTGTGGACAGTAAGAATAGCCCTGTAGTCCTCACAGAGGCAAAACTGCCAATTAAGTCAAAAGAAGTTCTCCTTGCATCAGGTCAGCAAGTTCATGTTCAGTGGACCATTTCTACCACTGCTTTGCTTAAAATAAAAGGAAGAGTGCAAGATAAACAAAACAACAAACTGATCTGTTCCTTTGTATTTATCTCTAGGGTAGTTTCAATGACAGTTATGCTCCTGCATCACTTCAGTGCTTTTGAAAATCCATGCTCAGTACTTCATCATCGTGGTAAATATGGCTTGGATTTTCAGACTTAAACCTAGGCATCTGAATCCACACTTAGGTATCTACACCCAGGGCTGGCCAAAGGGCTTTTGGCTTCTTAGGTCTGGGGGCAGCAACCCAAAAGATAAGAGGATAAATTTGTGGACGACACCAAGCTGAGGGGAATGGTAAACATGCTGGAGAGCAGGGATAGGCTTCAGGGAAACCTAGACAAATTGGAGCATTGGACCAAATGAAATCTCATGAGGTTCAACAAGGACAAGTGCAAAATCCTGCACGTAGGATGGCTGGGGATCAATAGGCTAACTAGCAGCACTGTAGAAAAGGACCTGGGGGTTATGGTGGATGGGAACCTGGATATAAGTCAACAATGTGCTCTTGTTGTCAAAAAGGCCAATGGCAGACTGGGCTGCATTAGTAGGAGTGTTGCCAGCAGATAAAGGGATGTGATTGTTCCTCTCTATTTGGCACTAGTGAGGCCACACCTGGAATACTGTGTTCAGTTTTGGGTTTGGCACTACAGAAAGGATGTTGACAAACTACAAAGAGCCCAGCAGAGGGCAACAAAAATAATTAGGGGTTTGGGGCACATGACCTATGAGGAGATGCTGAAGGAACTAGGCTTATTTAGTCTTCAGAAAAGAAAGATTAAGGGGGGGGGGGTTGACAGCAACCTTCAACTACAACTAGAAGGGATGCTCTAAAGAGGAGGGAGCTAGGCTGTTCTCAATAGTAACAGGGGACAGAACAAGGACAATGGTTTCAAGTTGCAGCTGGGGAGGTTGAGGCTGGATATTAAGAAAACCTCACTAGGAGGGTGGTGAAGCATTGGAATGGGTTACCTAGGGAGGTGGTGGAATCTCCAGATTTGGAAACATTTAAGGCCTAGTTAGACAATACCCTGGCTGGGATGATTTAATGAGAGTGGTCCTGCTTTTAGCAGGTGGTCAGACTAGATGACCTCATGAGGTCCCTTCCAACCCTATGATTCTATGAAGTGCCATTTTTAAAAATTCCTTCAATAACCAAGTGTTTGGAGAGCAGCAATGGGTGTAGCCTCCAGTTGGGGGAGCTGGAAGCTGGCCTGAAGCCTTGCGTGGGCCACCTGCTGGGTCTCCCAGTGACAGGGAGCCTGGAGCCAAGAGTGGACTGCCAGTAGTGGTACCTGGTGGTGAGGGGATCCCCTAGATCCACAAGAAGGGCAGCCAAAGAGCCACATGTGGCTCCAGCGCAGCAGACTGCAGACCCCTGCAGCAGGTGTACTATAACTTTGGCAACCCTCCCCAGCACTTTCAATATAGAGGAAAAATAACAACATATTAATATAGTTTTTAAACAGAGGGGAAAAAATTAACTTCCATCTAATTTGGTGCCAGGCCTAGGCCCATGCGAAAGTGTACATGCCTCACTGTGGTATGCAAACTCCCTTGGCATGTGCATGGGAGGGGGAACTATGTGCCTTTGCATCACTATACTACGGGGAGAGTTGTATGCCAAAGTAGGTACATACATACTTTAAAATTTGGACCCTAAATACCAGTTTAGGCACTTAAACGGTCTAAGCACTAAATAAGGACATAGGTTCTGAGATTTTCAAGATGTTCTAGGGATGTAGAGAAAATTAATGGGAGATATGTAAATAAACAAGTCCTCAACAGCTGGAAAAAAATCTCAGTCTAAGGGTCTGGTCCACAGTCTGTTGATGATAATGAAGAGGCTCCAGTTCACTTCCAAAGGCCTTGAATCAGGCCTCAAATCAAATCCTCAGCTGGTGCAAATCACCTTAGTTATACTGAAGTCATTGAAGCTACAGTGATTTACGCTAGCTGAGGAATGGAACTAACTGAATACAATAAGCAGTTTTCCCAGCTTAAATGTGGATTTAGGTGCCTGTCTTAAATCACCTGAATGTGAAAACCTGGGCTCGTGCTGTTGGTGTATACCAGTGGTTCCCAACCTTTTTGGCTCGAGGCCCACAGATATCATTTTTACAGCCCCGAAGGGCCACCAGCCTCCACCAGCAGCCTCCTCCCTCCCCCTAAAAGCAGTCTGCTTCCCTGCTCACTGATCTTCCATCTCCCTGGCTGCAGTGAAAAACTGTATGCATCCTGCAGCTCTGTACACTCTATCTGGATCCCAAGGCAGTGGCTGCCTTTCACAGTGAGGGGGATGGAAGATCAGTGCTCCCTTCCCTCTATCTCCAGCAAGGACCCCAACACATATGGACCTACGCAGAGCACTATGCAATTCTCCCTGCTACAGCCAGGGGGATGTAAATATTAATCTCTTATATCTTAGGCTTCAGCAAGGAGCCTGCATCAGTCTTCTAGCCCTGCAGAAACACACTTCGCCTGGGTCCTTACACAGTAACTCCATTCTGCAGCCAGCAGGAGGGAAGTTGAGGACCACTTTTAGCCCCTGGAAGTTAGGTTGGGAACCACTGGTGTTTATGCTTATGTCTGTCTCAGAATGTAAGTGGCTGTGGTCAGGGTTCTGTTTCTCCACAATGGGGTCTGGTTTGTGACTGGGTTCTGAGGTGCTAATATGACACAAATAAAACATAATAATATAGAATCATAGAATCATAGGGTTGGAAGGGACCTCATAGGTCATCTAGTCCAACCCCCTGACAGAGGCAGGACCACTCCCACTAAACCATCCCAGTCATTGTTTGTCCAGCCGGGCCTTAAACACCTCCAAAGATGGAGATTCCACCACCTCCCTTGGCAGCTCATTCCAAGGCTTCACCACTCGCCTAGTAAAAAAGTTTTTTCTAATATCCAGCCTGGACCTCCCTAACCACAACTTGAGACCATTGCTCCTAGTTCTGTCCTCTGTTATTACCGAGAACAGTCGAGCTCCATCTTCCTTAGAGCATCCCTTCAAGTAGTTGAAGGTTGCTATCAAATCCCCCCTCAATCTTCTCTTCTGCAGACTGAATAAGCCTAATGCTTTCAGTCTTTCCTCACAGGGCTTGTGCTCCAGCCCTTTAATCATTTTGGTTGCCCTCCTCTGAACTCTCTCTAGCGTGTCCCTGTCCTTTTTGTAGTGGGGAGCCCAAAACTGAACACAGTATTCTAGATGTGGCCTTACCAGTGCAGAATAGAGGGGAATGATCACATCCCTTGATCTGCTGGTAATACTTCTTTTGATGCAGCCCAGTATGCCATTGGCCTTTTTGGCAGCAAGAGCACACTGCTGACTCATATCCAGCTTCCCATCCACCATGACCCCCCAGGTCCTTTTCTACACTGCTGCTACTTAGCTGAATGTTCCCCAGCCTGTAGCAGTGCATGGGGTTTTTCCGTCCCAAAGTGCAGGATTTTACACTTGTCCTTATTGAACCTCATAAGATTTCTATTGGCCCACTGTTCCAATTTATCTAGGTCTCCCTGAATCCTGTCCTTGCCCTCCAACGTGTCTACTGTTCCCCCCAGCTTGGTGTCATCCGCAAACTTACTGAGAGTGCAGTCTATTCCATCATCCAGATCATTGATGAAAACGTTGAACAGAACCGGCCCCCAGACTGACCCCTGGGGCACACCACTCGTTACTAGTTGCCAGCTAGACATGGAACCATTGATTCCTACATGCTGAAACCGTTGATCTAGCCAGTTTTCTATCCAACTTACAGTCCACCTATCCAACCCATACTTCCTTAATTTGCCAATGAGAATGCTGTGGGAAACTGTATCAAAAGCCTTGCTAAAATCAAGGTATAGCACATCAACGGTTCATCCTGCATCCAGAAAACCAGCCATCTGATCATAGAAGGAAATGAGATTGGTCAGGCATGATTTACCCTTGGTAAATCCATGCTGACTGTTCCTGATCACTTTATTTTCCTCTAAGTGTTTGAGGACGGATTCTTTGAGAACCTGCTCCATAATTTTTCCAGGGATTGAGGTGAGGCTGACTGGTCTGTAATTCCCCGGATCCTCCTTTTTCCCTTTCTTGAAAATAGGCACTATATTTGCTTTTTTCCAGTCCTCTGGCACCTCCCCCGTTCTCCACGAGTTTTGAAAGATAACGGCCAGTGGTGCTGCTATCTCATTGGCAATTCCCTTAGCTCCCTTGGATGCACTTCATCCGGCCCCATGGACTTGTGCACATCCAGCTTCTTTAAGCAGTCCCTAACCTGACCTTCCGTCACCAAGGGCCTCTCTTCTTCTCTCCAATCTGCCATACCCATGGTAGTGGGCTGGGAGCTGGCCCTGCTTGTGAAAACTGAAGCAAAAAATGCATTGAGCACTTCAGCTTTTTCCTCATCCTCTGTCACAAGGATGCCTGCCCCATTCAGCAAGGGACCTACACCATCCCTGATCCTCTTCTTGTTATTAACAGACTTGTAGAACCCCTTCTTGTTATCCTTTACATCCCTCGCTAGCTGCAACTCCATTTGTCCTTTGGCCTTTCTGATTTTATCCCTGCAGTCCCGAGCAATATCTTTATATGCCTCCTTGGTCATCTGACCAAGCTTCCACTTCCTGTAAGCTTCCTTTTTATGTTTAAATTATTATGTTTATATTAACAATATCTGTGCCCTATGCAATCCATACTTGAAAACGCTTTATTGGTTTTTTCTTAGGCTCTTTTCAAGTATAGTATAGGCAAAACAGTGTGAAATATCAAACCAAAACATACTGTATATGATGGCAGTGCCCTTTTCTTAAAAAAGGCCAAGTTTTGCAAGGTTTATTTTGCCTAATCACAGAGCTAGCATTGTGAGGTTGACATTTCTAGTTGATACAGTTAATAGCAGATATTAAGAAGGATCATTACGGAAACTTAAAAGAATATATTACAATATTCACACTTTAAATGTTCCTGATTAAAATACTCTCAGTTGCTGGGTTTCATGAGAAACCTCTTTTGATACATTGTTCTGTGAATATGCTTTGTCTTTCCTCACCTTCATTGGCTTAGCTCCTTCTTCATCTGAGCTTTTAAATTCAATACACACTGTTATGTTCCGTGCCTGCAACAGTAATGCATGAAAGGCATAAATTGAAACAGTTAGCTCACAAAATTAAAGACAAGCTAAGATGTGTGAACTATAACAGTTTCTGCTTAAAATCTGGGGAACAGTGTCTGATGAAGTGGGATTTTCTCTCATGAAAGCTCATGCGATAAATAAATTTGTTAGTCTTTAAGTGCCACAGGACTCCTTGCCTATTAGCCTAAATACTTGCAACTCCCAAAAAAGTCACTGAAAATAAATACATAAAAAGGAGAAGAATTTGCAAGCACAAGCCAGATTCAACTGCACTGTGCAAAAGTGTAAAGGGAATAGTATTTATCTCTGTCTTGACTATAATTCATACTCAACCAGAATGAATATGCATATAGCTCTCGATCATTCAAGGAGGATCATCTTGTATACATATTTACATTAAAATATATTTTTCTTGAATACTGCCAAAAGCAATTAATGAGTGTCTTATTTGAACTGCTTTCATAGCACAAAATATTCCTTTAATCTGTAAAATCACTTCCAGGGAATTCTTACTGTGTTTAGAGGTTCCATAAATAATCAAAAAGACAGAGAAAGTTCAGAATTTTAGGATCCTATTCTACCACCTTTAGCTAAGACGAGTAGTCCCACTGAGTTCAGTGAGACTATTCATGGACAATGGGATTACTTAAACTGACTAAGAGTGGCCAAATCAGGCCTTAAGATGTTGATTACTGTACCTTGCTGAAGCATTTTTGATTATCATACTTTAGATGTTTTGGATAGATGTATACTTGGTTCTTATATACTCTGTAAGGCCTGGAATATGTTGTTAATTCTTGTACAAATTCTTCTACTTCCACTGTAGGTTGATACTCCTCTGTATCACAAAATGGCTTGATTGGGATAAAAGATGATGTTACACAATCTTAAAAAAAAATCAGAAAATGAAGTTGTCATTTTATAAATAATAAGTATGTATAATGTCATATCCAATATCTAAACACAAAGGACTAAATTCTATTGCTATTTACACCAGTGTAAATCAATAGTAATGACACTGACTTACAATTATGTTAACTATTATAGCACTGAACAAATAACCTTTGAATTAACAATATACAAGACAAAGCATAGCAGCATCATTGCAAATCTTATAATTCCAGCAAAGTTATAGCTCTAAGTAGAACTGAAGTGTCATTAAAAAATGTGTTGGCTGGGATGATTTAGTGGGAGTGGCCTTGCTTTTAGCAGAGGGCTGGACTAGATGACCTCATGAGATTACTTCCAGCCCTAATATTCTATGATTGTTTCTACTGGAGTTAAGACGTCTATTAGCCCATTTTCTCACTTACTTTTTAGGTTCATCTACTGTGTAACTGGAGGTCAATGAGATCAAGAGATAAGTCATCTAGAACTAGATTTAATACATAAGAGACTCAGGGTATTTTAATTCAGTTCAAGAGACAGCTGATGAACATAAGCATCCTGTCATCCAGAGAGCAGAGCAACTCAGCATAGCTGCCACAAAAATACAGATTGATATTGCAGTGTATGCTACTAAATCAGCAACAACCTTGATCTCATTAGGAAAAAATCCATAGTTGTCTTTACTACACAAGTCTGAGGAGGAAAGAGATACTGATTCCAGAGTGGTCTGCAGAATTACAAAGGGATCTCATAAAATTGGATGACTGGGCAACAAAATGGCACAAGAAATTCAGTGTTGATAAATGCAAAGTAATGAACACTGGAAAACATAATCCAAACCATGCATATAAAATAATGAGGTCTACATTAGTTGTTACCATTCAGGAAAGAGATCTTGGAGTCATTGTGGATAGTTCCCTGAAAACATCTACTCAGTGTGCAGCAGCAGTTAAAAGAATGTTGGGAATCATTAGGAAAGGGATAGATAATAAGGCAGAAAATATTGTATTGCCTCTTTATAAATCCATGATACTCCCTCATCTTTAATACTGCATGCAGTTCCAGTCACCCATCTCAGAATGAAATATTGGAATTGGAAAAAGATACAGAAAAGGAAAACTAAAATGATTAGGGGTATGGAAAAGCTTCCATATGAGGAGAGATTAAGAAGAACAGGACTTTTCATCTTGGAAAAGAAAAAAATATGGATGGGTATGACAGAGGTCTATAAAATCCTGACTGGTGTGGAGAAAGTAAATAAGGAAGTGTTATTTACTCTTCCTCATAACACAAAATCTAGGGTTCACAAAATGAAAATTACTGGCATCAGGTTTAAAATGAACAAAAAAGAAGCATTTCTTCACATGACACAGCCAACCTGTGGAACTTGTTGCCAGAAGACGTTGTGAAGGCCAAGAATACAAGGGAGTTCAAAAAAGAACTAGGTAAGTTCATGAAGAATAAGTCCATCAATGGCTATTAGCCAGGATGCGTGGGACTGAAAAACCATGCTCTGAAATATCCCTAGCCTCCGTTTGCCAGATGCTGAGAATGTGAGACAGAGGATGGATTGCTTGACAATTACCTGTTGTTAGTTCCTTCCGAAATACCTGGCACTGGCCACTCTTGGAAGACTGGATGCTGGGCTAGATGGGCCATTGATCTGACCCAATATAGCTTTTCTTATTTTCTTATGTCTGACCTATTCCAAGGAAAAGCAATCTGAGGCTCAACCCTGCAAACTCTTGAGCCAACCAAGAGGTAGCTCACACAAACAAGCTCTCCTTGTGTCTTTTTCATCCTAACGCTCTCCCTTGCTGCCATCAGAACCTCAACAATCATAAATCATGCCAGCTTCAGGCCAGAATAAATCTTCCAGAGGACTATTTGGTAAGGGCAAGTTGTGTAGGCTGTGTCTGTGATCAATTACAATATTTTCTTTTTAACAAACTTGAAGGGTTCAGACTTCCCTCCAGCCAATTTTCCAACTAATACAAGGCCATGCTTGCTTTGAGTCATTTTCACCCATAGCTGGCAGGTGTGTTCCTGAAATAAGACAGAAAGATTCACTGATGGAAACCCTGGTCCTTTACCTCCCAATCAATACCAGCGATATTAAAAGTGAATAGAAGCAAGACACTTCCGTACTATTGATCAGCCAGTATGGGCCAATAGATACCATGACAGGTTCTTTAGCTGATTTATTCTCATTAGCTCTATGAAGCTGATCACTTTAGCTGACTTTGAGAATCCATCCATCAGTCAATGAAAAATGTAATGGTCAAGACATTTAGTCTTTTGAAAATTCTTCCCCAAATTACTAACTTTTCATCATCCTGGAAGAGTCTAATCCTAAATTAGGATGTCTTGGTCTGCACAATAGAGTCTAGTAATTTTTCCATGAGAGCTTGGGCTGGGCAGAGTTCAGAGAAAAGGAGGCATTATTGATCTATTTGCCTCCAAATGATTAGTCCCACTGGTTCTGGAACATAGCCAAGGTCTTCCTAGAAGCAGCAGTGAGAGACATATTTCTGATTGAAACAAGGCATATATAAGATGGGAAGGCCTTAACAGGCTAATGGGATATTGCCTTAAACTTATTAAGAGAATGTGTTTTAGTTACACAGATAGAGCTCTTCTGAAAAAAATTTAAATTTCCAAACAAAACTAAAAGCTAAACTTTTGTAAAGGTTTTCTGAAAAAAAACCCCTCCAATTTTCTGTCACCTCTAGAATTAAACTATCTACATATTTGAATAGCTGAAAGATTATTATACCAGTGATAGTCTTTGTTAAGTTCTCAGAAAGACAAGTTATACTGTGTACTGACATAAAAAATTATTTAGGACAAAAAAGAGCTTACAATAATTAAAATAGAAACTAACACAGAACCCTGAAGACTTTTATTCCAACCACTCCCCTCATGTTTTGTGTATTGCACTTCTAGCAGCTCATGAAGAAAAGTGACAAATACCCATGCATTTCCCAACTGTGTCAAATCAACCATGAAAAAGGGGAGGAAATAATGCAAAAATGATTCAGCTTTTAAAAAGTAATGGCTCGGGCACATTCCACTCCAACATCCCTAACTCTTAGAAACTGTGGATCCCAGTCAGTGGACGAAGTCATTTTCAATGAGCACGCACACATATATACACATTGCCAGTGACGACCAAACCACTAGCTATTCTCTGTAACTCAACTCTGTGCAGTCTCAGAACTCTGTTTGTTTTTTAAATGTGAATTTAATCAGTGAGAAAAGTGGGCACACACCAACTATAGCAGTTGTTGTTTGCCTTTCTACCCCATCCTCTGGCCCTGCTTCTTTTCTGTGAATTGTCTGGCAAATACACGTATATTTTCCAGAAGAAAACTTGTGGCTATACAGCATGGGGGGACTTCTCTAATAGCTGCCAAAACTCCGTGTTAGGATTTACATGTGTTTGGCTCCCTTCATTAGGCAACAGAAAGAGCAGAAGCTTTATATCAAGTTAAACACAGGCAAACAACTCCTATTCCTCTTCAGTCACTTCCAGGCCATATTGCAAATCAAGCAGCATTAAAACAGTGACTCTGCTTCTGATGCCTAATGCAAACTGATGCTAAACCTCAGCAATGTAATATCAGGTCTTAGGGACACAGACTTACAGGGAACTTCTAAAAGAGATTGCTGGTCAACTCTTTTTAGCAATAAAAGCTTTTGGCTAAGGTTAATTAAAATGCCCACTGTAAAGAGGTGTTAGACTCCTGCTCCAATACCCTACCCAAGTGAAGTAAAGAAGTCTTTAAATTGACTGCAATGTGCTTTTGATCAGGCCCTTAGAGGAAGCCAAATTTTCTGATCCCAAAAGACTGTTGAAACTGTTATTAATAGTTCAGGGTGGGATTTTCAGTGGAGCTCAGGTGAGTTAGGCTCCTTTATGAGACCCAGTCTTAACTATTTCATGCATGGCAAAAACGAGAGTCCTGTGGCACCTTATAGATGAACAGATTTCTTCAGGCATAAGCTTTCATGGGCTCCAACCCACTTCATCAGATGCATCTGACGAAGTAAGTTGGAGCCCATGAAAGCTTATGCCCAAAGAAATCTGTTTGTCGACAAGATGCCACATGACACTCATTGTTTTTGCTGTACGCAGACTAACACGGCTACCCCTCTGGATATTTCATGAATGGACATGTCTATTTATATTTACATTGGTCCATTTTGTGAGATGCTGAGTGCTCTGAACTCCCAACAGCCTTGTGAGAGTTGGTAGGTACTGAGCTTTTTGCAAGACTGGGCCACCAAGAGAGGTGGCTCTTGATGTAGAAAGAGAACAAATTAAATAAATTTGGGTTTGGAGACTCAGGTGTAACAACAACAGCAGCATTTCATACAGGGGCTGATCCATAATACATGAAAGACAACTAGAGTTTTTCATTTTACTTCTGTGCACTTTGAATTAGGTCCACTGACTGAACAAGATGTAACTTACCCAATGAGCACAAGACAGGTTCTTTTTACAGTACAAAACATGTTACTTCAAGGCACAGAAAAAGATGAAGTTTAATATGCACTGGTTAAAAAAAAAAAAATCAACAAAACTCCAGAAAAATTAAAATTAAAAATTACTGTCCCTTCTTTCCTATCTTCCAGAGCTATGACAAAGCAGCAATAAATTTTAAGGCCTAAATTAAATTTTATAGATTCTAAATAATTATAAAATGAAATCATACTTGGGTGTTCCAAAGGGAAACAATCTACTGCAATGTGCAGGTTTCCAGGTATGGTCTGTATTTTGCTAATCTTGTCTGCTCTGCAATGAGAGAAATGAAAACATTTGAGGAAGCTGGGGCAGCAAAAGCAAGAAAGGATGCAATTTCTGGTTTAAGCGAGAAATATGAAATGAAATATGTTCAGTTATTTAGTTCATGAAAAAAGAAAATAAGCTAAAATATATTTAATAGAGCTACCGAACTGCGTTAAGAAAAACAATGATTTTCCTAATCAAATTAAAATTGATTAATAGATATGAAATCAAAATAACACTTTAATAAATAGAGAACCTTCCCTTTAACAATTTCTAGTTGAAAAATAGTTTTCTATCCTCCCATACAATCTTTCGACCATATTCTTCCTATGGTGACTGAACTCAAGGGGTGACTGGACTTCAGAAGATCCAAATCCATGGGTGCAGAAGTGAGAAATGTTGCTTTATTACTGATTCCTCTGTGGAAGAACTTCATTAAGGATTTTGTGGCAAGAGGGACTCATGGGAGAGGAAGGAGTCATGTGAGAGAGAGGCATGAGGACCCATGAGACTTTTGTGTGTGAATAATGAAAATCACATCAGTGTTAATTTACTGCTTTTCAGCTTTACGATTAGAAACATGGCCCCCTTTGCAGGGAATTCTGGAAGCACTCATTTGTGGGTAGCTTAGGGTATGATGGCTTCTGTAGAAGCCATAATGAGAAGGGACAGAAGCATAGGCATTGAGCCTGCATGGATGCCCTGAGATCTCGAAGGATGCCAAGTGGTCTTTCTCCTGTCAAAAAAAGTAGATGCTTCAGACAAAGTGATTACAGCAACTATGACCAACCCTTTAGTTTACTGGGGATATCAGCCAAGTTATTGCCCTACACTTGTAACATGAGGATTAAGGACCTGATCCAATGTCCACTTCAGTCAGCACTGGATCAGATCTAAAAGAATTTCATATAATGGAATAGTGATGTTTTGTCAAATTAATGCTGTTGTTGTGGATTATTTTTGGGATGTAGGGGGACAGAAAGATATCCTGGGCTTGATTCTCTTGTCACTCATACTGGTTCAAATATGTTAACTTCAGTGGGATTAATCCTGATTCATACTTGTGTGAGAGGAGAACCAGCCAAATCACTACTGACTAATTCATGTCCTGGCAAATATTTGAGAAAAGTAGATGCTTCCAGTGTCTACTGCACAGGTTACCATGGAGTTCCCAATTATAAACAATAGGACAGAATGAAAGAGACATTAAAGGATTATTTTCATTTTCATTTACATTTTTCTTTTGTTCACAGTGTGTGCTTGCTTGTTCTTCCACCTGCACCTTCTCTAATGCACATTAATTCCATGAATTACCATCTTCTATCTTGTAAGGTGTATTAATGTCAAATGCCTTTCCAATTATCCTGGAAAGCTCAGCCAAAAACACTCTTTGACAGATCATGGACTAACATGAAAAACATTGATTTAACATGACTATTTTGGCAGACTTGCCAAAGTGAACGATGACACTAATGAAAAGTATACTGTACAGCATTATAATCTTATGTCTTTCCCAAACTGGCTTCAGAAAAATTCCTTACCTTCGGTATTCTGCTATTAATTTAATCAAATCTTCATTTGAAATTTTGCTACTTTCTTGCCTGAACAAAGGTGAAAATCGGGAGTCTCTGTCAACATTTCCCTGATTATCCTTAAACACTGGTCTACAAAGAAAGAAAAAACAACAGTGACAGCCAAGCATGCTTAGTTATATTACTCAAGAATTTTCACTTCACAGATAATTGTTCATCAGTGATGACACATTATGAATTCTGTGAAAAAGTCAAAGGGAGAAAAAAAGTTAAAATGGCTCTCTGTGGCATATACTTCAAAGTAAACATGCTATATTCTTAGTTCTCCCTGTTATAGAATATAGTTGAATCATACCTGGGCTTTCCAAAGGGACACAGTTTATTTATGTATATAGGCCCCATTCTTGTGAAGACATAGGCATACATTTAACTTTATGCAATATGAATAAGTCTACTGACTTCAACAAGGTTACTTACAGTGCACAAAGTTCATAGAGTCAAAGATTTTTAAGGCCAGAATGAACCATTTCTGATCATCTAATCTGACCACATGCATAAAATATGCCACTAAATTTCATTAAGTTAGTCATACACCAAGGCCATAACTTCTGCCTGAGCTAGTGCATATCTTTCAGAATCATAGAATATAGAAACCCGAAGGGACCATGACAGGTCATCAAGTCTAGTTCCCTGCACTCATGGCAGAAACAAATACCCCCAATTAAACCCTCCTTGACAGGTGTTTGTTTAACCTGGTCTTAAAAACCTCCAATGCAGGAGGTTCCACAACCCGCCAAGGCAACTTATCCTTGGGTTAATCACCCTGACAATTACGAATTTTTTCCTCATATCTAGATGAGCCTCCCTTGCTGTAATTTAAACCCATTGCTTCTAATCCTATCATCTGTGAATAAAGAAAATAAGTTTTCTCCTTCTTCCTCGTAACAACCCTTTAGGTATTTTTGAAAATTTATCATATGCCCCTCAGACTTCTTTTTTTCTAGACTAAATAAACCTAGCTCTTTCAATCTTGCTCACAGCTCAAATGTTCCAGACCTCTAATAATTTTTGTTGCCCTTCTCTGGGCTTTCCCTAGTTTCTCCACATCCTTTTTGAAATGAGGACCAAAATTGGACACAGTGCTCAAGTTGAGGCCCAATCACTGCAGAATAGAGTGGAAGAATCACTTCTTGCATCTTACTCACAATACTCCTGTTCATACATTCCAGAATAGTGTTTGCTTTTTTGCAACAGTATTACCATGCTGACTCAACTTTAGCTTGTGATCCACTATTACAGCCAGATCCCTTTCTGCAGTACTCCTTCCTAGGCAGTTATTGACCCTTTTGGATGTGTGCAATGGGTTGTTCAACCCTAAGTGGAGTACTTGGTGCTTGTCTTTTTTGAATTTCATTCTGTTCGTCTCAGACCATTTCACCAGTCTGTTCAAATCATTTTGAATTGTGATCCTATCCTTCAAAGCATTCACAACCCTCCCAGCTTGGTATCATATGCAAACTTTATAAGTTTGCTCTATATACCATCCTCTAACTCACTGATAAAAATATTGAACAAAACCAGAGCCAGGACAGATCCCTGTGGCACCCTGATCCTTATGTCCTTCCAGCCTAAATGTTAACCAATGATAACTGCTCTTTGGGAGTACAAATACAACATGACTTTACAAAAGGTAGATCATGCCTGACCAACCTGATCTCCTTTTATGAGAAGATAACAGATTTTTTGGAATAAAGGGAATGCAGTGGACCTAATTTACTTAGATTTCAGCAAGGCATTTGATACAGTTCCACACAGGGAATTATTAGTTAAATTGGGGGAGACAGGGATTAATATGAAAATAGAAAGGTGGATAAAGAACTAGTTACAGGGGAGACTACGGAGGGCCATAGTGAAAGGGGAACTGTCTAGCTGGAAGGAGGTTACTAGTGCAGTTACCCAAGGATCGGCCCTGGGACCCATCTTATTCAACCTTTTCGTTACTGACCTTGGCACAAAAAGTGGGAATGTGCTAATATAGTTTGCAGATGACACCAAGCTGGGAGGTATTGCCAATACAGAGGAGGATCAGGATAGCATACAGAATGATTTGGATGACCTTGTAAGGTGGAGCAGTAGAAATAGGATAAAATTCAACAATGGGAGGTGCAAAGTCATGCACTTAGGAACAAATAACAGGAATTTTTCTTATAAGTTGGGAACGCATCAGCTAGAAGTGAGGGGGGAGGAGAAGGACCTGGGCGTACTGGTTGATCACAGAATGACAATGAGTAGCCAATGTGATATGGCAGTGAAAAAAGCTAATGGAGTCCTAGGGTGCATCAGAAGGGGTATTTCCAGTAGACATAGGGAGGTGTTAGTACTGTTATACAAGGCGCTGGTGCAACCTCACTTGGAGGTATTGTGTACAGTTCTGGTCACCCATGTTTAAGAAAGATGAAGTCAAACTGGAAAAGGTGCAAAGAAGGGCTACAAGGATGATTCGTGGAATGGAAAATCTTCCCTATGAGAGACAACTTAAAGAGATTGTTTAGTCCTCTCAAAAGAAGGCTGAGAGGACATATGATTGCTCTTTATAAATACATTAGAGGGATCAATACAAGGGAGGCAGAGGAATTATTTGAATACAGCGCCAATGTGGACACAAGAACAAATGGATACAAACTGTCCTTCAGAAAATTTAAGCTTGAAATTAGATGCAGATTCCTAACCATCAGAGGAGTAAAGTTCTGCAACAGTCTACCAAGGGAAGTGGTGGGGGCAAAAACCTTAGGTACCTTCAAAACCGAGCTTGATAAGTTTATGGAGGGAATGATATGATGGACAGTGTAGCTTGGCCATTGTCTGTCTTTTACTACTGGTGATGGGTATGATAGTGACCTGGGAAGGTGCATTTGATTGAGTGGGTTCTGAGTTATTACAGAAAAGTTCTTCTTGACTGACTGTTGTGGACTTGTCCTCATGCTCAGGGTTTAACTGATCGCCATATTTGGGGTCAGTAAGGAATTTTCCCCCAGGGCAGATTAGCTTGGGTGCTGGGGGTTTTTTGCCTTCCTCTGTAGCATTGGGCATGACTCACTTGCTGGTTGATTCTCTGTATTAAAGTCTTTAAATCATGATTTGAGGACTCTAATAGCTCAGTTATGGATTTGAGGTTCATTGTAGGAGTGGGTCGGTGAGGTTTTGTGGCCTGCACTATGCAGGAGGTCAGACTAGATGATCATATTGGTCCCTACTGACCTTAGAGTCTATGAGTTTTTCACCCATCTTACAGTAGGTCCATCTAGTTTGTAGCTCCCCAGTTTATTAATGAGGATATGATATGAGACTGTATCAAATGCCTTACTAAAGTCTAGATATACCACATCTACCACTTCCCCTTTTTCCTCGAGTCTCATTGCCATATCATAGAAAAATATCTAATCTTGTTTTAAAAACTTTAAGTGATAGAGAATTCATCACACCCCTAGGTAAATAGTTCCTATGGTGAATTAACCTCACTGTAAATACAAACATATAAACAAACAAACAAACAAACCAAAACTAAAATAACCAAGCAACAAAAGGACGCACCTTATTTCCACTCTGAATTTGTAATGCTTCAGTTTCTAGGCATTGGTTCTGCTTATGTTAAAATAAGCAAATCTATAAGTCTTTGAGCTATTGGGGACTTAAAATGTAAATTCTTTGGGGCAGGGTCTTTGAGTCAGATTTTCCAGCCCATTAAATCTGCTCTGCACCTGTCCAGAACCATAAGGGTATACTTACAGTAGTGTAACTTATCTTAATACATGTCTGAAGAGTGTTGACAACATTTCTGATTGAATATACAATAAATAATTATAAAATGCTAGCCAGAAACAGTGGGAATTAAATGGAAAAATGATATAATTTTATAATTAAGAACAGTACATATCAACTTTTGATCGCACTGGAAGTCACTCTTAGATATTCCCACTTCTGCTCACCACCACTTTCAGGATTTAATTAAGATACTACAGTGCTCTTTGAATTGCCCGAGGGTTCAAACACTATGTTTGCACTGGATATTATAACTATATCCAATAGAAAAATGTTCAATTCAATGGCATCATGAAAAGAATTTGGTTAAGAAAAACAGAATGCTTTTAAAACAAAGAGCTAGTCCACAAATCATGTAGTCAGTCTTTCTTCTGTAATTTAACTCTCTGTTCTATAGCCAGTGAAAAAAGAACTGATGCTAGCAAGGAATATTGCCAGGTATCAAACAACAGAGTAAACCTCTGGAAGATGATTCTACTGATAAGGACAAATCTTTAATAGGATGGTTTAGTGGGAGTGGTCCTGCCTCTGGCAGGGGGTTGGACTAGATGACCTCATGAGGTCCCTTCCAACCCTATGATTTAGCTGAAGTGAAGGGACCAACATTAAGTTTCTTCATAACTAATAGAGATGCAACCCTGTTCTGTTCTATCAAATGATGTTTATGTGATCAAAAGTCTTAGGTCTCCGTAGAATAGGGAGAGATGTACGAAATATCCAATAAGTAGCTTCCACTGCACCATTGGAATTTACGTAGTGACTGCAGAGTAACTGCGGACTGGGGCAAGATTCCTCTCTCTCTGTTCCCCATGCATCCAGTCATGTTAGTAAGTTGCTATGCTCTGGATTTTGGCCTAAAAACACAGCATTTAAAGTAGAATAGCAGGTTGGGGAGATGTCTGTTCAAACATCATGCTGGATTTTCACTGAAGATTAAAAAGAAAACATATGTAAGCAGTGCGCACAAGATATACCAATTTCAACATAATGAACATGTAACTCTTTGGTATTAGATGTTGTACCTTTAAGATCTGAGCTTCCCAGATGGAGACTCAAGGCACTGAAAAGCTCTTGTTGTTATACACAGCCAGTTGGAACCAAATACAGAAAAAAGCTGATTTCTTGCAAGCCCCATGTGGTCACTGAACACCCTGACTGCAAGCAAACTGTACACTTGTCTGAGCAAAACAGGCAACTGTGTATGCAAACAGAGTCTTATATCTGCAATTACCTATTTGCAATAAACCACCTTTCCACCCAGTAGCCTCTTGCTACTGTAAATACTTTGTGTATGCAGTTAGAAAATTTGGTCTCCCTTATACTCAAGAAAAGAATGGAGTATAAAGTCCTCCTCAAATCCAGGAATTTAGCATTTGAATAATAATTTATTGACTCCCTCCTGATTGTTGCTTGTGTATTAGAAGTCACCTTTGAGGAAAAGTCCTGGACAACTAAAAAGAAATTAAACTTCAGTAGTGTTCTATACAAAATACTTTAAAAACAAAAGAATTTAATAAATATTGAGATCCTTTGTTAACTTTTTAAACTTTTCTATAGAATTTGGTAGCATGGATTTCATTAATTATTACATTGTAATAATACTGGTTCTGTAGGTTACAAATATCCGTAGAAGGGTAATAATTTAATATTAAACTTTGTATGACTATGTTAAGGGTTGGCTAAGATATTGTGAAGTGATGGTTCACCTATGTGCTCAGAGATACAGGGCCAGCTTCCCAGGTGGTATAAATCAGCACAGATCTATCAGTTTCAGTGGAGCCATGCCAATTTATACCAGCTGAGAATCTGGCCTCAAACTTTGCAAGCTGTTATGAGACTCAAACTATTTAGATCTCATATAAGAAATGTATGTGGGTAGAGAGACTTAGAGGCATAAAAATTGATCTAAGTGAGTAAAGTTTCACCACATCAATTAAACGGAGGCCAGACATGCATCTGCAAATCTTGGCAGCTTTGGTAGGAATATGAGAATGGAAGGCTGATGTATTACATGGTAAGTCTAATTTATAGCGTAATTACAGTCTCTTGCAAAAGCCTACAGAGCACCAAGTGATACCTGCTTCAGAAGAGAAATCATGACGCAAGCCTGAGTCAGCACACTGAAGGATGCATACAATTCTGTGGTTACGTAAAGTAATCGGAGTTCCAGTTGCATGAATGACACCCTGACATATACACAATTATCATATTTTGGCTGTGTGAATGAATATGTAAAAATCATACAGTGGCCATCTGTAACTGCCTTAAATTTTATAATAACTTAAAAGGGAAAATTTCCGCAATAAAACGGGAGAACAGTTGATGTCAGAAAAGAAATAAGCAGAAAATACATTTTCAACACAGTCAAAACACTTTTTGTGAGGTATAATGTGTGTCTTGTAGAAATATTTATTTTTAAGCTACAGAAATTAGAAATAGATTTTATTCGGTTAAATTTTTTATTATACCAGTGTTTGTTCCATTTCCCTGTTCTTACACGACTGCAAGGCTAGAATATGGCAATAGGTTTACTCTGGATTTACACTGGGATAAATGAGAGCAGAATTTAACCCACTAAACTAAATCCATCCCTAGCATAATACCATCAATGTCCATGTGCTTATGAATTTGGACTAATGTGCTTCTGCTACATTGTGTGACCTCCCACATTCCCATTAACAATGGAGAAGATTTAAGAAAAGTCATTAATTACACCACAGCATATTTCACCATGGAAAAGAAGTCTGCAATTTCAAGAATACACAGCAAGATGGCCTAAGTACTGTCATTCTTGGAGTGGAAACAATATCAAGATTTTCACTCACAAAAACACTCTGAGGATAGGCTGAGGGTAACTCAGATCCAGGCGCTTGAAGACACTTTGGTGCCTCTCTGCATCCTTCAGCACCTAACCCCACCAGTTAGGTGCCACTCGCATTTTCAAAGCAGCAATTCAACAGCCATCTATGTCCCTTAGGCAGCTAAGTTTCCCCTAGTCAGCATTGGGAAAGCCTAATGTTGCATCATGGCTAGGGAGCTGCTTGGACCCCTAAAATATGTTACAGACTTGAAAGCCCCAAAATAGGATTCTCAAACTAAGCAGGGGTTTGCACACTGGGGGGGGGGGTGCTCCTGGAGGTATGCTCCAACCATGCACACTTGCCAGCTGCCAGCCCCCTCGCCAGGAGGGGAAGAGGCAGGCAAGCGATTGGTAGAGAAGTAGCAGACTCCCTGACCAAAAGGCATCTGGGGGGGGCACAGGAAAACACAGAGTGAGAACAAGCGAGATATTGAGGATCAGCAGCACAGTTTTTGGCTGCTAGAAGGGCATGGGCTAACTCAGTGGCTGCCATGCCTTAAACGCCTAATTCCAGGAGAAGGTTTGTGGTTGAGGATCCTGAGTGGAGGGTGGTGCTTGTCTCTGGCCTGTTAGGCAAGTGCACCTGGGTTGTTCAGATTCCTCCTTGACCTTTTACAACTTGCTGGCTTAGGAGGCTCCCTTCTAAGCTAACCAGCTTCTTAAAATCCCTTCTCTGGGCACTTACGTCTCCTCATGCACTGTATGGGTAGCTGGCACACAGAGTGGAGCTGAAAATCCCATAGGGCAGCAGTGCCCAAGCATCATTAAAGATTTGGGCTTCAATCCCTTCAAATCAATGGGGAAATGGAAAAATAAGAGTATAAATGAGTACAGCAGATTCAAAGATTTATAATGTAGATGAGAATTCAGTCTGTGGTCTAGTGTGAACTCATGACTAATTGTACATTCTCCCTCTGACTATATTTCTTCCTCTGTTCAGGTACAGTTATGCAGCTTGCGACTACGTGACACAAATACACATAGCTCACCGACTAAGCAAATGATGTACAATATTTTCCAAACCTACTGCAGAAACATTTATTTCCTATCTATAACACTGGCTGTACTGAAGAGAGTCCAAAACTTAACAATACTGAAGGAACTTTTACTTGTTGAATAATAAGCACAAAAGTTTTCCTTGAAATAAAGCCATTATCACTCCCATCCAAGTTTATTTTATTCTCCTGGTCAAATTCCAGCCTGAACAATTAAAAATTCCTTATTTAGTCGTCAAGAAAGAAATTATTCTTCATTTCCTAGCCTAAAGATGCCACAGAGTGCATAGAATAACTATTGTTCCACTGTGTGGGTATCTGTGTTTCAGTGGTGACTGAAGTGATCTTTCTTTCAAGGCAGTATATAGATATAACTGGGCTCTGCTTTGCTACAAAGTGATTGAAAAATGCCAAGTTACTCTTATTTCTGAATTTTTATTGCATGCATGTACTGCATTATCACAAGCTGTGAGCCTCACTCACAGGTTCTCAACATTCAAATCTAGCAGAATGTTATGCATTAATCAACTTTATCCAAGCAGGATTTTATTCCCACCCACGTGCTTCCCAGAACCACATACTGTGCCCTGTTCTACATGATAAACAAATTTTATCTGGTACAATATGATTTTGAAGGTGAGCATGGAGATACCAATTAACATTAAAAGGTTTAAAAAACCTGACCTATGAAGAAAGGTTAAAAAACTGGGCATACTTAGTCTTGAGAAAAGAAGACTGAGAATGAACCTGATCACAATCTATAAACAAGTTAAGGGCTGTTATTAGGAGGATGGTTCATATTCTCTATCAATTGTTCCCCATGTCCACTGAAGGGAGGAAAAAAAGTAATGGACTAAATCTGCAGTGAGGGAGATTTAATTTAGATATTAGGAAAAGCTTTCTAACTACAGGAGTAGTTAAGTCCTGGAATAAGCTTCCAAAGGAGGTTGCAGAATCCCTGTTGTGGGAGGATTTTAAGAACAGGTTGGACAAACACCTATCAGGAATGGCCTAGATCACTCCTTTACACGTTTCTTCCATTACACTGTCTCAGTGTAGGGGGCTGGACTTGATGACTTCAAGAGGTCACTTCCATCCCTACATTTCTGTGATTCTATTCTAAGCAGAACAGATGAAAGCAGACCCAGTAAGTACAATGCAGATGTCTGTTCTCTAGTTTGGTAACTAACAACCTGATCCAGGAAAGTGCCAAGAGCCTGCACATCCCACATAGCTCACTGAGAGTTTAGGGACATTGATGATGGGCTGAATCATGTCTCCTAAACTCTGCCCCACAATGGGGTTATTGCTGATTGTGCTCTTCTGGTGGGAGTTCTTGACCAAGACACCAGGCCTCCCAAATATACCCAATACACTGGAGCAGTGTAGCTACTGCACATACTCCCCTTTGAGAGCAGCCAGCTCTACCTTTGCACTGCCCATGCTTGCAATAAGTAAACTATGTACAAAGGACAGTCCATTCCTTCTCCTGGGGAAGAAGAAAGACTTGCTTATGCTTTTTGAATACTTAAGACACTATTGTGGGATGGATGGATACAGAGAAAGGAAAGCTTCTTCATCTTCCACCACCTCATGCACTATGGACCAACCACACTCTGGTACCATGCTAGTATAGCTAACTGACATGTAATCTGAAACTTTTTATGGCTGTGCCACAGTTACAGGGCACACCATGTTAAAGGTAGAGTAACAGGCATGAGGTAGGCAGGAGAGAGTTAATTAAAAAAAACAGCTAGGTTCGGGACCTAGTCTGCATATAGCTCCATTGTACCTTCCTTTACACGTTGAAACTGCTGCCAAACCAACAGACAACTCTTCATGCAAATTTGATGATGGTCCTTTCACTATACAGAGCTGATAAATATTGATAAGCACCCTTGAGCTGGTACAGTACAAAAGAACAAGTTATCTTTTTTTTCTTTAACAATTTTCCCCCTCTACTTATTTTATTGGAGATCAAGCAAACTATCTGCCAATAAAATATAAATGAGCCCTTCTAATAACTGTTTGGTCATTCTTTTGCCTCCCTCTCTACTTCTTCATCTCAGAACCACTATGATTACAGAATCATCACTGCCATCTGCCCTGGGGATGGTGACAGCACCCTCTTTGTGCTCCACAGCTGCAAGTCAGATAGAAGTACACCCATTCCAGACCCATCCTGTGCATTACAACTGCCCTTGATTATCATGAACAGTCCCTCAATTAAAAAGCTGTCAAGTGATGGTGGGGCTGCTGCTCCCCAATTGCTTCAGTAGTGCCTCTGTTTAGCACCCTGTCATTCCTGAAACACAATGGCAGAACATGAGCTCTAGAAGAAAAGTGCTTCTACTTGCAGCACACCGTACTTCTTTGAGCAAGATTCCATTCTCCACTTGGTGCACAGATTACAAACACAGTCAGGAACACCAGAGGCGTCGCTGGCACCTGGCACACGGGGGATGTGCCCCGAGTCTCAGTGCCGGTGCCCCAAGTGTCCAGGGCGGCGCCATCCCAGACCAGGGACTCTGGCCGGGGTGCCCTCCGCAGCGCCCACCTCTCCCAGCCCTGGCCCTGGCCCCGGCCGGGCATTGAGGCTGGGAAACCTGTGGCAGCACCTACCTCTCCTGACCCCAAAACCGGCCAGGGATCTGGGGCCAGGCTGAAGGCGGCAGGAGCCTGATGAATTATCAGGCCCGGATGCCGGAATGTGGCCAAGGGGTTGTGGCCTGAGCCCATGCCCCGGCTCTTTTCCAGGGTCAGCGATGCTCCTGGGGAGCACTGGTTGATGTGTCTCTAAACCCCACTGAGCAGCGCTTTCTAGACAGCAACAAACTATGGACTAGGACAAAGATGAGGAGGAAAGACCAAATCGAAAAAGAAGGGAGAAAGGAAGTGAAGAATAACAGAAAAGGAGGGAAAGAACAATAAAGAAAAGGCAGGAAATCATGCAGAAAGTAGGAATTCAAGTGTCAGAAGTCACAAGGTGACTGGCCCAGCAGACTCTAGAAAGGGGCTGAGAATGGTACTTCCAAGGGGTCAGGCTGAGGACTGAGTGGGACAGAAGAACTCTCAAAGCCCAGAAAAGGGGGTGAAAACAGGGTCCAGAGGACAAACTGAAGAGAAGCCCTTGAAAGGCAGAAAAATCTTTTCATTCAATGGGATCTTTCAGTGGGACTTTTCCTACCCCAGAAGAGGTTAAGTCCTGTTTGTGACTTGACTCAAGAGCTAAGCGACATCTCCAGGACAGGCCTGTAGGAAGTGGAAGAGACATATGCTGGAGAAGGAAACTGAGGCAGAGAATATTTGCAGTGCAACACTTCGCCAGCAGAGGATACTATAAGACAGATATTCCCCCATGACACCAGCAGAAGAGAAGACAACAAAGAAAGGAGCGAAAAATCGCAAAGGAAAGATGAGGAAGTGAGAGTGAATTATAGGGAGATGAACTACGGAAAGAAAAGACAGGAAGCAACCAACTGAAGAAGTAGAGGTCATGGGGCAGGAGGAGCAAGAGAGGAGAAACAACAATACTGTCATTAATTATAACTGCAAAGATAAATAAATAAACAAACCTCCAGCTTTCTCATGCCTCTCAAGATTGCTAATAGTGCAAGAACTTCCAGGGCATTCGCCCCACCCCACCATCACCACAAGGACACAGCCACTGGGGGTACTGGGAGCTTATTCAACCCCCACATCTTTGGACACTATTTCTCAAAACTTAACAGGTATAATCATAGAGCTGGAGTTCCAATTTAAGGCACCTAAAAACAGACTCCTAAATCTGTATTCAGCATCCTTGTAGTGGTTTCTCAATTCCCATATTAGAACAAAATTAGCTGTGAAAGAACCTCCTGAAAGAACTTTAACTTCAACCCCCTTTGATACATAGACTCATAGACTAAGGTCAGAAGGGACCAGTATGATCATCAAGTCTGACCTGCACAATGCAGGCAACAAAACCTCACTCACCCACTCTTGCAACAAAGCTCTAACCTATGACTGATATATTAAAGTCTTCAAATCATGATTTAAAGACTAAGATTCAGAGAATCCACAAGCAAGTGAGCCATGCCCCATGCTACAGAAGAAAGTGAAAAACCCCCAGAGCTTTAACCAATGTACCCTGGGAGAAAATTCCCTCTCAACCCCAAATATGGCAATCAGTTAAACCCAGAGCATGTGGACAAGTCTCACCAGCCAGTCACCCAAGAAAGAGTTCTCTGTAATAACTCAGAATCCACTCCACCTACCCTCCCTTCTCAGGCCACTGTCATATCCACCACCACATTTAGTACAGAATCACTCAGAGTGGGGCTGCACCTGCATTCTTACCATACATTGACAGTGTTCTTAAAGTTTTCCAGCAACTCCAGCACATGGGTGAGTGAAAAATGCTACCACACTAATATTTAATTGGAAAGTGACTGTAATCCATTTATGTAAAGAAAGAAATGGAATAAGATGGAATTGATTAAAGCCACAAGGCTCAGCCAGAGGCATGGATGAAGTAGAAAGCACTTGTCTGAAGCTGAAAATGTGGCACGTAATAAAAGAAATGAGTCCACGATTAGGATGAGCTGTACAATGTTGTTAAAAACGTCATATAAAAATAATCAATACACATACCTCACTGACCAAGCAAATGGCATACGATACTTCCCCAGCTTGCTGCAGAACTGTTTGTTGGATTTTAACACTTTCTGTGCACACTAGATAAAGAAAAATAATATCATTGGTATCATTGATATTTTCATCACAATGGTTGTTCTTTGGAAACCAGGTTGAAGCAGAGGCATCCTGTGCATGCTGTAAATGCACTTTGGGTGGTGTTTATCTGAGGTGTTCAGAAAAATCAGGCCAGACTGGAGGAGCGCCCTAGGAGTTTTCATGAGGGAAAAGTTGCACTTTGATGGAGATCCAGAGGGGATACCACTGGCTATGGGAGGAGGTGAGAATACAATAACTAGGGATGCCCTGTTTGAGTACATTCTTTGAACAATCTCTGCTGTGAGAGGGTTAGGAGTGGGGAGAGGAGACTATGATAACATCCTTGGAGAAACTGAGCCTTTCCTTCCCTCTGGTGGAAGCTGCTAGGGAAGGACAGCCATGGAAATACCACATGTTCTCCCCGCAAAGTAATTTCTTACATGGTACCAAGGCCCTCTTGTTTAAATTAACAAAATGGGAAAAGAGGGCTACTCTAGTCTCAGAGCTGGGATATCACAGCAGAGCCAACAAATGTCAGCTTGGATTCTACCTTATGATTTGTGCACCCTCACTGAAATCAATGGGATTTCACGGGGCCTTTGTTGTGGCAGAATCTGACCCTTTAATGTAGTCCCTGCAAAGCATGCTGCGTGGTGTGTGTAAATCCAAGTAGCAGACCAACACTGGAGTTTAAAATTGTATGGGCAGACCAATACACGATGAAATGGTTAAAAGACAACATGTCAGGAAAACACATACAATGGAGGGTAGCCCAAGGCGTTTATCATTTCACTCTCTCTCTCCTAATCTTAGACCTCTAAAGTGGGGACCTCAAATCTGCTTCTGTATTCTGTGCAATACATTCATGTCCTAATCAGTATACAAAATCAAGGTATCAGAGGGGGTGAATATCTTCTCAGCACACAGACCCCTCTGTAAACCTTTGTGGGAAGGAAGGACAAATGTGAACCGTAGGGTCTCTCTACCTTGCAGCAGACAGGCATGCCAGCGCCATCCCATGCTATTTATGGAGGCTGGTTCTAGACGGGTTAGTGTGAGTCTGCCTAGCCCCACTGGGCATCACACCTCTCTAATCCAGCGTAGATGCATCCACCTCACATGCAGCATGGAAGTACACTATATCTACCTCCCTGGGATGAGAGGGTGAGGATTCACAATCTTCAAATCACTTTATAACAGGAACAGGCTAGTTGCAGTCATTATTTCAGCCCACTGCAGCATTGGCCATGTAGTCATGCTGCTTGCTTAGACTGGAAGGTGTGGATGGTTTGATCCAACCACACGTTTAATTCCCCTATGCTTTGTATGAGACTGGGGACACTCTGCTAGAATAAGACTAGTGCAAGGAGTGCACCACACATGGATTCATGTATTACAATCACACAGTATTTAGCCAGAATATAAGTTTACCAACTCAGTTCTATTGGCAGATGTCCTAATGCAAACTACATCTACTACATTATGTTTATTCATTACATGCATTAAATGTTTGAGGACTTCATCTTACTTCCACAGAAGTCAATAGAAATATTGCTGACTTCAGCAGGAGTGGGGGCTAAGTGAGCTTGTACAATTAAGCACCCGTAAACTGGTATGCCTTGTAAACATAGTTTGCAGTGTCTTCCACCCACTAATATTCACAGAGGCAATGTATGTTTTTATTGCATTCATTACCTTATTAGAGTCTGGATTCTTAATGTAAGGTTCGGCACTGCTGGCAATATTTCCCATGAGCACCTTTTCTATTTTTGCCACCAAAACAATCTCAGAATGGGGGTTACTTATGGAGAAAATAGCCTATAAATAAAAGAGAGTATAGTTAATAAGCATACAGCAATTCTGTAATCAGTGGAGACATTGTCAATGCCCCCCATTGGTGAAAAGGAAGTTCCTCTTTGAAACAACTGGCCAAATTCAGAGATGAGCCTAAGCAAACCTTGAGGGATTCTAAATGATGGATCATGTACTTTTTTCTAGTTCCCTCATTGGGGAAGATACACTAATGGACTTACCAGGACTTCACTTCCTTAGGTCTACTTAAGTTTATTTGTTTGGACTCATGGAGCCAAATCTAGATGTGATATGTAAAAGTTAGATCTTTTTACATGAATTGAGACTGTTTATGATTAGTCAGCCTTTGTCAGAATTACTCCCATACATATGTTCTCTTACAGTTCAAAGCAATTACAGAGGGGTAGCCATGTTAGTCTGTGAGAAAGGAATTACAGAGGGGTAGTCATGTTGGAAGCAGCAAGAGTCCTGTGGCACCTTATAGACTAACAGATTTTTTCAAGCATAAGTTTTCGTGGGCTACAACCCACTTTGTCAGATGCATGAAGTGGAAACTACAGTGGAGAGGTAGATATACACATGCCAGAATGGAGGAGGGCAAGTATTAATACTTTTTGTAATGTGCTAACCATTCTAAGTCTCTATTCAGACCCAGCCTGATGGCAGACCAAATACCCCCAAATTAAACCACCCCTGACAGTTGTTTGTTTAACCTGCTCTTAAAAACCTCCAATGCAGGAGGTTCCACAACCTGTCGAGGAAACTTATTCCAGGGTTTAATCACCCTGACAGTTACAAATTTTTTCCTGATGTCTAGGCTGAACCTACCTTGCTGTAATTTAAGCCAGTTGCTTCTTGTCCTATCTTCTGTGAATAAAGAGAATAATTGTTCTCCTTCCTTATAACAACCCAGCTCTTTCAATCTTTCCTCACAGGTCAAATGTTCCAGACCGCTAATCATTTTTGTTGCTCTTCTCTGGACTTTCTCCACATCCTTTTTGAAATGAGGCACCCAAAACTGAACAGAGTACTCAAGTTGAGCCCTAATCAGTGCAGAGTTGAATGGAAGAATTACTTCCTGTGTCTTACTCACAATACTCCTGTTAATACACCCCAGAATGGCAATTTGTTTTTTGGTTTTTTTTGGTCAATTTCCAGAGGGATAGCCGTGTTAGTCTAGTCCAGTAAAAAAAAAAAAAAAAAAACAACAAGGAGTTGTGTGGCACTTAAAGACTAACAGATTTATTTTTTGCATGAGCTTTCGTGGGAGAAAATCCCACTTCGTCAGATGCTTCGAAGATGGGTAAACTTAGCAGCTGAGGAAGTGGGATCTTCATGCAAAAAACAAATCTGTCAATCTTAAAGTGCCACACAACTCCTTGTTGGTTTTATTTTACAACAGTATTACACTGCTGACTCATCTTTAGCTCGTGATCCACTATTACACCCAGATCCCTTTCTGCAGTACTCCTTCCTAGGCAGTCATTTACCATTTTGGATGTCTGCAATAAGTGGAGTACTTGGCTCTTGTCTTTATTGAATTCTTTCTGTTTCTCTCAGACCATTTCACCAGTCTGTCCAAATCATTTTGCACTGTGATCCTATCCCTCAAAGCACTTGCAATCCCTCCCAGCTTGGTACCATCTGCTAACTTTATAAGTTTGTGCTCTGTACCATCATCTAAGTCTCTGATAGAAAAGCTGAACAAAACCAGACCTAGGACAGATCCCTGTGGCACCCTGCTCATTATGTCCTTCCAGCCTGAATGTGAACCAACGATAATTACTCTTTGGGGAGTGGTTATCCAACCAGTTTTTCTTCCATCTTATAGGAGCTCCATCTAGTTTGTACCTGAGGCACTCCAGTAATGCTGTAAATTTGGGCAAGTAACTCTTTGTTAGTCACATGTGAGGTATAGTTAACACGCAGCATCACTTGTAGAATTCCAGTTCCAAGGCAGAAGGCCTCCTTATGTCCTGTTTCCTGAGTGTCCCTGCCTCACACGCATACAGTGAGATGCTGAAGACTAGAGGCTGTAGCAATTTCATTTTACACTTCATGGCAATAATTTTGATTCTCCAAATGTGGCTGTGTCACTAAGGGCATGTCTACACTGCAAAGGTTTTTTAGGATAAGCAGCCTTATCGTAGAAAACCTTTTCTGTGTCCGGAGAGCCGTCCTGGTTTTTTGAAAAAAAGCACTGTGGTATATCAAAACATCGGAGTGCTTTTTCAAAAAACTGATACCGGGTTTATTTAGAAAATGCCTTTTTTTCTGAAATAGCTTCCCCAGCCCCCCCCCCCCAAAAAAAAAAAAAAGTGCTCCAGCATTCCAAAGTACCAGAGTGCTTTTTTGGAAATGCTAAACCTGGTTTCCTGTCGAAAAAAGGTTTTTTTGAAATGGCTTTTTCAAAAAAAGCCATCACCAGACATGGTAATGGCTTTTTTCGAAAAAGCCTACCTATCTTTTAAATGGACTTTCCTTTTTTCAAAAAAGATAGAGTCCAGTGTGGACTCTTTTATGGGGGGGGGGGACTATTGTTTTATTTTGAGTCAGAGTCCTCCTGAACTCCTCTCAGATAATATCTTTTAAAAAAAGTTTTTTCAAAAAATGCATTGCAGTGTAGACATAGCCTAATGCAGTAGGAGTGACTCCAATTTTATGTTAAATCTCTCTATAATATTTATTATCCTGTGTGGACACACTATCCAGATACTTGAAGTGCTCAGCACATTCCAGTGCTGCCACAAATTTGGAGAAATATCTTCAACTTTTCAACACTGAGAGGTCACCACCATGTTTGTCTTCTCATCTGAACCGTTAACATCTCTGCTTTCATCTCTACTTTTCATAGCAATTTTTGCACCTCTTCTTGCAATTATCTAATTATGTCTATAACACTGGCAAAGAACAGATGACTTTTTTCAGCCACCAGTGGCCTTCCCTCGCTGGCTCTTCTTAAAATTTCTTCTACATAATCATTGAAGATGGTAACTGATAGCAAGCAGCCTTCTCTGACCTATATTAAAGTCACAGAGATGACATAAAAGCAGCATTAAGGAACTCTAACTGAATGTAAGAGGCAGTCTAATTTACCTCTCACCTTTGAATTTCTTTGGAATCCCAGAAAGGACAGATTCATAGGCTATGTCTACATCTGTAAACTTAGTTTGTATTAGTTTGAACTAACCATGAGCCTGCTAGTTTGAACTCACTGTGCATTCTAGTTTGAACTAACTCTTAGTTCGAACAAGAACACATAGTTAGTTTGAACTTCTTTAGTTTGAACTAAGCCTTAGTCTGGGTCTTGCCCATTGCTAGTTCAAACTAAAATTCAAACTAATTGTGGAAGTCCAGACTAACCAGAGGCACCAACCAGTTCGAACTAAGCTTTTCTGAGTCTGAACTAAGAAATTTCTTGGTTTGGACTAGGGAAAGCCTAGTGTGGCCATGGGCTAAATTAGTCTGGACTAAGCCTCCTTAGTCCGGACTAACTTACCATTGTAGACATACCCATAGACTTTAAGGTCAGAAGGGAACAGTATGATCATCTAATCTGATCTCCTGAACAATGGACGTCTCAAGATCTCACTCACCCACTCCAGCAATAAGCCACTAACTTATGACTGAGTTATTTAAGTCCTCAAATCAAGATTTACCAGTAAGGACTTTAAGATAGAGAGAATTCCCTGGTAGGTGAGCCATGCCCCATGCTACTGAGGAAGGTGAAAACCCCCCAGAGCTCTAGCCAATCTGCCCTGGGGGAAAATTCCTTTCCAACCCCAAATATGATGATCAGTTAAACCCCGAGCATGTGGGCAAGTCTCAACAGCCAGTCACCCAAGAAACAATTCTCTGTAATGACTCAGAACCTACCCTATCTACCTTTCCTTCTTAAGCCACTTGCACATCCACCATCAGTAGCCATAAATCAAAGACTGACTGGTTATCTGTTTTGTGACATGTACATATAAGGAAGGTGAGACTATTCAATGTGATACCAGAGTTAGATATTTTCAGTATGTGAAGTCAGATTGTTTGTACTTTCCATCATGCTTCTGCTTTTGCTTTATGTACAGAGGAGTTTACATTTCTGGATGATAACTAGCAGAGCTGATAGAAAATTTTCAACTAAAAGGTGACTTAAATTGAAACTTTCCAAATGAAATATCAATTTTGAGGATTGTTTCTGAATCTCTGTTTGGAAAATCTGAAATGAAAAAACTGGTTCACTATAATGTGAACTATAAAATCAACCTTGAAATGAAATGGCACATTTTATTTCATTTTCACTTAAAATATTGTTTTGTTTTAGTTTAGAAAATTTAAAAAAAAAATTTTTTGGTTTTCAGTTTAAAAAAAGTTTGCAAATTGGTGCTTTCCCTGCTTTAACATGTCTTTACCTCCCCACATTTGCCACTGGACAAAGGAAGAGAAAAGGAAAAAAAATGAAATGATGAAAACAAATGCATTTAAAGATCAAAAAATGAGAGCTGACTTTGTTCAATTTCCTGAAACCAAAATGTAATGATTATTTTAAGTTGAAGCAAAATGAAAAATGTGGTGTCCTTTTAACATTTCCAAATAAAATTAAAGCTTGCATTTTGATACGTTGTTTGATATGAAACAAATTCTCCTTTCACGTCACTTCAAAAATTCCTTTAGAAAATCCAGCATGTTTTGGTTGAAATTTTTGAAAGGAGATTTTTCTTGCAGAATTTTCCATGGCACAAATGTGATTTTCTGGCTCTCTCTACTACGTATACACATATATATAGGCAGCCATACAAATCCTAGATAAACAGGAAGCTTTGTTTCCAGTACAGATTGTTTCTAATGAGCTAGCACAGATGACTACTACTTAAGAAATTTGATCTTAGCCATACCCTTTCTCATTAGTATACAGCTTAATAGATGAATGTAATAGCATCTACAATTGAAATTATAAAGGAAATTCTGGAGGCAAAATATCATACTTTATATTGGAATCTGGCCAGAGCATAAGTCTGACCATTCTACTTTTGCAAACAGATGAATTCCAGAACTTACAGAAGATGTGGTCCCATTACCATAAAATCTTAGAACGCAGTTCAGAAAAACATCCCTATATAGGAAAGCTCCCAACCATATGTTTAAGTGCTTTCGTGAATCAAAGCCTAAACAGAGATGTAACATAAGTAAATGAAATGGAAAAGAAAGCAGGTATGGAAACTGAATGGAAGACAAGACTTATTATAACAAGACTTGTGCCATTATGTAGCAAACAATACAAAGATCTAGATGAGATTTTAAGTTGTGCTTTCGTTTGGCTAGTTTGGGTTCAGTCTCTGAACCCAAAAAGTGTTGACATGAAAATGGCTGCCCAGCTCATAACAACAGATATTCACATTCCCAAAAGGGGCCACTGGAACTGAGCTTAGGATGTGTACAATGGATATGGAATTCAAGCACCATCAGTGCTGTGAACAGCCCCATTTAAATATCTGTGACTCTAGTCATGCATCAAGTACCTGTTTTGGATACTTCAGCCATTTTTCAGGAAATCCCTTGACTAGTGGTTCTTCTGATTCATTTGTGCCTGTAGTTTCAACATTGCCATTTCCCACTGACGATGAGGAACCTGTGATCATCTCTGTAACAAGTGTGTGGTTCAGATCTACATGAAAATCAGCAGAGATTTTCCTGTTGTCCCTGACGTCAAACAGAGCCACGCTCACAAAAAAAGGCTCAATCTAGAGATAAAAATCAGAAATAGCATGATTAAAACAGAATGCTATCAGCAGGCAACAGTTTTATGTCTTAAGTGTCAGACTGTGCAGATGCACCAGGGGATGCAGAGTGCAAGAAATTCCTCCCACCCTTGTACTACCGTGCAGGTGCTGTACACGTTATCAGTCCTTGAAGTCCATGAATGCAGAAAAATCCCCAACTCTAGCTTTGCCACCAATGCTAAACTACCCTGAAAGGGCTGGGAGGAGAGGGCACGGTGATAGCTCTGCCTGCAGCTCAAGTGAGTAGTAGAGTATGCTACCAGGAGGCTCCACACCTTCCTACATGTGGTTAGTGGCTACACTGCCATGATCTTGCCCTTTATAGCTTCGCTTTGCAAATGTGCATGCAGTAACAACCATAAAGAATTTTATTTGTTGACACAAGGCTGCCAGCTCTCACTGTTTTTGCACGAGTCGTGCGATATTTGGAATTATTTTTTAAAGACCCAGCTCCAGCCAAGTTCTCTGACTAGGTGCAAATTTCAGTTTTTATTTAGAAAAAAACAAAAGTGTCCAGTTTTCCTGATTGCAGAGTAAAGCACGGAAACATGAACCGTATGGTTCAAAAACCAGAATGCAAACAAAAAGACCAAACATTTACTATTTTTTAAATCCCACGATTTTTAAACACCTTTCAAGAGTTTGGACGGGCTTACTCCTGATTTTTGAAAACTTGGGTTTAGCAATACTGTTGGCATCTAACTGAGAAATGTGAATGAGAAATATGCAGATCAACAAATGTTAAGGTTAGCAAACGGATCCCTTAAAAAACACATTTCACCAATGCCCCTGACAATGGAGAAGCTTGTTTGCAGCCAGGAGACAACACAGCACAGCTTTTTCAGGGATCATCTCTTAAAGTAGCTGCCACACAGAAGGTACAAAAAGGGAATGCTGAATGCATAAGATCAGGGACAGAAAAATATTAAGTGGCTTTTTGAGTAACTGGTGCCCATTGTGTGGGATACAGATTTTCCAATTTGCTAAGGAATTAAAATTTTAGAACAAACTTGACATCTATGACTCAACAAACTATCCAACGCCAGTTGGCAATGGGTTTCTTTTCTGTTCACTGAAGAATGTCATGAGAAGTCTCAAATTGAAGCTGGTATCACACTGGCCTTCAATGTTGTGAAACGTATGTATAGATATTATGAAAGGAGTTCTGTATATATACTGAAAATGTTTTTTTTTTTTTTAAGTCTGTGTCAACATTATTAATCACCCGAAAAGGTGAAAGGCAGGTTTCCCTTCAGACACAAAGTTAGAAACATGTATCTTTCTGTCAGGATGCATATCATGCGCCATAAGCTAATACAATGAATGTCCACTTGCACAAGAAGCCAAAGTTTAATGAAGAAATGTGAAGTTACAGGGAAAGAGAATACAGAAAACAAAAACAAGGTACAGGTGGTTATCCTGTTTGTACATAAAGATGATGAACTTCACGGGTATTCCTGAAGGCAAAGAAGACACCCCTTTTTCCTGCACCTAGGAGACAAATGTGCAGTGCATCTACATTCATGAAAATGGCATATCAAACAGTCTTGCCTGAAAATGCTGTAGAGGACTTTGCATGACAGAAGGTTAATGTGGTAGTTATGTTTCATCTCTAGAAAGTGAACCACCCAGAGCGAGATTCACTGACAAACTGAAGCTACTTTGCATTGCTCTAGTGAAGCAAATCAGGCATAAACCAGATCTAACCAACCAGTGGTTAAAGTAAGGCGGAACACACCAGAACGCAGCTTCAGGGCCCTGTATTTTTAGGCAGGCAGTGTTCCGGGCCCCCCAAAAATAGAGGAATGCACTGGAACACTGAGTTCCTGGGCCCCCTAAAAATAGATACAGCAGCCAGAATGCAGTGTTGCAATGTGTTCCACCTTAAGCCCAGCCAGCAGAGACCTGTAGCAGGCTGCCAGTTTATAAATCTCCCCCCTGCAGGGTGGGAGCAGCTTGTGGCCAGGAAGCAGCTCCCTGTCCCCAGACAAAACATCTCCGGTCAGCTAGTCTGCGAACAGCCAAGGCAAGGTCTCAGCTGGGCCCGGGGGAGCCCTGTGGTGTGGCTGGGGGAACAGCTTTGGGGCAAGGTGGGCGCTGGCCTCTGAGATGGGGAGGTGTGGAGCTGCTGGGGGACAGGGAATGCTGCTGGGGGTTGTGTGGGGCAGGGTGTGTGTGTATGTATGTATAGTTCAGGGTGTGTACCTGGGTGGGTGCGTGTGTAGCTTGGGTTGGGTGGGAGTGGATGTGTAGGTGTGTGAGTGGAGTGGAGCAGTAACTGATGCATGTGGTACTCAGAAGTGGTTGCAAATGCCTACCCAGGCTGGGGGGCAGTAGCTGGGGTGGGGGGCAGGCGTTTATTGGCCCAGACCTGTGTGAGGGTGGGTCTGGACCTGTGGGATGGGGTCCTGGAAATTTAGGAGGGTTTTGCCCCCCCCCCAAATTATACTTTGACCCCCTGAGTAGCTGGTGTGGGTGAAGAGGGCCTGCACCAGAGCAAGGGGGGGCCTGCACTGGTGCAAAGGGGTCTGCCAGTTTTAGGAGGGTTCTGGGGCCCCCCAAATTATACTTTAACCCCTGTAACCAACCAATGATGACAAGTTTACAACTGCTTTGCATTCTGAGTGGAACAGGAGAATCTGGCCTTAATGAAGTTACAAATACAGGAGGCATTAGCCGTTAAATAATTCTCTTGCTTTTGTAGTTCTGGACTGAATTATTGCATTGCTTGCTGCAACCACTATTTCTTCACCTCCCCTGCTACTTCATTCTGTCATAAAAACACTGACCATCATATATGTTGACTATTCATCCACTGCGGTTATCTGTGAATGAAAAAGCGATGTCTCATATGTAATGCTTGGAAGCTGAATTGCCAGAACAAGTATTTGATAAAATATTTGAAATTCTCCCACTTAATGCAGGAGTTAACAAGATATAAGGGTTGTACCTCAATGGTTTTGGGGTTTTTTTTTGTTTTTTTGTTTTTTTTTTTTAATAAGAATAAATAAGAGAGGGAGGAAGATATAGCAGATTGTTTTGTGCCTCAATACTTATTATACTTTCATGAATTTATGAATACTGTAAGCACTGTGATCAATAAAATGAAAAATTGTCTAGTTTCAGTTAGCTTGTAGTGCTATTTGCTATCTTAATACAACAGAAATTCTCTACCATCACAACAGATATACACATCTCCTAATGTCAGAGTGAATGACCAAGTTACGGATCCATTTAATACAATGGTGGGAGCACATTTGTGTTAAAAAATAATGTGCTTTATCAGATGGACTCTACATTGCTACCAAGTTGTTGTATGCTCATAGGACCTCATTCAAGGCCCACTGAAGTCAATGGGAGTCTTGATGGCAATGGGCTTTAGGAAAGGCCAATAATGCAAAATTAAGAAAAGGCTTACATAGATCTTCATAGATTGCTTGTTCCACAGGGAATCAATACTTCCAGGATACATTATTTCTACATTTACTAACCACAGAATGTTGGTCTAAGAACTCCTTAAGTGCATGATTAAAGCCTAACGCATATAGACAGGGAGAGGGAAAAGCAAGCTCAGAATAGGAAAGATGGTGCTCTTTTTGCATGTCCTAACTACAGCAGCAGAGCAGACTTAAAAAGTCCCATCCTTGAGGAAAAGAGACATGCACACACAGAGAATTGTCACTTACATTGGTCACAGGATCATTTTCGTTTTCAGTCACACACGCCTGAAGATTCAAACTGAGGGATTTACATTCTATCATGATCCTCTTTGCATCCTTTTCCTCAAATGGTTTGATCACTGAATCTGTTCTTGGAAACTCCTTTTTCTGAAGATACGAGCTCTAAAATATGCAATTTGGGATGATTAGTTGTATATAGTACACACAAAGCAATCCAACATTATAAATAAGCTTTATATCTGCATCATCTACCACCGCACATTCTGAAAACACGAACATTAATGAGCTCTTCTCTCGTTTTAGGTGAGGCTTTTATTTTTCAACAAAATAATGGTGACTCTTCTTTCTACCTTTCTCCCCAGGAAGTCACTGGCAAAATGTCCATTCAATGAGAGAAGTAACGAGCCCTGAATCCTGAATGTAATTTGCATTAAGCTGCCTATGGTAGTTCGATAAAATAAGACCAACCTGAACCACATTGCCAGCTCCCCCCCCCACCCCCGCACTTAAGCTGCTCTGGTGAACTCTTCACTTTTTCAATCATTTTCAAGTGTCTGGTGAAATGGGATTTCTCCCATGAAAACTCATGTGATGAATAAATTTGTTAGTCTTTAAAACTGCCACAGGACTCTTCGTTTGTTTTTATTCCCTCTGACTATCTTTTTAGTCTGCATCTTTGCAACTAAAGCCAAAACAGTGAACAATCATAAAATGCTGCTCTTCTAGTTTTCCACCCATGAAGTAACAGGAATATTTTGAGATAACCTATTCTTGTGAGATTTTCAGTCCAGTTTGGGAGATTCAAGAGGTTAAGACGTCTCAGAGAACTAAAATTTGGACTTCAAATTCAAGCTTTGGTCCCATTGCAGTTTCTTCTTGAAGTCAACAGTAATTTTGTCACTGACTTAAAGTGGAAGTGAATTAAAATCTTTTGGTAGCCATTCATTACTAGTTTTTAATGCCACTCATCTAAAAATCATATCAGCTAGAAATAATGCTGTATAATCAACAGATGAGCACTAACCATTGCCAAGGGTACTTCAAGCACTGTTTAGGGGGAGAGGACACAATATTCCAAATAGTGCTCAACACAGGTGTGGATTTCTGTTGCATAGGCAAATTCCCAACCTACTGGTTCACCACTAAACATCTCTGGGTTTTTTTTGTACCCAGGACACTTTAAGCTTCTCTAATTTGAATACTGTTAGAAATTAAAGCAAGAAATTCTCACTTACAGTTATATCTGAATCCAGGGAGAAGAGATTTAGTCGTTCCATATTTCGAGAAGCTTTTACTGTTTCTTCAGTTTCTGTCATGTACTGCAGTAATAGTTAATATTATGTTAGTCTTCTGGACACAAACATTTGTCCAGATACATTCGACCTTAGAATAATTATTGATACTTCATTTATAACAATAGGACTTTTCATTTTTATAGCAGCTATAATCTCAGGAGCATAAAGTGCTTTAACCACATTAAGTGTCACAATATCACTGTAAAATTGATGCATTTAATCTCACTTTTATAGCCAGGTAAACTAAGGTATAGAGAGAATAAGCAGCTGCCCTAAGCATCACAGTGATTGGCCAGGAACAGAACCCAAATTTACAATAACTTATCCAAATCCAAAGCAGACATTTGGAACCCATTTTTTTCAAACATCTGAATTCAGTGATATATTAATTATTGTGGAAATTTCAAGACAGTCTGGTTTACAAACATACTACATTGTACAACCTGGGTCAAATTTTATCTTTGGATTTATATGCAAGTCATAACTGAAGTCACTGAGGATTTACACATCCATATATTTGGACAGAATTTGGCCCTTTATATGTATCGTATTATTATATATGCTACACAAATATATCATGGTGATGCACATTAGTTATTAGATCAGGCAAATGATCATAAAACAGATTGATGTATTTTTATCATAGCTTTTAAGCCACTTGTCACCTGGAACAACCAAAAAGTTGCCACCATTCTTTATCTCTGTATGTGTTCATTTGTTTGTTTTTAAATGAATTAATCGATGGAAAGGTTGATACCACTGACTCAGAGAAAAAAAATACTCCTTTTCTCCCTACACAATTTGCAACTCTGAATGAAATTAGATAGGCTAACCAGCAGTACATAGCCAGCTTCTTTGGAGCTCTGCAGGCAATACAGGAAATCTTGCCTCCTTAAAGACAGTCTCCCATAATGCAGTTATGTTGAACAGAGAAGAGAAGGAATTCTTGAATAAACAAACCACACTGGAGATAATGTAAATTATTATAGGGGAGGCTAATGGCCTGAAAACTCTTAGCATTGCCTGTGGTTGAAAGCTATTCTGTTTCAGATAAACCTCCTATGAGCACAAATAGAAAACAATAGAACAAGCTCCTCTTTCACTTTGTCATGGTTTTAAAACACAAAATGAGATGTGCTGGGTTTTTTTAACTTCTCTTTAGGTTAGTAATCATGATATAAATTATTTAGGACACATGACCTATACAGAACTTTGTACCAGTACAGCACAATAAAATGTCATGTTTATTACTTTCGCAAAGTCTGGGTGCAAGGTGTTCTCTGAAGAATCAGTCTCCTCTTGTGGGCAATCATAATTCTCTGAAACTTCTGCAGCATCTTAAAAAGAAAACCATTACTGAAAATGACTTTATGGCTTTTATTACACTTGCAATTAATGTCCAGATTTAAAAAACAGTTCACATCCTATTTACCTGTATTCCATATTTTGTCACTTTTAGCACTAGGCAACTGTAAAGAGATATACATTCTACAGCTCTTTAACAGAGTGGTCTTATAACTGTGACCCTTGCCTTTCTCAACCACATCTCCCACTTATTTTGTTATTGCCTCTCATTTTGCCATAAATAAAACTAGACATTGTACATTACAGGACAAGGGTCATGTCTGTGTTTGTCTGTTAATGAGCAGGGCATACTCTATAAATAATAATGCCTATAAAGTAGTGGCCTTGTCACTGCTCTCCATCTCTTCTGAGGCAACTCATGGGACTTATCTTGACCGTATGGGCCACACATCCTCATTTCATATAAACTGGTGAAGTTCCAGTGATGAATTTATGCCAGCTGGGGAACAAGCCCTATGACTGCAAAAACTCCATGGGTTTATTTGCTGTGGACAAATAAGTCCAGAATGGGGAGCTGTAGAGCAATTCTCCCACTGAAGAACATCCTTTTTTCATTTTTGTTCCCCTTAGGCAGCTTGTGGTGCAGATGATATGAGTTATTCCTAGAGCTGGCTGAAAGCTGAAATTTCCCTTTGGTGGGAAGTTCCAAGAAGTTTAAAAAAATAAATTCTTCAAATTCAGAATGAGAAGTGGAATTTTTCAAAATTTCCCATGAAAGGGAAATTTTGAGAATTTTTTTTTTTCAAATAATCAGAACATTCCATTTTGAAAACTTGAGAATGAAATCTATCTGGGAGCCCAAGATCCAAGCTCAGCTATGGCTCTCAGCTCCTCTGCTGGAACCTGAGAATCCCTGAAAGTTGCTCATCGGCCTTCCTTCTGTAGCACTCTGGCCAGGTCTTCCAAAGCTCCCAGGTCCAGGCTCCATTGCAGGGAGCCAGGAAGCCCTGGAGCCCATAACTCCAAAGCAGTCTGCATGGTGCGTCTCCTCGTAGTTGTGGGCCACAGAAGTACCTGGGCTAACAACTCTGAGGCAGTCCATGAGACAGGCTGTCAAGAAGTGGGACAGCGAGCTGGCAGATTACCAACAGAAAACCTGCCTTTCCTCTACTGGAAGATGCATCACATCAACACCCATTCTCAGGGAATGTTTTGATTTCAACAAATTCATATTTTCCAATGGAAAAATGTACCCTCTGGAAATTTCCTCCTCTGTTCTACTTGTTACAGCCTCCAGCTACTGATCTGTAGCTTCCTAACTAACTTTTAGGTCCCTGGCTCAATCCCTAATTGAAATTTGAACCTGTGGCCTTCTATGCTTGGGACTAGCTTTGCTTGAGCTGAAAAAAGTGTGTGTTCTACTGGTGAGTGTGTGTTTACACCTCTCATTTTGTTCCTAACACACAGAGGAAATTAATTGTTAGTCACCCCCAGCTTTAGAGATTAGGTCAGAAAGTCCGTGGTTCAATCTCTGCTGTGTTGGCTAAGAGCACTGCTGTCACAAAAGGACATTAAAACACTCACAATGGACATTAATACACACAAGGGCATTAATACACTCACAATAGCCTCAAATAAAGCATTAGCGTATTAATATATTATTAAGTCTCAATCAAAATGGAAACTTATAACAGCTGGGATTTCATATTTGTTCCTGAAGTAAAATAAATTAACAGTTTTTTTTTGTTTTGTTTTTTTTAGAAAAAACCTCAGACTGACCTCTCCAGACTTAAATTCCTTAATACTTTCAGACTCTATCAAGACAGCAAATCATAACATATACACACATAAACACCTTAAATTTACATAGAACTACATGTGCAAGGCTGTCACATGACTCACACTGCTTTACTTGAGCTGTGGAGCTTAAACTGCATATGGCCCTTTGAAAGTTACCCCTGAGAGATAACTGATACCTTTAGTGAACGTAAAAGCTTTGGAGCCATGCTCTCAAAATCGATCCTCTGTAGGCAATGAATACATCAAAAATGTTGGACATTAAAACAATCTAATAATAAAATCTGAAGCAGCATTTCTTTTTATTCAGCTCAAAAAGCAATGGAAGTTTATTCACTCTTACCAAGTTTTATATCTGTGAGATCTGTGCTTTTCCTCTCCTGAATGCTCCCCTCTGGATTTATCTGCAGGATTTTGTTGAGAGTGGAAATCCAGTCATCCATATCCTGTTCATTTTCAGCTGCCAGCACAAAGTATGTCAGGTCATTCATTTTCAGTTCAAAGGCATGCTTCCTAAGTCTGTTATTCTGTTGCATCAAAAAGAAAAACAATAAGAGAAGACAAGAATTATTTTCAAAAGTTATTTTTAAAAAAATCACATGGAGCTGCGTGGCTTTTATACAGAAAACTACCTTAGAACTAACACTCAAGGAAATCTAGTAGCATTAAAAAACAGATGACAAATTCTGTGATATTAATGTTCATGAATGTTGTCTTGATTGTCCAAGAGACTGAAGATATCTGTTTAACAAAACTGCAATATCCTGGGCAGTTTAGTTTTCCCACATAATTTTGGAAGGACTTGTCTACAGTAGTTCACAAGTGGATGTAATTTATGCGATAAACAATTAAGGTCTTCTGAAGATGAAAGCACCATACAAGCACTAAGCATTGCTACATGTTTCATCCGTCTGGAGAGATCATCGCTACAGCTGAACTCTGCCATGCCCATTCAGTCATACAACATTCTGTTGAAACTGCCAGAAAGACACCAGTTGATATTAAGTGTAGTTTCTGTGATGTGGATATTTGCTCATTAGAAACTGGACTGACTCCTCCAAACTCATTCTGTCAAACAACCACCACAGGCTAAGAGCATTCAGTTACTACGGATTTGGATGGGATTAAACTCTGGAGCCAAAGGTTCTGCTGCTTATGAATTCCCTGTTTCATGCAGTTGCCTATTTCAACACATTTAAAAATGTGACCAGTTACATGAAGCTGCTGACTGGTGAACTGAAGTCAGAAAAGCGACTAGCCCCTTCTTCTTTTCCCCCACCACATCTCTTATACGGCGCGTTCCACAGACACTCCAATAAAATCACTAGAGGCTCGAGACCATCACCCTCCAGGACACCAAACAGCCTTTTATTAGTGCTCCTACTACATCCTAAACTCCACCAGAAATGGAAAATTCATGTTAAAATAACACCCCCTGCACCTTTTAGAGGAAAACGATCTCTGAAGAATGTATTATTTTCATCATTCACCTCTCCAAGACCACTGGGAACAAGGTCATTGGTCTTCCTACTTCTGCTTTTTTCACTGAGTCACTATTTTCCCTGTGCATTTGAGTTCCTCCCTACACCAATATCACTAAGTCCTTACGCTACAGTACTAAGATGTCTCTAAGGCAGTAGGGGCTAACATCGTTCCCCCTAGTACCCAGAGCATTGCCTGTCCACTACTCCCAAGCAGTGAAGGCCTGAGTGCTTGGCATGCCAAGGACGTATTTAATAAACCTACCTGTTATGTGCAAATACCATTTGTGCTACCTGTTCTTCACCACAATGTCTATATTGACTATTATTTAATTCTTACAGAGAGATAGAGCTATATTTAGAGCCCTGTGGGGGTGCAAAATTTGAATCTGCATCCAATTCGCAATCCATATACATAGCCTGCAGATAGAAAGCAGATATTGGCTGATTTTCAGGGATCTGGATAAAATTTGGATCTGCATCCATCTGTGATTCACAAATGTGGTCCATGGATATATAAAGTGAATATCGACATACTTGCAGGGCTCTAGTTATATTAAAAGATGTACTGAAACTCTTATGCCTCAACAAAATGTAACATGATGCTTAGAACAGAAAAGAACTAGAGGAAGAATCTAGAGCATCAATTTAGATTTAATTCAAGCATCCTTACTGTGAAAAAATGTACTAAACAAAATATAAATGATTAACTTCTATTAAGCTACTCAACTGCCTGCCAAATCCATTGTATTCCTTATAAACTGGTTGTTTTACAGCAGTACATAACATCCAAACACATTGTTTTCAAGGAACAGGCTTTCAGAGAACACTTCACTTTAATCTCTGCTCAAATAACATTTTCCCCTTTCTCAATCCACTTTTAAAGGGCAAAGAAAATTCTAGATTGAAAGACTAAAATGACTGAGTGGATTTCACTAAGAAAACCTGAATACAGAACCCTTATTCATGTTGATGAAAATAATCTCACACAAATAGTCCCATTTGAAGTACCCTTGTGTACATCCAAGAGTCATAAAACATCACTGTTCCTCTCCAACCACCATGTCTCTTGTCCTTTGTCCAGAACAGTTTGGACCCCTTATAAATAGCTTTGTGATAAGTGCATAATTGAGGACAATGGTTAATTTAATACAAGCAGTAAACTGTACCATTCCTATTTATTCTTTCTTCATTCAGTTAATTCTCATTTACAGAACCATAAGCACTGGACAGTTTTCAAACTAGACTGTTCCCTCAAAAGAGGACTGTTTAAGAAAATTCCAAGATTCAGTGGAAAAAACTTATGTATATTGTCTGCCCATTTTTCACACAACTCCCAGGATAATTATGACAATATGAAGTGAAAGTTGAAACAGAAATCAACCAACAAATCTGTCCAGAGGCCTGGAAGAACTGAGCACTGCAAACAATACGTAGTTCCCTTAATGGAAAAATGACAGTGTAAAATTCTGATGAAATATTACCACCACATTTTGAAATGACTTTTTGGAAAAACAAGAAGTCCTGTGGCACTTAAAGACTAATAAATTTATTTAGGCTTTAATGTATTTGTTCAATTATTCATTCAGTCTTCAAGTGCCACAGGACTCCTTGCTTGTTTTGCTGAACTAGGCTAATACGGCTACCCCTCTGGAACTTTTTGGAAAAGCTGGCAAGCATGTTAAAGACATTCTAAGTAATGAAAAGTGAATGGTGATTTTAACAAAATATGAGACAAACTACCATACCTGATTGCAACTATATCATTCTTAAATGAAAGTTAAAAAACATAATTCCCATGACAATGGCCTCTGGACTTAGAACCGATCTACAGCATCATGTTGTATCTGCAGAAGATTTTTCAGGTATCAGGCCAATAATGAGAACCAATAGCTCTTTGGTTAAAAAAAGAGTTTGTTGAAATTAAATCAAGTTACATGACTCTCAAATACTGATACAGGACAGTTCCTTCTTCACTTTTATCAGATTAGAGAGACTTCATGTGATATTCTTACATCAGTTTTAACACTTTTCTATCACACTCTCAAACTTCAAAGAGATTTCATTATTAGGATGGCCCTGCTTCATAGTACAGCATTTGTAATCACTGATTCTAGCTGTCAAAGCTTACTCTTTTTTCTTTAGCATTCCACAAAGATGTTATTAACAAAAATTAAGTAATGGTTGACTCAGTTGACCTTAATGTGATATTGAAGAACTTAGCAAATTCCATCCAAGCTTTAGTGGTAACTGATCATTTAAATCTGAGGTTTCGATTTTTTCCGTTTATACTGTTAATTAATCTGATGATTGTGTCATGGTAGTTCTATAGCTCTGTAAATTACATTTGTTTCCCACTGCATAGATTGTTTATTGATTGTTTTCTAGAATATCACTCAAGTGAAGCAGGTGGTGACATTACAGCACAATGTTATTCTAAGTAAGAGTTAGGAATATGAGATCAGAGTCTAAAATGGCATAAATAGGTTTAATTTGACTGAATTTGATAATCTGTCTGATGGTTTGGGTATCCTCTGTAAGGGATAGTTTTATAATTAGAACAAGTCAGAAATGTTTTGATTAAACAATTTTCATCAACAAATGCTGATTAGGTGAACCAGGAGCTTCCTGGTGGGATTTTTTAACAAAATGTAATTAAAAAAATAAAAAGGATCAAAATCCTAAAAGAAAGTTTTGCTCATTCCAAACATATATATAATTTGCAGAGTTGCTGCTCGTGAAAATTCTCTAGTTCTTTAATTCTGCTTCCAGTTCAGTACAAGGACATCTTCCAAACTCTCAAAAATTCTTACTGGAAGGAAAAACTATTTTCTACCAAGCTCTTCTTATAATAGAAATAATTCTGACTTTAGAACTGTGATATACACATTTTTGTCACACCTTAGCAATAAGGGCCATAAAAAGTAAGAAACCAGTTCCAGAATTTGCATTTGTAACACCTCACTCTTGGGTGCTTGATGGGACAAACTGACAATATCACATAATACCCTGAACAAACTGTACGGAATTAAAGATAAACTGTCCTAAATTAAGATAAATTAAGATAGAGTTAATAAATCTGGGGTACCTACACTGTATGTAAAAATGAAAGCATGTATATGTTATTGTGACATTTTAGGCACCTTCTCTAGTAGAGAAGAGGATACTAACATACATCCTCATTTATCAGCCTTTGAAGCTACCCACCAGAGAGGAGCGCATACGCCGGTTCAAACTGGATTGTGCATGGACATACACACAAAAAAAAGGATTTTGGGGGAAATAGCTTGATGCTACATGGCCTCAGGGTTTTATTTCTGATCCAGCAAATGGACAGGACCTAGACTGCTGAGAAGGTTTGCAAGGACAGGGCCTACTGGGAGACTCCATAAGACTGTGAGGTTCTTCTGAGAAGAAGGTGATATGAACTTTTATCCATAAGGAATCTGCCTGAATGACAACTGAAGGACTACTCCTGCCAAAACTTACGTGACGGCTGGGGTGTACTGTGGTAGGCTTATTAGCATTATTAGTGTAAGTTATTTTATTATTTTAATATGTATTATATATTACATACATAATGCATAGTGTTTTTTACTTTAAGAGTAAAGTAGCTTGCACAGGAAGAGCTGACCTGTAACTTATAACTGTGGCCATCACACCTGTCAGCTCTCTCTAAAAAGAAAGCAGGCAGAAGGCTTGCACAGCCTGTCTCCGGTGGTAACATGATATAGACCAGGAACTTGTGCATTGATTTCCACCCAAGAGAAACAACTGGAAGCGTATGAGGGGGTGCCCTGGCTGGACCATTCAAGTGAAATACAGGTACAGTTGCTCTGAATGGCAACACCTGGTACCATATGCTGCCAAGATGAAATCTGAAATATATTACAATTCATGTAAGCAGATCGATAAAGCAGGCTTCACTGCTTCTATGGAGACAGGTAAATGACATCATTTAGTAAAAGGAGACCATTACCTAAAAGGATGCACTAAAAAGGACTAAGAATCTTAGTACTTTCAAATAGTTGCTCATACCAGAGGCTGCCTACAACAGGTAGTCTTGGTACATTAAATATCCATGTAAGTTGGACATGTGGGGCCTATAAAGAAGAAATCACTTTCCAATCTCTTGTGAAAAGAGAATAAAGACTATTAAAATGAAGACATCTATCGTCTGTGTTATGCATTTCCTTTAAAGCATCTGCTAAAGATGTTTACATGGGATAACACAATCAGACTTTAAAAGAGCAATAGAACTCACATGCTGAAACTTAAAGGCATTAGGAAGGAGAACAGTAATATCCACTTTTCCATATGCACTTCAGAGTTCCAGCAGGCAGATGAGATCCAGTGCAAGTCTTTGACTCTGTCTAAATATTTTATTATGTGGACAGTTAATAAAAAGAAATAGTTCCTTTCTTCATTTGTGTCATTAACCCTACAATATGGAAACTTGGTCTGTGACTTACAAGGTAAATAGAAATTTCAGATTCAGACATCATAAACCAAAAAAATGAACTAGGAGTGAAATACAAGCCTTAGCCCAAAGCCTACAGAATCATTCTCTTAAAATCACCCAGGTGATTACAAGGTAAATCTAATTTTGTTTAGAAATGATGTTATTTCCACGGACTGCTGGCCCTTTCAATATGTATGCAACACCAGCTCAGAAGCTCATCCTCCTTTTAAATTACCCAGAGTAAATCAGGAATTACTTAATGGCAGTCTCAATAAGGTTACAATGGCATGAAACTAATGTGGAGAAAGACAGTCAGGACCTGAACTTCTCTCCAACTTAAAAATGCATAATTACTTACACTCACTGGACCCATGCCTCTTCACTTACTGCAGCTTTACACCAGATTTTGTCCTCTTTATCCATTCCCCTCTCCTACATTCATCACACTCTCTAACTGGTGGTGGGGAGGGGAACAAAGATTGGTGATTTTTCCTGGTGCTGCTGCACTGCTGTCAGCCTTTACCCAGTGTAGATGGCTCGTGAGTTAGGTACATTCATTCTGTGCTGAGTGTCAGGTCATGCAATGAGAGAGGCACTGTCTCAGCTGGCCACTTCCCATCTGCCTGCCTCCCTCCTGCCCAGCAGCCAAAGGGGCTGGCTTCCAGTGATGGTCAAAAGGTGAAGAAATAATTGAGATATAACAACTCAAAGTTCTGGAAAGCTGACAGAAAAGCTTGGGTTTGAGGGAGCAGGCCAGATTCGGATACAGAAACACAGAGACAGTGGCCACAGATTAAGCAGCTCATAATCAAAGGCATCAAGTCTCCTGACCTGTTCTTATAAGATTTAGTCAAGAATGCTAGAAATCTCTTAAAATCCACTGTTGGTAAGATTTCTGCTGTCTTGGGATGCATTTGAAATAGACTTGGAAGAGAGCTACATTCTGGATCTGGATGTGGCCTAGGTCCAAAATCATTGTGATGGTGTAAGTTCCAGGGGCTGATTCTGAGGTTCTGATTGAGATATGCTCTAAGGACAGCACACACTAACAGCAAGCTGGAAGAAAGCATCCTTTCTCCAGGCTTATGAACATTGACACATTTTGCTAACTCATGCCATCGACAGGGCTGCATCAATTCACAAGTACAGACGAGAACATAAAACATCACCTAACAACAGACATTTGGTAACTGACAGTAACTAAACTGGTATAAATGCACTCCCTCACCACACATTATCTTCACAATAAAACATCACTTGGATTCCTAGCATATCTTGATCTCTGCAGGGGTTAAAGTAAGGGGGAACGCACTGGAATGCTGTTCTGGGGCCCACAATTTTTAGGGGCCAGCATTCTGTGGCCCTTAAAAATAGAATAATGGGGCAGAACGCAGCCCTGTAGCATTCTGGTGCATTCCCTGTTACTACCCTTGCACAAACACTTCCCCCCTGCTTGCTCTGCTCCCAGCCAACCCAGCAGCCCTGCCCTCACGCCATGATCTCACCACCACCTCACAGTTGCTGCTCCTGGTTGCACAGATGCTACTGCTCCTTGCCCTGCCTCTTGGAGATCCCAAAGGGGAAGCACAAGGCACCGCGCCAGTGGGAGGTGGTGGTGGACATGTTGAGCCAGAGATTGGTGGTGGGAATGGAGAGGTCTGGAGAAGCACAAGTCGCTGGAGCAAGGGGTTGGGATGGGGAGCTGGGTGGGATGGAGGAAGTTAGGGGGGCTAAGGAAGGGTGGAGGTGGGACATGAGGACAAGGAGACTGAATAGGGGATGGTGAGGGCTGGGCAGTGGTGGATGGGACTATGAAGGTCTGGAGTGGGAACCGGGTGGGGGGCTGGGGAGGGGTGGAGGAGGTTCAGGAGCTGGAATGGGGGCTAGGGATGGAGGGAGCTGGGGAGGTGTGGCTGTGGTTGGGGGCTGAAGGAGGTGGAGTGGAGTAAAGATGGGGGAAACAGGATGAGGGGTTAGGAGCACTGGAGTGGGGACTTGCAGGCAGGGAGCTTAAGGAATGGGGATGGGGGCTGAGGAGGACATGGGGAAAGAGGGGTCTGATGTGGCCACTAGTGGACAAGGTTGGGGTGATGTGGATTTGAGGCTGTGCTTCATTTGTGAGGAAACAGCTAGTGGGGCTCAAAAATGCCTACCTGGCCTGGGGCACACACATGCATGAAGGGGGCCCAGAAAATACGGGAAGGAAGCCCAGAGATTAGGAGGGTTCCAGGGCCCGTCAAATTATACTTTAACCACTGGATCTCTGAGATAAAAATCCATACTGCAGATAGCATCAAAGACCCCTTTTATTTATTAAAAAAATCCTCTGTTTTAATCCTTTCAGAAACAACAGGCAAAAGACTTTACATTATACAGTAAGCTATAAAAAAGTGACTCTTTTTAGCCTTTTGTCTATCAAAATACCAGTATTCTTTGTCACATTTCATTTTCCTCCAGCAATTACATTTTTCACCAAGGAACTTTTCATTCTTATCCACAGATGAATTCAATGGCTCAATTTTCAAAGACATATAGCCAAATCATTTTGCCCACACACCGTGTGTAATAAAAGCAAGTTTTAAATGAATGCAAGAATTTCTAACGGATGCAACAACTGCAGATAGGTTAGAAAATGTGCTTCTGTAGGTTCACTACTGCACATTTACTTTGTATGGGGACTGACAAATTTAGCAATTCTGCATTGTATACTTAATACTCTTGGTCACAGCAGGAATGAACTGGCTTACTCTTGAGTAGCAATATTCTTTTCATTCTGGAAGGATTTTAAAGGGTTGTTTGAATAATTACTTATCTGCTCTGAAAGCTCTCTCAGGACAGGCACTGTTCTCTATCTCTTTTTGCATAATGTGTATGCGAAGCTGTTGCAGGGAGGGGGTGTAATCTGATGATATGAACTACTGCTCCTTCATGAGCCAGTGACATTCAGGTCTGCAGCATTATCTCCTCAGACCCAGATGGTGAAGTTAACTGCATTTACCAGTGCCTAGCTGGTATTTGAGTTTGCATGAGGCCCAGACGACAGCAACTGAGAGTAAGTCTAAACTTGGGTGTGACCTAAAGTCAACTTTCATACTTTGAATTAATAAAACTGGAGGAGAGTGTCCACACTATACTCCATGCTCTGGCTTCTAGTGTCCACATTGCTAGCTGTTACTTTGACTTCAGAAGCATTTCATTGTGGGTAGGACTCTCCCAGTACAATGAAGTGCCCACCCCCACCGTGTCTCCATGCTGCTGCCCAGTTCCCCGCTCTGCCCTGGCTCCACACCACTGGCTGATTCCCCCACTCTTTCTCCACCTTGCTGCCCAGTTCCCCCACCACTGCCCTGGCGCTGCACTGCTGGCAGTTCTCCCACGCTATTTTTTGATGACATGGCCAATATGCAGCACACCGGGAAAGACAGAATTGCAAGAACAGGGTATTCTGGGATAGATCCTGGCAGCCAATAAAATCACATTATACTGCTCTCCAATGTTCCCTCTAATTATTCGTAGGCTGTGTGCGCAAAAAACTTGCTTTGTGAGCACCAATATTAGCACTATTGAATTTTTTTGTGCGCACTTTGTTTTACTGTGTGTGGGGGTTTCATGACCAGTGTGCATGCACACTTATGCACAGCTTAGAAGGAACAGTGCTGCTCTCTGTATACACTGTTGTTAAACCATATTAATAAAATAGCATTAAACACTATGCCTCCTGTGGGGAGGGATTTACAATGTCGACTTGCAACAGCAGTTAATTCAACTTTGGAGCTATATGAGTGTGTATGCTGGCTGCGGAAGGTTGATGCAACCAGTGTTACATCAACCTAAGCGCTCAGTGCAAACCAGTCCTCAGACGTGACTGAGATAATCTTCATGCCTTCTGATAGTCTGTTAGTAGAAGTTGTGCTTAGCCAGTAGCCAGGGGTTTGCAGCCCTAAGGAGAGATTCTGATACATTTAAGGCCTCCTACCTTGTTCTGTTTTATAACTATGGATATTTTATATTTCCTTCTGGGCTGGCACAGGTCAGTCAGGATTCCCTCATTTGGACTGAAATTCAGTTCAAGACCTAGTGCCCAAGCCTTTACACAGATAAAGTGCACAGGAATTTCTGTATTCCCAATCAGGGACCATTGTGTTAGACCTACCAGCAAGGTTGCTGCTGCAGCCCCTTCATAGTTATTTCATAAGGATTTAGAGAGCCACTGGATTCACACAACGACAGATTTAATTAATTCTCTACATGCCTGTCCTTGTACTGCCCTATGCCAGGCTGGTACAGAGAACCAGTCCGCACTGCACAAGGAAAATGGACAACCCTTCACACAGCTAGTGCAACCAAGGGGGGGGGGGTAAAGAATAGAATGAAGGTTTGAACAAGTATTTGTCATCATGGTGGATTCCATACACTTTCTGACTATTTTCCCTACTTCAAAGACCCTATTGCAGAACAACCCATCCTTCTAACTATGAAGAACTACAGCTGGTGAAGAACCTCAGTGAGTCAGCAGGAAGGTTTGTCTCAGAACACCACAAAACTGAAGCCGCATTACACTTTATTACAGGAGCTCAGCAGCCTTTGAAACTTTCCCAGCCCTTCCTGATTCAGGAGCAATGGACCAGTCTCAAACCCCTCCATATGCCAGCATGATAGGCTAGTGCAATCAGCACAGTTCTTATCAGAAATGACTTCTTTCAAGACAATATCAAATTAAAACACAGGAAAGATGTAATTAGCAAAAATGTAGATTTTAAAGACTTAACCTTCAGAAACATAGCCATAGATTTTCAATGTAAACGATTTACCAAATTATCAGTCTAGGTGTAAGGTAGGCTTTAGCACACCTTCCCTCTTTAAGATCCTCCATTATCTCAGTGTTTATGGAAACGTTCATTCCTGAGCTTTCAACAGAATCCAGGCAAGCTGAGCCTCATGCTCATAATAGCGTTCACTGAAGTCAAGAGATTCTGCATACATTTAAGTGTCTTCTTCAGGACCAGAGCCATTTAGTATCAATGTCTGCTTGTAACCAATGGATCGATGGATCAATGATTGCTTGTAAGACTCACATTTCAATATAAAACATTATGATTTTATTTCTAGCCTCTCTTATGTTGGTGTAAGTCAAGAGTAATCCTGGGGAATCAATGGAGTTACAAATAAAAACGAGACCAGTATCAGACTTGTACATATGCTCTCATATTTAACCTGACTAATTTTAATTATTTTTTAACATTCAAAACTCTTCAACCAAGTGTGTAGACAAGACAAAGCCAGATCATCTATTGGTATACAACAGAGTTTTCAGTTAAGATAACAGAGTTTATAACCTTTTATATAAACTGAGGATCTGGCCCACAATGTCATTCCAAAAGAATAGAATGAAATAAAACATGTCTTACCTGCACAACCCCCGTGCAGGAATCCAAAAAAATACACCCTTTTGGTTCCTTTGATATTTTCTCATCTTTGTAAAAATTCATAATGTATGAGTTATCTGACAATTGTGTCAGCTGGAAGTAGCGCTTTTTGAATGACTATAAGGAAAACAAAAACACAATTGCTCAATTGTAAATTGTTTTCATAGACATTTTATTCAGAGGGTTTAAATAATACACCATTACCTGCATTTCAACTGTACTATTCTGCAAACAATAGTTACATACATTTAATGCATTTTAAACAAACCTAATTTGAGATGAAGATAGGTTAATGACAATTAAAAACATCCTTACCCTTTCTGGGGGATGGAGGAGAAATTTGAAAGTGAGGACCATATGGGGGATTAAAGCCAAGGAGAACAAAGAAAGAATAAGGATGTCCCCTTACCCGAACAGTAATACTATTGTTTACAGTGCTGTTAAAATTCCCTTTATAAAGCCAGCCAGATTTGAAAACTCCTGTTCCAAAGCCTCCACCACCGCCGCCACCTTTTGAAGATGAGTGGGATGTGGTATCCTATATGAAAGAGATCATTAATGTTGCATTGACTTGCTTTTGTGGAGTTCAAGACCAAAGGCAAAGATGCATTTGAATATCTGTTTTTTCTTAAAAATACAATCTTCACATTCTTCTCAGAAATAAAAACTTTATTAATTCTCCCGCTGGGCACAGAATGACATGAGAGACAAAGCTGTTTCATTAAAACCACAGTTAGTTAATATATGAAACATTCCATAAAACAGAATGAGACTCTAGTATCCTTATTTATTTGATGTTAAACCAATAAATAACTCAGCAGTGGAGAAAAAAATCAATATGCTTACTTCATCTTTATCAATGTCTTCATGATCAATTTCAAAGGAATGTGAAGGCAGTTTCTCTGGTCTATATTCATTTCTAGAGCAGGAAAAAAGTTCATTAACTTTCAGCTTCATGACTGGAAGAATATTCTTTTTAATGTGACAGCTATTTTGAGAATGCCAACCTTCCAGGACACCTTCAAACATACCTAATAATGCAGGAGTGCTGTAAGCTTCTGTAAAAAATGCCTTTTGAAAGTGTAGCTTTTTCTTATCCCTACTTGACATCCCTCTGGTCCTTGCATAATAGCCAGCAAAAAGTCAGAAATCCAAAATTATCAAGGATTTTGGACTAAACCCCGACATAAAAAAGCATCCAAGCTAGAATTTGTGGAAAGAGGGTATCAAATGCTACACTATTGTTTTTGTGAAGACAACTATCCTCCTTTCACTTGAAAATTTCAGAATTTGAATATTGTTACCATCTCCAATCTTATTACATTTTGCACCACACATTCTGATGACACCACAGTTACAATGAAGCTCTACAATGCCACACTATTAGCATAAAGAAAATATATACTTATTACCAAGTCATTAAAAAAAACATACACATACACACAACATACAAAACATGGAATCTGAAATAGACTTAAAAAAAATCAACAGACCAAGAATAATCAAAATATTAAAAGAACTAAACTGAAGTAAAAGTTTAAGAATCACATTCCCATTAGTTATTTCCTTCTCTAAGATCCTCATCCTGAGCTAACTTTACCCCAGACAAATATCTGCTTTTCTCTGCCTCATATAACTTCAAAGACTTTGTGCAATAAGTAGCTCGATTTTAAAGCATGGTTTTTGAAGGAAAATGAAAGAAAGGGGCTTCTGTTCTTTTTTGCTTCTTTATTTTATATAAAGAAGGTCTGAAGGATTTAGAAGAAATAAAATAGAACAGTTTTGCTGCTTGTTTTTAACATTAGCAAACCAATTCCTGTGAAGGTTGGAATAGCCTATCGTAAATGAAGTCCCAACAACTCAAAAGCCGTGAGTGTGAAAGCTGAGCAACTGAGACAGTAAGTGTTCTTTAATCAGATCCTTAAAACTCTTGTGTTTTAGACTGTTTTGCTTTTTTCACATCTATTTGACTTCATTGACTAATTAATATTTTGAATAAAGGAATCTTAAGTTGAACACCTGTCAACTAAGATGTTAATATTCCAAATAAACATCCATGGGATCTCCTAGAGGTTAGCCATTATAATCAGGAAAGACCAGATTCCTTATATTGCTAAAGTAACAACTTACCTCAAAAAGCAAAACAAACAGCTTTTGTACATTATAAGATGGGTGGCAGGAGGATGAAAGTAGAAGCCTAATTTCTTTCACATACTTTGCAGGTCACTTTTAAGAAATACTCTCTGCGCTTCATTAAAAAACTTCCACTCTTGCTCACAGAAATTCTGAGTTTAACCTGCCCTTCAGTGCTGACCATTTACCGTTAAATGTTTCCAAAGAAATATGGATACAAAATTGACTAATGCTTGCCCGATATAAATGTTTAACAAGATTCAGATGTACTGGTTCTAACTAGTGCATTTTCACTTAAGAAAGGGGTATGCTACTAAGACAGGGCATTTACTTATTAAACTATAGTCAATAATAAAAGGGCTTTGAGGAAGAACTGACAGATCAACAGGATTCCTGGACAGTTACATCTTTTCCAGATAAAATTCTTAAGCTTCTGCACAACTCTTATAGCTGAGCGGACTTGTCTAGGTAGGCAATGCCGTGTGTGAGCTCGCCCCCCCGCCCCCCCGTGAACCTGAAAGTTAATATGAATGCTACTGCCCATCCAGGCCAGCTATGAGTAGATGCAAGGGCTATACCAAGCTAGTGCTAATTAACCCAAACAAGGTAATGCCCTGCACCCCTGTGCACCAGCCAGGAAAGCTCATCATGTCCTTTTAAAGTACTGCTGATCCATGGTGCACACTCCTAGCAACCCTAGATTAATTCCTGCTGAGTCCTCCAGGTGTTCACTCAATAGCCACTCTGAAAGCATTAGGCTTATTTAGTCTGCAGAAGAGAAGATTGAGGGGGGGATTTGATAGCAACCTTCAACTACTTGAAGGGATGCTCCAAGGAAGATGGAGCTTGACTGTTCTCGGTAGTAAAAGAGGACAGAACGAGGAGCAATGGTCTCAAGTTGCGGTTAGGGAGGTCCAGGCTGGATATTAGAAAAAATTTTTTTACTAGGCAAGTGGTGAAGCATTGGAATGAGCTGCCGAGGGAGGTGGTGGAGTCTCCATCTTTGGAGGTGTTTAAGGCCTGGCTGGACAAAACCATGAATGGGATGGTTTAGTGGGAGTGGTCCTGCCTCTGTCAGGGGGTTGGACTAGATGACCTATGAGGTCCCTTCCAACCCTATGTTTCTATGAAATGCCCACCCAATCAATGCTATCTGTATCACAGCCCACAGCAGAAGTCTTTTGTGCTATCTTGATCTAAAATTCTTTAACTGTTCAGTTAATTCTTCTTCAGGGAGAGAGAACAAAATGTGCCAGGGAATTAACTGTGTCTCTGCTATTCTGCATAAATGCCACATAACCCACCTACATAGCCATATAAAGATACAGAGCCCATAGCAGTTAACACCTGGATAACCTAATTTACTTAGTAAATGAAAAAGAGGATCCTACTAATGGGTCCAAGCCTGTTTCCATTGCAGGCAACATCACAACTCAGGCTCAAAGTCAGCAACAAGTGTCTTCCATGCTCACTGGGGGGTGGGGGAAGGGAGCAGAATAGAGAGGATTATGCACATTCATACAAAAAAAGGTGGTGAGAGAATAGACACCAAAGCACAGTAGAGTTTAGTTGGCTGAAAGGCTCAGAGAAGCTTCAAAGAAGGAACCTATTCAGGGGAAAATTAGTGTTCTGCACACTGTCACTTCACACATGGGGGGCTGAATTAATCCCCAGTGTAACATACTGAATTCAGTGGCACATTGCCAGGCATGAGTTTGGTCCCATGTATTGGCTCCAGGCATTATATAACCAAACTAAAACCACTTCCTAGTAGAAAGTACTATTTTCAGAACAGGGAACTTTTCAGAGTATTAGAACATACTTCCCTGTGCAACTATCATGAGTGTGTGAAATGATACAAACTGCTCTGAGGGAAGGAAAATAAATGTGTTGTTAATTTAATGCTTATAGGGTTACTATAATATTTATTTTGTAATGAGACTGTTAGGTCTGATTCATGTGGCTCTAGATGTGACACTCCAAGACAAGCATTTGGGGAAAGGTTAGATCTGGTCCAATGAATACTATCCCTTTGTTATGCCAAAAAATGACATGTCAGAAGGAAAGCATAATGCTCCCTCCCCTCTCCCTGCCCCCATTCTTCCTGGGTGAAAACATTTACTAAAAAGATTTAGTATTGGTAACTAGTAAGGACCTCACAGAAGAACTGATTGTAGGCAACAACTTTGGTTGAAGTGTTCATCAGCTAATTCAGTAAAGTTGCAGAAACTATCTGAAGATTGCATCCTAAGCAAGGAGAAAAATTTGTAGGAAAAGGCTGCAGGCCATGTAGGATGAACAAGAACCTCAAACGGTGATTAAGAGAAATCCCACAAGGAATGGATGATAGATGGATTACAGGGCTGGCTCAAGGGGTTCTGGCGCCCCAAGCCAGCTTTTGCACCGGGGGTGGGAGGGAGAGCATGGGAACAGCCAGCCCAGGGACGGAGTGTGCCAGCCCAGAGGATCCCCTAGTGGTGGGGAGAGTCGGCCCAGAGGAGGGGCGAGAGAACAGAGTTTGACCCATGGGCTGGCCAGTTCCGCAGAGTGGCAGGCTCAGGGGACGGACGGAAGCATGGGGTCTGGCTTCTGGTCAGCACGCCCTGCCCCCGGTGCCCCTAAACTTTGGCACCCCCAACCAGTGCCACACTGGCTAATGCCCAGAGCTGGCCCTGATGGCCTCAGCAAGGAAAGGTACATCTTGTAGGTCAGAACACACAGGAGAATAGTGAGAACTGCCAAAAGTCAAGCAGAGTTGGATCCTGAAAAGGAAATTGAAATTAATATTAAAAGCCACAGCAATATAAATAAAAATAATAATTAAAAAAAACCAAGAAAACACGTGGGACCACTAAGCATTGAAGATGGGGTGGAGATTAAAAATAATTTAGGTATGGGCCTACATCTAAACAAATATTTAGCTTCAGTTTTTAACAAGAGTAATGAAGATCTTAGGAGTAGTGGAGAGTGGCTAAAGGAAGAGGATATGGAAGTAGAAATTACTACATCCAAGGTGGCAAGACAAACTCAAAGAACTTACTGGGACCAAACTGTTAGGAACTGGCACATGAATGTTAAAGAAATTGGCATAGAATATTTAACTAGAATGTAAAGGAACTGGCACATAAAATTGGAAGCCCAAAAGCAAGGATTATTAATGCATCTGTAAACTTGGAGTCATACCCTATAACTGAAGAATTGCTAATATATTTCCTATTTTTAGGACAGTGGAAAAAAGGGATCCAAGAAACTACAGGCTTGTTAGTTTGATGCCAATTGTATGCAAGGTCTTGGAACACATTCTGAAAGAGAATGAAGTTATGGACATAAAGGTAAACAGTAACTGGGATAAAATACAATGTGCTTTTGAAAAGGTAGATCATGCCAGATCAACCTGATCTCTTTTTTTGAGACGATAACTGATTTTTTTTTTTAAGAAAAAAAATGATATTATCTACCGGGATTTCAGTAAGGCATTTGATACAATTGCACATGGAAAATTATTAGTTAAACTGGAGAAGCAAGAGATTAATATGAGAATTGAAATGCCAGTAAGGAACTGGTTAAAAGGGAGACTACAACAGGTCAGACTGAAAGGTGAACTGTCAAGATGAAGAGAGGTTACTAGAGTAGCTCCTCAGGAGTCCATCTTGGGACCAATCTAATTTAACATTTTCATCAATGACCATGGCATAAAAGTGGGAGTGTGTTAATAAAATTTGCAGATGATACAAATTTGGGAGGCACAGCCATTACAGAGGAGAACCAGAATATCACACTAGAAGATCTGCATCACCATAAAAACTGGTATAACAGAACTGGGATGAAATTTAATAGCATAAAATTCAAGGTAATGCACTTAGGCTATGTCTATACTAGACAATTAGTCTGGATTAAGCAAATTTAGTCTGGACTAATTTGGTCCAGGTCTACAATAGCCTTTGACTAGTCCAAACTAAAAAATTTCTTAGTTTGGATTAGCCAAAGCTTAGTCCGAACTAATGAGTTCGACTGGTTAATCTGGACTAAGCACTTAGTTTGAACTTTAAGTTTGAACTAGTGCTATGTAGACCAGGCCTAACTTAGCCATTAGTTTGAATTAGCCGCACTTACTAGTTCGAACTAAAATGTTAGTTTGAACTGGGGCATGTGACTAGTTCAAACTAAAAAGCCACCTCAGGCTTTTTTAATTCAGACTAGCAAACCTGAACCTAAAAAGCAGATGTAGACATAGCCTTAGAGACTAATAAGAATTTTTGCTATAAACTGGGGCTGTATTAGTTGGAAGCAACAGAGGAGGACAAAGACCTGGCTGTAGTGGTAATTCACAGGATGACTATGAGGCACTGATTTGATGTGGCCATGAAAAGGGTATGCAATTTTACACTGCATCAGGTGAGGTACTTTCATCAGAGATAGGCAGAACTACAAGACATAGGTGAAATTTCATCTGGGATATTGTGTGTAATTCTGACCTCCCATGTTTAAGACTGATTAATTTGGGAAAATTCAGAGAAGGGCTACTAGGATGATGAGACAAACAGAAAACCTAACTTATGAAAGAAGACTCAAAGAGCTTGGCTTGTTTAGCCTAACCAAACTAAGGCTGAGGGGATATATGATTGCTCTCCATAAATATATCACAAGTATAAATAACAGGGAAGGATAAAAATTATTTTCATTACAAGCCAGTGTGGGCACAAGAAAAAATGGATAAACATTGGCCAGCAACAAATTTCAGGTTGAAATTAGATAAAGGTTAATAACAAATGGATGAGTGAAGCTCTGGAACAGTCTTCCAAGGGAAGAAATGGGGGTACGGGCGGGGGGGGGATGACGACAAACTTGCTTCAAGACTGAGATAAGTTTATGGAGCAGATGGTATGAGACGGCCCACAATGTCATGCAGCACACCTGGAATTGCTAGCAGCAAATATCTCCAATGGCTGGAGATAGGGCTCTGTGAGCTACTAAAGAGAATTCTCTCTCAAATGTCTGACTTGTGGATCTTGCCACTATGCTGTTGGTCCAAATGACTGCCCTATTTGGGGTTGAGAAAAATTTTTCCCCTGGGTCAGATCGGCTGAGATCCTGAGTTTTTGCTTTCCTCTGCAGCATAAGACATGGATAATTTTCAAGTTTAAACTAGAGTAAATGGTGAATCTTCCATAACTTGAAATCTTTAACTCATGATACCTCAGTAGCTCAGTAACAGCAGTAGTGGCTGGACAAGGCTCTGTGGCTTGCAACGTACAAGAGGTACATGATGGGTCCTTCTAGTCTCAAATTTCTATGACTCTAAAAGAACCAGTGTTTCAGAATGGACTTATTTCCAGACACTGTAGGGTAAATGCTCAGTGCAGTGTGATGGGAGATCTGTGAAAAACACTCCAAACTATGGTGGGTGGCTACATGTGAGGCACTTAGCATGATATGAAGTCACTCTTATTTTTAACATAGAGGTGCAGCCTAGAAAGGGTGACAGCATGAGATACTCTATCATGATAGAAGCAGATGATGTTCAGACTGAGTTGGAGCAATGTTTGGCGGGAGGTACCGTGGATTGTATCTCAGCACTAAAAGAAAAAGGTGGGGGGTCTGGTTGGCTCTATTAACTGCAAATCAGGTTCACTCTCTTGTCCAAATGTTAGTGGGCAATGTTTGAATTAGACCTGTTGTAATTTTTTTTTAAAAAAGATTCAAGAGATTGCACACTCAAAGCTTTTTAAATTATCATACACTGTAATACAAGGGTATACAAGATACAAGTAAATTTTCTGGTTTTGAAAGTAACTCATCATATAGAAACAAGACTAGAAGACCACATAATACGTAGATGTGGAAAACAAAAAATTGCTGGAAGCAGTGTCAACAGACTAACACAGCCTTCATGGAAGACAATGTGCATGCTGACTACAAATTTCTTTCATGCAGAAAAACGCCAACTCCATTTAAGAAACAGTTTCTTCGTATTTCGTAAGAAGTGACAGTCCTTGCAAACTTGGATTAAAAAATGCCACATTTTTAATTTCCTCTCCTGAACAGTCAGGCCATCATTTTAAAACAAACTGTCCTGCAAAGCGCGTGTATCAGATCCCTAAAAACAACTGCATTGAGAAGCTTTAATTAGTCACTGTTCTCTTTTGTCTGTAAGAGTAACACACTCCCTGTTCATAGTAAGACTGATAAACAAGAGAGGAATTGTGGATACAAAGGACGGCTTATAGTTCATGACTGTGCACATAGCATCTGAAGAAGACTGTAAGAAACAATCTTACAATGGCTAAAAGAATGGATTCAGTTTATACCACTGCTCATCCTTACTCCAATCGTTGTCCTGCACTGTGCTATTTCATGCTCTTTTTACAATCTTTTTTATAAGAATGCAGTATCATGATTTTAATGCCTCGTATTTTGTGAAAGATGGAGTTAGTGTTGTTCATTTCAGTGTTCCATGATTTATCTGTTGCTGCTTAGAGTGGTCTTTAATTTACAGCATAAGCAACTTGTCAGGAAAACATGAAATTAGGAACAACTGCACATGTGTTACACTTAGAAGTTGAAATCTTTTGGGCCAAATTTTTCATTTCTTATTCAGGCAAATTTCTTACAGAAGTCAAGGATTCTCCTTTGATTTTATACACCTTTACACTGGTTTTACTTCACTGACCAACAGAATTACTCCTGATTTCCATCAGTGTAAATGAGATAAAAATCATGCCCTGTAGTTACAGACTATCAGTTTATTTTATGAGACCGATCATAATGAACTGTAACCATGTCACGCCATTATTTTATTCTGTAATCTATTGTACAATGCATGAAAAAGTTAATTATTCTCATAATGAATAAATATTAAAAAAAGAGAAGACACTGGCAAGCATAAACATTTTTGTGCGCGCGCGCGCACACACACACTTGTGAATTACACGTATTGGGCCAGATTCTGATCTCATTTACTGTTGTGTAAATCCAGAGTAACCTAAATAGTCAATGGAGTAACTCCAGTTTTACAACTTGGTAATTGACAGGAGAATTAGGGCCAGGTAAAATAGTAATGACATTTATGGGTTTTCTTTAGTAACAGTAAAAAGCCCAGCTTGACTGTACTAATCAGTACTTTGCATACACAAATATTACATAAGTATTCATTTGTAATGAATGTACATTAAATTAAAAGTATTTAGTAGATATAAGTGAAAGTGTTTACTGAGTCTTCAGTATTTTGCTCATGGACCTTTACTTCTGTCTTGGGGAGGAAAAAAAAGAGGGGGGGTAAAGCATATAAGCTATGTCCACACTTGGAATTTAGGAGGCTTAATTGGAACTCACTTAGTCACTCTCTACACTAGACTTTTCTTAATCTGAACTAATGAAAGCTTAGTTTGAACTAGTAAAACCTGCCCTCAAGGCCTTAGTTTGATCTTTAGTTCGAACTTGGCACAGTGTGGACACTTAAGTCCACTTTGTTAGTTTGAACTAAGGGCAGTTAGTTTGAATTAACAAAGTGGGTTAAGTTGAATTAACTGTAATTCTATTTAGTCCATGTTGTTAATTCAAACTAAGTTCAAATATAGTTTGAACTACATTCAAACTTATTACCTCAAATTAACAAATTCGAGCTAAGTTTGGGAAGTGCAGACAAAGACAGCACATACAGGATGGAGGAAAATGGAAATATGATATTGACATTACTCAGGAAAATAGAACCAAAATGGGCAAATAAAATGGAGAAATTGTTAAGTTCTTACTGTGGTAAATGTCGAAAATCTCCTGAATACTGTTCATATTTGTAGTTCACAACATGCCACTGAGAATTGTAATATTTACAAGCCTAGAAAGAAAGGAAAGAAAGTTTATTTCAATTTAGTCATACCAACGAAAGGCTACAGAATAAAGAAACAACTCCAGCAGCCTTTATTTCTAAAGAAGCATATATTCTCTTATAATTTGGTAGTGCCATTCCTAAAGGAAAACCAATTTCAAATTTCTTAAAAAAGTTTTAAATCACTATCTCTCATTTAAACAAAAGGTGACATTTTTAATGGAATGATGTGGTTGGAAGCAACCTAAAGTAGATTACTAACTTCACCTTTCTGCATTGTGGAAGCATTTATGGAATTATACATATACCACCTCAATAAAATGGTACTTTGTGGCACTGAATATCTCCACTGACATAAATTCGACATCTTCCTTTTGCATCTTGCTTTGTTACTTAACTATTCCACAGTGATTAGACTTAACCTAATTTAAACTCTGTCTGCTACAAGTTAAGCCTATAACTTCTTTTTCTGTCCTCAAGGACTGATTCTTACCTTCTTTATCACATCCTGTAATGTATTTCTAGATAGTTAAGTCTCACTTGAGTCAGATTTTCTCCACATTGAATTTGCTCATTTCTCTTAGAGTTCCCTTAGAGTCCCTCAGAGTTCTTGTATTTTAAACCTTTTACCAGTTTGTGGCCCTTTTTAATAAGTTCATGTCATTTTTTAATGTTGTGCCCAAAGCTGAATGCAAGTTTCATAAGAGGTCTATTTTGTGTCAAGGAGAACAGAATTTCTGTGTTATTCATTTTTATATAAAATAATTACTGTGGTTAAATATGTCATGATGTCCTCAGCTGCAACAAGATAATGTTGTCATGTTTAGTTTATGACCTGTTATATATTACTTATTTTAACAAAGATACAAAATGTCAAAACAAGAAAATATTGGTGGAGAAGAGCAAGGAATGGTTGGGGTTTTTTTGGGGGGGGGGTGGGTTTTTGTTTTTGTTTTGGTACCTGTAAAGTTGCAACAAGGAGACTGGAACAGATTGTATCAGAGATTTCTGGAAATTATGATGATAAAGCAAATTGTAGGGATTAATATTTGTTTAGTACCTTAAAACAATACCCGGTAGTATGTCACCATGAGATACTTAGTACCTTAGTTAATTTATTAGTGTTAAACAGTGTGCTGTTGGACATATTTTACTGGCTCCTTGGCCACAAGACCATTCTTCCTCCTCTACAGTAGCTAGCATATGCAGATAAAATAGTTATGGCATTTATGGTTTTCAATCATAAAAAAAGATCTAGCTGTACTAATTTACTAAGAACTTGATCGTGCAAAGCACTTCCTCATGCACTTAACTCTACCCACTGAACCTTCAAATATGTACGTTTATTTGGTTATCATCCTGCTTTCCTTCTGGCCTCTCTGTTAAACTCAACAAGTCTACTCATTGAATAAAGCTAAACACAAATGTTTGCAGGATCCAACCACCTTTGGGGGCCCATAAAGCCTACCCTCAACAGTCCTCTCTTTGGGGGCAGGAAGATGAACTGGCCATATTTTAAGTGGGAATACTCAGGCTAACTAGATACTGACAAGTTACGATCCCAATCATTATAGTATCTGAGTACCCTCTGAGGACTTAAAAAGATAAAACAACAGGATTGCTATCCATATCACTAGACTTTGTGACTGCAGGAGGGGAGGCAAAGTTCAGGAACTCACTTAATAAAGGCAGTTGACATAATGGGACTTGGACCTTGCCCCCATTCACACACTTTAAACAGCAGCAGCACTGGCCCTCCTAGGTGGGACAAAAGAAAACATAGAGAGAAGGAAAAGGAAAAAACAGGCCTACAACTTTAACAGCAGCAGCTGCCAGTTTGAGGGTGGGAGACATATCAGGGCAGAGGGGAGATGAAGGAGAACAACAGGAAGGAGACAATATGAAGTAGAGAGACATTTCAGCATGGAGAAGGAACCAGAATGAATCTGCTGGAAAACAGTGGGATGGAATGAAAGAGAGAACAGAATAAATAAGAGACTAAAGGGGCTGGGCAGTATTTTCCCCAGTAATAGAAATTGGTGGGGTTAGGGTCAATGAAGTGTGACAATATAGGTAAGGGTGAAGAGGGACACTGTATGGTACCTTAGGAAAAACTGCAAAGTGTTTCATGACCATTTATTAGATTATCACACAAAACAGGATACTCAAGTCTTCCATGAAGCACTGTATCTAAATCCTTCTAGGGTTTTAGTTTTACAAAGGAATCCTACCAAACTAGGTGACTGGGCAACAAAATGGCAGATAAAATTCAAAGTTGACACATAGAAAGTAATGTACATTTCAAAACAGAATTCCAACTATATATATAAAATGTTGGGGTTTAACTTAGCTGTTACCACTCAAGAAAGAGATGTTGGAATACACTGTGGATAGTTCTCTGAAAAATTCCGCTCAGTGTGCAGTGGCAAGCACAAAAGTTAATGGTATGTTAGGAACCATTAGGAAAGCAAAGGGATAGCTAATATGACAGAAAATATCATAATGCTACTATATAAACCCATAGCACTCCAACATCTTGAATACTGCATGCAGATCTGGTTGCCCCATTTCTAAAATGTGTGTATTGGTACAGGAAAAGGTACACAGAAAGGCAACCAAAATGATTAGGGGTATTGAACAGCTTCCATCTGAGGACAGCTTAATAGAACTGGGACTTTTCAGCTTGGAAAAGAAGTGACAAAAGAGTGGATATGATAGAGGTCTATAAATTTGTGACTGGTATGGAGAAAGTGAAGAAGGAAATGCTATTTAAGACTTTACATAACAAGAACTAGGTGCCCACCAATGAAATTAATAGGCAGTAGGTTTAAAACAAACAAAAGGAAATATTTCTTTCCATAGCACAAAGCCAACCTGTTTAACTCTTTGCCAGAAGTTGTAGTGAAGGCAAGACTATAACAGAGTTCAAAAGGGAATTAGACAAAATTTATGGAGAACAGATCCATCAATGGTATTAACTGGGACGGGTAAGATGGATGAGGTACTTTGCTCTGAAATGTCCTAGTCTTTTTCTGCTAAAAGATGGGACTAGATGACTAGAAGATACAATTCCGATAAGGAGAAAGCACAGCAACTGTGGAAGGCACCCACTGTGGCTTAACAGAGAGCTCTGCACTGAGCTGAAGCATAAAAAGGACGCTTACAGGAAGTGGAAGCTAGGACAGATGACTAAGGAGGCATATAAAGACATTGCTCGGGACTGCAGGGATAAAATCAGAAAGGCCAAAGGACAAATGGAGTTGCGACTAGCAAGGGATGTGAAGGATAACAGGAAGGGGTTCTACAAGTATATCAATAACAAGAAGAGGATCAGGGATGGTGTAGGTCCCTTACTGAATGGGGCAGGCATCCTCATGACAGAGGATGAGGAAAAAGCTGAAGTGCTCAATGCTTTTTTTACTTCAGTTTTCACAAGCAGGGTCAGCTCCCAGCCCACTACACTAGGTACGGTAGACTGGGGAGAAGAAGAGAGGCCCTTGGTGACAGGAGGTCAGGTTAGGGACTGCTTAAAGAAACTAGATGTGCACAAGTCCATGGGGCCGGATGAACTGCATCCGAGGGTGCTGAGGGAACTGGCTGATGAGATAGCAGTACCGTTGGCCATTATCTTTGAAAACTCGTGGCGAACAGGGGAGGTGCCAGAGGACTGGAAAAAAGCAAATATAGTACCTATCTTCAAGAAAGGCAAAAAGGATGATCCTGGGAATTACAGACCTGTCAGCCTCACCTCAATCCCTGGAAAAATCATGGAGCAGGTTCTCAAAGAATCCATCCTGAAACACTTGCAGGAAAATAGAGTAATCAGGAACAGTCAGCATGGATTCACCAAGGGTAAATCATGCCTGACCAACCTCATCGCCTTCTATGATGAGATGACTGGATTTGTGGATGCGGGAAGAGCCGTTGATGTGATATACCTTGACTTTAGCAAGGCTTTTGATACGGTTTCCCACAGCATTCTCATTGGCAAATTAAGGAAGTATGGGTTAGATGCGTGGACTGTAAGGTGGATAGAAAACTGGCTAGAACAACGGTTTCAGCGTGTAGGAATCAATGGCTCCATGTCAAGTTGGCAAGCAGTAACAAGTGGTGTGCCCCAGGGGTCGGTCCTGGGGCCAGTTCTGTTCAATGTTTTCATTAATGATCTGGATGATGGGATAGATTGCACACTTAGTAAGTTTGCAGATGATACCAAACTGGGGGGGAACGGTAGACACCCTAGAGGGCAGGGACAGGATTCAGGGAGACCTAGACAAATTGGAGCAGTGGGCCAAGAGGAATCTCATGAGGTTCAACAAGGATAAGTGTAAAATCCTGCACTTGGGACGAAAAAAACCCATGTACTGCTACAGGCTGGGGAGTGATCAGCTAAATAGCAGCACTGGAGAAAAGGACCTGGGAGTCATGGTGGATGGGAAGCTGGATATGAGTCAGCAGTGTGCTCTTGCTGCCAGAAAGGCCAATGGCATACTGGGCTGCATCAGAAGAAGTGTGCCAGCAGATCGAGGGATGTGATCATTCCCCTCTATTCTGCACTAGTGAGGCCACATCTGGAATACTGTGTCCAGTTTTGGGCTCCCCACTACAAAAAGGACATGGACAAATTAGAGAGAGTCCAGAGGAGGGCAACCAAAATGATCAAAGGGCTGGAGCACAAGCCCTATGAAGAAAGACTGAAGGAACTAGGCTTATTTAGCCTGCAGAAGAGAAGACTGAGGGGGGATTTGATAGCAACCTTCAACTACTTGAAGGGTTGCTCCAAGGAGGAGGGAGCTCGACTGTTCTCGGTAGTAACAGAGGGCAGAACGAGAAGCAATGGTTTCAAGTTACAGCTGGGGCGGTCCAGGCTGGATATTAGGAAAAACTTCCTTACTAGGCGAGTGGTGAAGCATTGGAATAAGCTGCCTAGGGAGGTGGTGGAATCTCCATCTCTGGAGGTGTTCAAGTCCCAGCTGGACAAAACACTGACTGGGATGATCTAATGGGAGTGGTCCTGCTTTTTTTTGGCAGGGGGTTGGACTAGATGACCTCGTGGGGTCCCTTCCAACCCTATGATTCTATGATTCTCATGCTCTTATGTAAAAATTAATTAAAACATAAAAATGTTTAGTACAGAAACTATCCAAGATAACTTCTCAAGATAGTGATAATGTGAGATAATGACCTTGGCAAATAAAGCATTTTAAAAATTTTGGCCTACCATGAAACATTTATATAAGTTTCCTATTCACAAATCTAGCATTCTGGAGCAAAGTCACAAAACACAGTCCAACAAACAAATATTTCTTTAACGTGCCTCTTACTTCTCCTGAAACTGCATCCCATTCATTTTGTTGTCCTCTTTGGACAGCACTACAGACCCCACAGTTCAGAGGTGCTTTTGCATGAGTTCACCTTCCAGGGAAAAAGGAGAAATAAGGCAGCTTGCTTGTTTCTCCAGCTGCTTGCCCCTCATTCTGGTCACCATTGTTGGTTGTGTTGTTCTACTTCAGTCCATCACCTCTGTGGATAGCCTCCTTCTGATGCCACCTCCTCACAGTGACATGACCTCTGTGATTTTAGGTCTCAGTGGAGGAACTTATGCTGATGGAGGCTGGCAGTCTCTCCAAAGAAACACTGGTACTTTCTCACTGCACGTCTAAGCACCAGCTCTTAGCCTGATTATGGGCGATTTCAAATATAATGGTCACTTAAACAATAAAAGACGGTATGGAGTCTAACTAACAAACACTATTTGACCAGCCCGATACTTGTTAAAAGATAGAGCTGTTTTTGGATCAAATAGTGCTTGTATCTCAGGCAGAGCCCACAACACCAAGCAAAAACACCTGTCCCCTCCACACCCTTCCTCTCTCTCAACTGAGAATCAGTCCGGCATCTGAACCCCCTTACTCCTTAGTGAGTTCATTCAGTCATTTCCAACCAATGACTAAATTGGCACAACATTGTTGCTAGCTGACAACTGGGGATGTTGGAGGGGTGGGTAGGGAGGAGGAAATAAAAAGACAGAAGGACAGAATGTGTCAGTGTGATTAGCCACCCGTCCAGAAGTGTTCTTGGCATAACGTCTCCACAGCTCATCCTCACACTTTACAGGGGTATCACACTAAGTGCAGAAACTTCTGTGTTCATAGACAGGAAGAGAAGGATCCAGGCTTTGGCCATGAGAATGGAATATACTCTCGGCCTTCTGGAATGAAGTCTGAAGGCCTTCTTAATTGTGGGTGCTATTTTCAAAAGGCCTCAGCCATACCTAATACTACCTCCACTGAAGTCAGTAATAAAACTCCTTAACAAATCTGACCATAAATTAAAATAAATCATGAGACAGACAGGTTAATTTTAAATTACTTCTTTTCAATCATTTTCATTTTACAGTATGTGAAACAAAATTACAAGGAAACACATACAAAGTAATAATCTATGCCCTGCTACAGAAATACTGAATGAAACATATTAACATACATTCTGAAAGCACAGGGAAAAAAATCTGCTCTGATAATACACCCTACTGACTGCTGTGATCCTGTATGGAAAATGTGGGACAATTATCTGACCATTAGATCATGCAAGTTGATAGGATCATATATTATTGTTTACGTAATTAACAGACAGATTAATGCAAGCATTGACTTTAAATGGCAGTGAAGGATACCCAGGGTCTTGCAGAATCACAGCACAAATCTAAATGTGGCACACTGATGTCAACAGGGATTTTACCAGACTCCAATGATGGAAAAATTGAGCCCTTTATGCAGATTCACAGATGGACAGAAACAGTCCCACTTTTGTATTTCTATGGGTTAAGTTTTAGTTAAGTCAGTCTGGTGACCATCTGGGATACAAGTAAATATTTGCATAACAGCAATGTATTACATGACCAGTGAAAAAAGATCATTCAGTCAAGTGGATCAGAAAGAGTGTAGATCTACTAATTCACACTTTAAACACTATTTGATACACACAAAGAAAATGAATCCTGTAAAGAAAGGACTGATTTTTCCTGTCCTACTTTCATTACTGATTAGAATACTTACAAGATGCAATCAATTCATGAAAAATGGACTCAACAAAGGACTACTTTTTTGTTAACGTTATAGACTCCTTACTGATGTCTCTAAAAATAGCCATGAATATTATATAGAGCAGGCCACAATGTTGTAACTAATTAAAGGTTTCTTGTGCTTCTTCAAGAAGAGACTAACCAAAATTAAAATATAAAAGAACAAAAAGCACATTCAAATAGCATTCCCAGAAATCACAAAGGTAAGTAAATTTAGAGCAGTGGCTGTTGCTTATCTCTAGCCAGTTGTAGTTAGGAATTGTTGCCTGTTATAAACAGAGTGGGTTGAACATTTCACAGAAGAATGTTTTTCCACCAGAAAATACTAAAACGAAACTGGAATATTTTTATTGATTTAATTGACATCTGGTATAGGAAAGTACTGAATTATGGAGGGAAACATACAAGATCTTGGTCAAAGTGACAGAGCCCTTCCACAGGAACATCCTTGGCCCTTGGGCCAGACTCAGCTGCTTCCTCATCCTGAAGGAAGAGTCACTCCACAGCGATGTTTAGCCATACTATGGTGTGAGAAAGAAGAATAGTTATGGGCATGTGGCAGGCTTGTCGTTCATTTGCCTGGGCCTCCTTGTTCCATCCACCTTCTGTCACCCATGACAATTTCAGCCTTCCCACTTCTCCACCAGCACTCCCCAGACCTTTCCCTGAGAGGTCATCCTGCAAAAATTCAGCACCTGCAGCTTTCCAGTGCTTGTGAAGGTGGTGACAGTGTAATGGCTACCATAGTGAAGTGGACACTTCAAAGGGTAGCCATGTTACAGTTCTTCTCTGCAATGCAAATTAACATTTTGAAAAAACAAAATGAAATAAGAGAAGCAGAACTGCAGACAGTACCTGAAAACCACTTGAAAATGACCAGAGTTCCCCTTTCTTTCATAATTTACATTTTCTTTAAGATCTCTGCAAGCTGGGGAAGTCACTTATATAATCATTTGTTTTATTATAATAATAATAATAACAACATTGCATGATACAGCAGTGTTTGAATCCTAAAGCACATTACATGTATATTAAACACAGCTTTTGAAGCTGAAAAAAATCTTCAGTAGGATGGATAATAAAGCCTTTGATTTATTTTAGTCGGTGACAACAACTGAACCTTCTGTTTTAATTTTTCTTTGAAATTTATAAGAATGAAATGAAGATGTAGAATGGATGCTGTCCACTGGATAGTGGACAAAAGAGCCTGAGTAACTGACTTCACTGATCTAGATCCCTTTTCAATAATTATAAAAAGAGTGGTTGTAAAGCTGTAACTCCTTTAGTGTTGAGATTAATAGAGCTCTTGGTTTAATAACCAATAACATTTAGAATTTTTGCAGAGCTATGGTAAAATATCATGAATACAGAAATCCAGGATGAACGACTATGGTACTAAGGAATTTAAACAACCGAGCCTATACTGGGAGGGTATAAAGCATATGCATAATACTCCTAATACAGCACGTATGTTGAAATGAACCATATAAATCTATTAAATGGAATTTCAATATTAAGGAAATAATTATTATTACTTCACTTTGATATACTGCCTCTTATCTGGAAGGATTCCAAAGCACCTGAAATAGGATTTTTATGGAGCATAAGCATAATTACAGCCACAATTAAAATGAGGCCCCTTCTGAGGTGGAAGACGCTATTCTGACCTGATGACAGTACAAAACAAGCTTGATTTTCTGTTGCCCAGTGTCTTGAAGAAAGGGTTACATCTATGCAGAGTTTAATATGTTGCCAGTCTGATGTGGCAGCCTGCAAATTCACTGGACAGGCGTAAATGACTCCTCAAGGTGCAAGACAAAAGAGAATTGAACCATCTAGGTTTGCTTTAGGAGAAGTAGCACTTGTAATCCAATGGTATTTTTATACTCTGTGGTTTATTTACCCAAAATTCCTTTATTCAAATATGGTGGTTAAATTTTTCAGGTGTCAAATACAAGGTGCCACCAGATGCTGAGTCCTGTTAATACTGAGTTTCCAGTTCTCTTATGAATATAGTTTGCCACAGATTTACAGAGAAACAAGTGGACCACAAACTGCATTTGGAAGAAACTTAGGGTAGCTTTTAATGTTACATCTGTGCAGAGGTGACGAGCTGGCAGGAGCCAGAGATATTTTGGCTGCCTTACATATTCTGGCAGAACCAAAGTCCATCGAAGAAGTCTTTCATTAACTTTAATGTGCTCTGGACCAGAGATGAAGAACACAGCATGCCTCTGAGAATGTTGGGGAAGCACAGAGTAGAGCAGTCACAGCTACATGCACTCCACATGCTCCATTGACGTTGTTACCACCAGAACGGGGCCAATAAGCTTCTTGTTCTTTGGGAGTTTAGTGCGAAAGGCAACACTATGCCTCCTGCTCTTTATGCGCTGGGTCCTGATACAAGGAGACTTTCCACTGGCTTTTATGGGCAAAGGACCAGACCCAGGTGCACAAGGACTGGTAGCACTAATATCCATTGCACAAAATCAAGCTGGAGAAGATCAACCCACTTCCTCACCAAGTTGCACCGTCTTCCTTCCTCCCTTGCACACTTTTCAGAACCAGACACACCCTGTCATACGTGGTCTGCTCCAGCGCAAACACTTCTCCCAAAATATAGCAAGATGAGATGATTATCATTTTTAGAGAGAATATTGGTCTCCCATTCATTTGTTAAACAAACCCAAAAGGTAGAACCTTATAATTATTTACCCGCTGACATCTCTCCTTCCCTTTTAGCTATATACACTAGTTTGCATCAGAGTATGTTGCAGTAAGACTCCACTATAAGTTCTGGGATCCAAAATCATGTTAACTGTGACACATCCAATCCCATTATGCCTTAACACCATAGTAAAAAATGCTGAGGACCACTATTCTATCTGCATATTCCAAAAGACAGAACCACATACGGTTATATTAAGAAACTTCCTTTTAACATCATTTTTAAATGGATGCCCTGTATTTGACAAATTGATGGGCCAATTTATTTTTGTCTGCCAAGATTACCTCGACCTCAACAGCACTGAAAAGAAACAAGAAATGACATAGGTAGATGAAATGATAGTGTTTTATTTGTCACGAAGCAGTGACCAAAGAAGTGAGGAAGTACAACAGAGTACTGAAGAACATGAGAGAGAAGTTAAAACAACAAAGCTCGGCTCCACAGTTCAAGGCCATTACACATCCTTTAGAAAAATGGAACCTGAACATTGTATTTTACTTTGGCTTACAAAGATTCCCAGCTCTTCATTTATCTGGGAACCTAGTTTTCTGTCTGCCCCATTGTTGTGATATCTCTTTGCCATCAGAAAAAAAAAAAAACTACTAATCGCAACAAGAAGATGAGAGCTCACAAGACATCAGTCCGATATACAGAGGGAGAGAAGGGCTCACCCATAAATTCGCTCTGTGGCTCTTTCAAATGCAATAATAAATTAATAATAATGAATTAATAATAAAGAATTAATAAAATGAAACAACTGAATTTGTGTGGGGCATGGGAAGGGAATATCTGTTTATTCAAGTCATCTTTATCTTCATTTCCAAGAAGGAGAATACCCTAGCCCCAGAGGACCTTGGTGTTATGGCCCTGGAAAAGTGAGGAAAAGATTGAATATCAGTAACCACTTTCTGCTTGGGACCTAATTTAATCTCTATATGTTTTGGCTTTGATACATGAAACTGAAGACATGTATGACTAGTTTAACATTTAGTTTAAGGGCTTAACCTACCATTGTTCCATGCACAGCACTCTCAGTGCAGTCTTAAATTGGCAGCACTGTTTTTTTAGCTCCATTGTTCTAATTCTCTCTCTCATTCTTGGTTCCCTGGTGTTGCGCAGAAGGCTTAGGATTTTGCCAGGGTGTCATTAGCACCTCCTTGGAGGACTCAACAGTAATAATTCCTAGATATTGTGTACTAAATTCCATTGTTGGACTCCATTTTCTGAACACAGCAAAGGGGATAGTGTTGGTCTCACAATTTGTGAAGCCCCAAACTATAAACCAGAAAGAACATAACCTGATGGAAGGAGGGAAATAATGACATGACTTGCATCCTCATCCAGCACTTAAGTTGGCAGGGAGGAAAGGCACTTGAGCTGTCTGAGTTGTTACCTCTCTTTCTAGTTATACAGCTGGAAAGAGAAATAGGGCCAGACTGTAAAGTATTGTGCTGTATGGGAATCTATAGGCCAAATTTTCAGCCTGCTCTTTACTTCTTTGTGTGCAACTGAGTTTTCCTGCACAAGTACATATGCAGCCATGGGGAATATGAGAACAATCAGTGGTCATGCAAATTGTGAAGCTGACTGTGCAACTCCCTCTTTCGGATACAATAAACAGGGCACATGCGCATTTTAGGAACTATGGTTATTTGTGTAGGCAGGTAAAACCATTCCATGTAATTTGGGAGTTGGCTGAAATTTGGACCTCCATATCTGTATTTCTGATACTACATCAGTCCACGGTCTACATTCTTTAGCGAAAAATGGAAAAGGGACAAGGACTTGTCTCCTCCTTGAACTCCTATACAACCAATAGTCAGAATCTCTCTAATGTAAGCTGCAGGGGCACCATAAAATCACTAGCAATGCTTGAAATGATGCCTCTCTCCTGAGACCAACCATGGAAGCAGAATAGAGCCTTTTAAATGGTATAGAGCTATTGTCACTCATACTTGCATTCTGCAAGTAACCAGGAAACATTCTACTTCCTTCTATTATAAAGGTACAACATCTCCAGGCTCCACCAGTAGTGCAGTCAGAATCCCTTTTCGTCCTAATGGGACCAGGTGATAGGGTCACATTCTAGGCCTCAGAATAAAACATAAGATGAAACTCTCTCTCTCTGGTGCTAAGAGTCCCAAAACATTCTGCAATAACATCTAACATTTTTTTTGAAAAAAGTACAAAACAGCCTAGGCTTTGTGAGCTCCAGAATTCAGTGCTCATGATAAGAAATTTGCTTAATACAAAAGGATCACTTATTCAGGATTAAAACAATGACATCCGAGATGGAAAGTGCAATGCATTTGCAAGCCTTCAGATGCAAACCAGGCCTCCAAAAATATCATGCAGGTTAAAATGTGACTGAAGGCAAAAGAGAAATAACCATTAGATTCAGGTAATCACATGTAACAAAAACAATGATTGTGTTAATTTAAAATCAAGGAGTACAAATGTAGGATTATTTACCTCTTTAACAAATAAATTTTCTGCTTTTTGTTCTGCATCTTCAGGTACAGATGAATATAGAGTTCTTATTTCCCATGCAATTGTATCTGTCTGACAAGAAATAAAAACAACAGATTTAGCCAGAGCAATGAAGAATTACAAAAACACTACAGAAAATTAGAGGCATGCCCACAGAGGAGTTAAGATGCAGCTTTTATTTACTTTTTTTTTGAAGCCTACTTTCTGCTCACTTCCACACATGATACACACACTCACTTTTTGCAGTATTGTCTAACAACTAAAACAGTCACTGAAACAAAGTGCATTGGAGTAGATTTCTGGGGAATGTGGAGTTTGCTCTAGGTAGGGCTGCTTCAATGTTTTAAATCTGTGTTCATCAGTGTCATTAAAGAAAAAACATTTAGAAATTTTTAACTCTCTCTCTACAAAAGTACATTACCAACCAGCTTGTGCCAAGCGCCCCCCTCTGCTCCAGGATATGGACAAAGTTAAATGAGTAGAGAAATGGACATAAAGCATTTGAAGTTTTTGGAAAGGAGCAGAAGGGGCTTTCAGGCAAAGCTTCCAAACAAGCTGCAAAAGAACCTCCATGTGACAACTGTAAGATTGGCAAGAAAAGGGGTGTTTGAGCAGAGAGGGATGGACCCATGAAGCAGCTGCTTTATGTGGCATCCTCATCAGCAGCCTCATGAGCATCTGCATGGCGGTTACTGATGCCAGTTAACTCCCTCTTCACAGCTTTTACTGTTCTTAGGGAAAATGGGAGTGGTAGGGACTCTAAGTGAGGGGGGGCTGTCAGGAACAACGCAGGAAGCAGTGTGAAGAAGTGGCTCTGCAGATGGTTGCTGTGGGGTCTGCAGGGATGGGCTGGATATCCCTGTGTTAACCATTAGGTTCTACATCCTTGCAAATGCCCCACACTGCCTCTCTGCATGAGAGGGAGTACTCTTCATTGAGGGGTAGGGGGACAGCAGCTGTAAATGCACACTTGAAAGAGCCTGAGTACTTTTTCCACATCCTCCAGTTAACCCAAAAGTCTGCCCAGCTGGTTTTCTGTAATATTAGTGGACCAAATTCTGCCTCCGTTGCACTGAAGTGAATCTGGAATCATCCCAGTGAATTCAACAGAGCTACTATCTATTCAGAGTGCTGTAACTGAGAACAGAAACCAACTCACTCCCTCATATTCTGCCCTCAGTTATGGGGAAGCACAAGGCATTGGGGGAAAAGGCAGGGGACTGCGAGCAATGAATTACACACATCCATTGTTCAATATATTCTGAAACAGATTAGAGTTTCCACTATGTCAACTTGTGGAGCATGTGTCTTGGCCTGATTCCAAGTTAAAGGTGAAAACTCCTCCCTGCAACATCTGAGAAAAGCCCATGTACCAGACTTTACCTGACAGTTTGGCTCAGAAGAAAGGCCTCTGTGCATAATCTTAAGGAGGGTTTCTTGCTTGCATCTAACTTACAGTACATAGCTTCCCCTTCTCTGCTTTCCACATGAGCAATTCTGAAACAGTTATATGCACTGTACAGGCAGGTGCAAACACAATGGGATTCCCCAGACTTTTTCTCAGTTTCATTTGGATGGTTCTGGATGAGATATAGCAAAACAATTTCTTTGCATTTCTATTCCCATCCATACCATATTCAGCTACCTCTGAATAATTGTGATGATGTATTTGTCCATTGCTTTTATTCTATTGTGCCCAGTTGTGTTTGTTACAATTAATTTTCTGATTCCCCAACTAAGTATATCCTAGATGCTCATAGCCATTATTACCAAAGAAGAACATAGTTTGATTACTCTAGGCTATGTACAGTGGCGGCTTGGATAAGCTTTCATGAGCATTAAAGAAATGAATTAAGGATAGACAGTGATTCTTAGGATGTTACAATTTTAGGATTCTATTTCATGATAGTGAAAGTCTGTGTGCCTCAGTGGTTCATGGCTTCACAACAGGGCAACTATTCTATGAAGAAGTCAGTAGAAGAGCTGGCTGAATAATGGATTTTTCAGTTCTCTGGTAATTCCAACCTATTTTTTAATTTGTTTCAGATCAAACCGATAATGACATTTTTTCAAAACTATTCAATGAATAGAACCTTTGAAAATAAAAGTTCAACTCAAGTGTGAGCTGAACTGTTTTTTGATAATGTCAAAATAATACTTTTTGTTTCCACCAAAATAACAGTTTCAATTCTCAGACATTTTGACAAAAGAAAAGAAAAAGATTCCCAAAACAGCTAAAGGAGGACATGGTGGTCGTGCTGTCTCTTTTCAAGCTTTAGTCCAGTGTGTGGGAGAGACTTCAGATCGTTTCCCCCTCAGCTTGTTGTGGAGAAGGGGCTGGAAGCTGGATCTCCCACATTGCAAGAAAATCTCCTAATCACTATGCTGTAGTAGGCTCTCTCAGTCTCTCCACTTGAAGCAGTTCCACTTTGTACCTATAATTAAATAATCACTGGAGTCTGGATTTGAACTTGGGCCCCCAGTATCCCAGATGAGTGCACTACCACACTGCAAAGTACATCTCATTCTTTTGCTTGGCCAATGACTATTCCTTGTCTTCATAAATGACTAAGAACTGCCATTCCTTTCTTTGCTCTTGTCAAAATGTACCCGAAAATCTAAACGAAAAACTTCAGGCTGAAATGAAATGTTTCAATGTTACCCAAATGTTTTAACGTTTTTGGCTGACACAAAACAATTCCATAAACTCACAACAAATTTGCAAACAATTTCAGTTGACCCCACACTCTGTTTTTCAATGAACAAACTATTTATCCAAAATTTTTTGCCCAGCTGTTACCTGTAATTATTTTCTTCACTATAGAGGGATATCCTGATTAAATAGTATTTTAGGACCTGGTTCCTCCAAGAATCTTGTTTGGGAAGATACCTGTGCTCATATGAGGACCCCTGTCTTCAGACTGAAGTGGGGTGTCCACTCATACAGAACTTATTGCAGGGTCAGGTTCTAGTTAGTCCTGATAGTGGCAACCAAGTTGCCATCAACAACACTTCTCTTAAACTGAAATTCATCGTTAATAACAACTATGTGACAGTGACACAGATTGAGCGGGACTGACAGGTACAATAGAAAGCCTATTAGTATATTCTTCAGCTAAGAATCTTATCATTGTCCTGATGGTGACTGAACTAAGGATACAAAGAAAAGCTTTTCCACTTGACAGCGCTGAAGACGACTTCTAGTTGAATTCACTCACTATAGCTACTGTAAGAAAGTGAGAGTTTTTAATTGTTTTTCCAAGACTGTTCCTTAATAAAACTTCGGCTTTACAAAGCTTCTCATCAACTGATGTCAAGGTGCTGAATAAAATGTGACAAATATTTACTTTTCCCCATTTTACATACAGGGAAACTGAGGCTCAGAGAAGCTCAGTAACTTATCATAGGTCACATAGCAATCTAATATGCACAGCAAGCAAGAGAATGCAATCAGCTGATTCTATCCATTGCTCACACACCACTGCCTCTCAAGATACTTAGACTGTACATAAAGGACTAGAATACAGCAGATAAAAAAACTATATGCCTTCCAATTCAAGTGGATCTTTTGTACTATTTATTCATCTAAGTGGGACTGGCCAAATCTCCTGTTAACAGTTCCCTAAAGGAAAGCAACCAGAACGTTTACACAGAACTGGGCCATGAAGATCTTGTACGCTGTTACATTTAGCTGTTTTTAAAGCTGCACAGAACTTCCCTTCTGAGAATTAGCTGTATTTAGACCACTACCTTCAAACTGTCTTGCCACAAGAGCGCTTCCTGTTCAGAGCATAAACTCTTTTGTTGACTGTTGCTAAAGTTCAATGGTTTTAAGGTTGATGTGCTACTGCATTTGATCACAGCACAGAACCTTTATGTGTAGTAACGACGAGTGTTAAGAGTAGATACTCATACTCATGACTGCCTGATGCGGCAACTGGATAACAGGGGATGAGTCACTTGATGATTGCCGTGTTCTGATCGTTCCTTCTGAAGCATCTGGTGCTGGCCTTTGTCAGAAGACAGGACACTGTGCTAGACTTATTACTGGTCTGACCCAGTGTAGCTGTTCTTATGGTCTGAAGGGTCACTAAAAATGAAGGCCACATTCATAGAACTCTGCATTTGTAAATGTGTGCCAAACACCATGACTGTGCATGCAATTACGGTTTTCAGGCTATTCATATTAGAGGCTTAAACCAATGCTCACTGAAGTCAATGAGAGTGTTCCTGTTGACTACAACAGTCACTGGATCAGTTTACTGCTGCATTACTACTCATTCATTTTTAATACACTATTGTATGTGCATGCAGAGTTCTGAAATTCTTGCCTAGCCACTGTGTGTGCAGTAGGAAGAGAGAAAGAAGTAAAAAGTGGCTCTGAAACTAAAGCTATATGGACTGGCAAGGAGCCCCTTCTGTGACATTTGACCTTCCCACCACGTCAAGAGATTAAAAACTGTAAATAAAACCCATTTTGTTGTACTTACTGAAAAGTCATCATTGGGGAACAATATGAGATCTTTAAGAGGGTCATCCCCAATGTTTCTTTCAATCTCTGTGATGACAGTTTCATAATCCAAAGGCTCCAAAAGTTTGGGTTTCTCCTGCTGTGGAGAAAGAAAGCACAATATTATGACTCTATTTTCATGCTCTCCCTGCATTCAGAAATTGAACTGAGTCTCCTTTTCAAATACATTTTGAATGCTAGAGTATTACTGAATTTTGTTATATTCAGCTACAGCAGCAGAGTGTTACTGAGCCATGAATATCCATGTCAGTCAAGTATAAGTTCATTTTCATCCCGATTATTTGCTGATAATCAACATGTCCTGGAGATATCAGTACTGTGTAGACATCATCACAGTACCTTGCATACCATGATAAACTGCTCAGTATACTCAGAAATTCTCTCTCTTTTAATACAATGCATTTGAACTGAATATGGACAATATTATTTTGAGTGAATCAGCTGCAGCATGAATGACCTACTTTCATTTCAATTGTTTCCATTAGTTGAGTGCTGATTCACTCCCTTGCTCTCCTTTGCTTTGCCACTTCTTAAATGCTGGTCGCTTGCTAGCAATAAAAGTATCACTGCACTGTTTTACTTGGCAATGATCTAGATCCTCTGTCAGGCGAAACTATGTGGCATTCAGCCCTGCAGTTTCTCCAGTCAGAAACTGGATTATTCCCTTATAAACCACCATAATAGAGCTATTATTGCCCAAGTGTAGGCTTAGTATAATATAAAAATTCTCAGTGGAAACAGCCAAAGAAGAGGTGAATTCACACTGCCCCAATACACAGCACAGAAATAGAGATGGAAGAGCCCATGTACCATGTAAACACTTTCAAAAATAAAAAACTCACATCAGATACAAAGCAAGAAAGACTTTCTGTCTAATCTAATAGTCTTCTTATAAGTATTAAAGACTAACAGGAGGAGGGGAAAAGAAAATGAAAGAGAGGAATGGAAAGTAGAGAGGAGTGAAAGAGGAGGAGGATGTAGTAAGAGACAGCCCCACAGAAGTATGTAGTTTGCTCACAGAAAGTTCATACAACACAGTGCATGCCATTAAAAAGCCACCATTTACACACTAAGCTATCCAAGGTATTTCAGTGTTTCCTTGTCCTCAGACCAGGATACAAGCATGGAGTCCCAGAAAGGAACCTGTGAACAGGTTTCTCCAATGGAGGGTTTTGCACTTCGGATCAATGGGTCTCTCTCTGCTCTTTGAACCTGCTTCATAGATTTAGCAATCCCAGTTATCCCAGAAATTCCTCCTCAGCTCCTAGCTGCAACTCCTTCCCCCACTCCCCCAACAGTTAAATTGGATTCTTCCCTAGCTTTCGGAAATACTTCCAGAAAACTCAACTAAATAACAATAACTGAGCTTACAAAAGAGACTACAACACTGGGATCTACATGTACCCTAGCAGAGAACTAAATTGCTGAAAAGTTGATAGTGGAAACCATTTAAAAGGTAGGGGAATCCTCACTTTTTGTTCCTGTTCACGATGTTGTCTCCATCAGTGGCTCTCAACCTTTCCAGACAACCATATACCTTTCAGGAGTCTGATTTGTCTTGCAGACCCCCCCAATGAAGTTTCACCTTACTTAAAAGCCACATCCCTTGCAAAAATCAGACATAAAAATACAAAAATATTGCAGCACACTATTACTGAAAAACTACTTACTTTCTCACTCTTACATATAATTACAGAATAAATCAATTGAAATATAAATATTGTACTTACATTTCACTGTATAGAAAATAGAGCGGTACCTGCCAGTCATTGTTTTATGAAATTGTAGTTTGTACTGACTTTGCTAGTGCTTTTGATGTAGCCCATTGTAAAAACAGGCAAATATCTAGATGAGCTGATGTACCCCTGGGTGATACATGTACCCCTGACTGAGAATTACTGGTCTACCAAGTGGCCACTGGTTTGGGAGTAAAAGGCCTTTCCAAACCAACAGTGCTCGTCTCCCACTAGTTAAAGGCAGCACCTGCTGAGGGTGGGAAGTCAAGGCTATAGTGCCTTGTAAAGGTATGTAAAGAACATCACCTGGCAGTACTGAACAACACTTCTGGGGAGCCTTGTGTGTCTCAGTATTTCGTGTGGCCCAAGAAGAAGGGTCCATGAATATTACTAGGAGTGAATAATAAGGATGCAATACAGGACTTCGTCTACTTAGGCATGGTGGATATGGACACTTCTGACCTTTCTTTGAGACTGCCAGGCCACTAGGGGGAATCTAAATGCATTAAGTCTACACCAGGAGCAATTATTCCCACTTAATATTCAAATTATACTAAATTATCTCCCCAACAAATTATGAGATAAGCAAAATCCTGGTAGGAAAATTTACTGACTGGATTGAAAGGAAGACTGATGTAAGAATAAACCCTAATACTGTTCTGAGAACTGCTGTATAGGAGAAAAATTATTCCTATTTCTCCCCTGGCCCAGGGCCCTTTTAAAAGATAGGGAGCCTAGATGAAAATTGGTCATATGCTCACAATGCAGGGGAATAGCTTTATTTATAAACTGAGACTGTATGGCAGGATTAAATGTTATTTTCAGGTAAGATATTTGACAAGGGGATGGGACTCCAGTATTAATTCAATCCATCTTGAAGAGTCAATCTGGCGGCACATCCCCCAAGACACTATTTACACTTTAACTCACATAGCTTCTTATAAATCAGTCTGAGAGTGAGCGGAGTTTGCCTCGTTCACAAAAAGGATGGTCAAAGGTCTTTCCCAAGCTACTGAAATACTGAGCTGGAGAATTTCCCAGATGTCAGGGCATTCTCATAAAACTCAGTATGCGTCGCGATATTCCACAGTTCTCCATCCAGTTAGAAAGCAGCCCTGTCTCTTGGGGAGCTACAGAACATCTGGAAATTCCTGAGAGTTTGGACATTATCCATTTCATGGATAATGAAGTCTACACTTGTCCCTTAACTCACAAAAGTCACACACTGGAGCCACTCTGGAGCTTCCTCCTCAAAAACTGACAGCGGTCAAACTAAAAGATCCTCTCATGCTATGATCCTGACACACCAGCACACTCGACATTCCATCTGCCCTTTCCTTTCTCTGACAGATTTTAGGGTATTTAGCTGTTACAGAGATGGACGTTATAGAAAACCCTAAAGCAGAGAGAGCAGAAAAGAGATTTCATCATCTTTTCTGCGTTTTTCTTGCTCTTTATGCTGAAAAGCCAAAAGTATTATTTCGCAGAGGATCTTTAACTAGTCAGCAGAGAACTCCAGATGAAGTTTTAGGGACCAGAAGTTAATTCATTCAGATACTTCGGTATCACTGCAGCAACATGCAAATTACCAATATGCAATATAACTGCACCACAACTTCACTATGCAGAGTCACCACACAACAGCCTGATATATTGTCACAACTCATCATGGCATTTTGTCTTCATAATAAGTTATGACATCCCCTCATAGTACTGTAGCCTAATATGAGAGAGAAAACAAAACTATAGCTGTCCTTAATTCAGCTTTTACAAAGCACTGACTTTGTGTTGTTAGTTCGGACCTGGATGACAGAGTGAATAAACACCTTGATTTTTTGTTAAATCATCATAAGGACTTTCTTTCCTACAAGTCTTTTGAATGCCCAGTAAAGTTAGCAGGAAGGGGTGAAAAGCAAAGGATTTACATTAATGAGTCTTTGATTTCCAGGCTTTAACCCAAAGCCCTCTGTTGAATGCTGTCAGACTCAACAATGTCCACTGCTGTTTTCAATAATTGCTCACAGACTATTCAGAGCAGCACTTAAATATTTGTGTTGATGTTTTCCCAACAATATACACTGAAAGCAGGAACAAATGTTCTGTTTTTCTCAACTATGAAATTATATCAAGAGTCTGTAAAAGATGCAGCACTGTATTTTGAGACTCACAGACAGTACACACTATTTATAATGGCAAAGAAACCCTGTTAACATTTCTGTAGATGCACAATAATCCATCCTCTTCAACACACTGGTTCATTCCTCTTTTTTACTCCAACTGCTTCAGAGATAATTATGTCCAATCTGAAATTCCTGACGTCAAGCACTAGAGTGTAATAAGCTCATGGGCTCCTTCTGTACTGATCCCTGCACCTGGAAATATTAAGATCTCTGTGTTCTTACGAATGTTAAGACTGCAATGTAAATCCTGACACTATAGAGTCAATAGTTAAGATTTGGCAATGTTTAGCAGTGCAGCATTTGTGATGTGAAATCCTACCTGTTTTTGCTCCTAGTATATCTTTAGATGAAGGCGACTGACTACTCAAGTTTTCTTTTCATGAACAGACAGAATCTTGCTGTTAAAAGGGATGCTAGGATTAATGTGTTTCATCCTGACACTGCCTGTAGAGAGACTTGTAACCAAGCAGCGCTGATTTATAGCTTTAACCACTGTAAGATTGTCTCTCCTGAATTTAACTTGTCTGCTTCTTTTGGAAATGGACCAATTAGACAATCCTGCTGCCAAGACTCTATTACTCGCGACTGGATTTTTACAGTGCTTTTTTTTATTATTATTATTATCTTCTATCTCGAATGAGTAATGAATTATATTAGCTGTGCTAGAATGATTATGTGAATATAAAAAAAGTATTCACCAGCACCCAATCTACTACTGCAACTTATGACAGCACCTTTTACTATGCATCCAGAAGAAGCGTTTTTGAGCACAATAGGGTCTTCCATACTCTTTCTGAACAGTGTTGAAAGCTCTATAATGTGCACCTGAGCCAATACCAGCAACAGGCAACCTCTATTTCATTTCATATCTATAAATCAGCCCATAACTTTTGCACCAGTGAGATATTGCTTCGTTAGCACTGAGCAAAAATCTCACCTTCCATAATGAAATTTAAACCCATAATCATCTCTTCCAGATGGAACAATGTTATTTTCCCAGCAATAATGACCCAAAATATACACATAATTGATTTTACAGAAACAGATACAGTACTGAGCTTAACTTTGGCTTGCCTAAGGCTACAGAAACATTATGGGTTGATTCTGGTATCCGTTCCTTCATAAGTGTGGGATAAAATGACCTGTAAACCATTTTCTTGAAGATCTTCTCTTTAAAAGGTAAGGAAATTATGTCACTGAGACCGCCATTCTCTTGAGAAGCATTCTAGGGAACATCCTAATCCTAAAAACCAAACTAAATCCCTACTTCCAGTACTAACCAAAGTAGATGATAACAGCACTTTATTATATTGTATCATTTTCAGTTAGATTATTATTTTTCATAGATACTATTTAATTTATCCAAATTCTATAGCTTGTATTCTCTCTTAGAGGCTTCACCAGGAAAGGCAGAAAATAATTTGAAGTTTAAGTGACACAGATGCAGCGGGCAAAGCACAATTATCCAACTGAAAAAATGGTCAGGGCTCCAGAGTAGCTCCTCTTTGCTTGGGAATAGTGCCATGTGATTTTTGGATGGCCAGAGCAACCAGGGCCTCAATTTTACATCTCATCCAAAATATGGTGCCTAAAAAAATCAATTCATCCTAACTCTATGCCAAAGCACTGAAACACGGCAATGGGCCACATAAAGAAGTATGACTCCTGCAAGCACTGCACTTTTTGCTGCTCTCTCACTGACATTCTGCTAAGTTGGTAAGAGCTAATGAAATATTCTGTGTCTCTGGCACTTTATATAGTTTCACATTACTGCCATCATTGTCTACATGGATAGATACACGGTTAATATTCTGTCACCAAGACATGCTTACTTATAATAAATATCTCTTGGCCAATCTTCTTAGGGTTGAAACTAGTAAATATTTTTGACTCCATCATCTTTATTAATTTGGGATAGGACTGAATTTTATTTCTGGCTTTACCACCATTCAGAATACATATTCCACAACAACTACATGGCCCCACAGGCTTAATACTCATGGACACAACTGCACATCCAGACGGGTGATGGTGAGATCATGTAGTATCTCCAGTGGCCACATAGTCACCCGACCTGCCTTGTCTTCCACATGGGCAAAGTATGTGACTGTATAATGTGGCTATCAAATACATTATGACAACTTGGTCCTGGGAAGTGATGTGAGATCACGTGCAGGTTTATGGGGAAAGAGTGTGCATGTGCACTTGTTGGTTTTCCTCAACTTGAGTGACAATCAGCAAGAGTGGAACTGAATGGGCAAAATAGCCCAACACATTTTATGGCTGATCACCCTAATGTAGAATTTACATTTTAGAAGCAGAGATAGTGCTACTAAATGGGGATCAAGGTTTCCCCAACTCTCCATCTCATGGTGTTTGAGCTGGGAGTAATGGAGAGCGTCCCCTCACCTGAAAATATTCAAATCATCTCTCATATCAGGCAGCTGACAGTTTTCTCTTCCCTTTCCTATGAGCGCATTTTGCTGTGGGTACCACTGAAGACCTGGTGCTACAGTCACTTTTGCATCTCAGGCAGGGAGAGACAGAACCAGTATCCATGACAGTTACTCAGGAGACTGAGAAGTTCATATACAGAATGGTAATGTGGTTCCTCTTCCTACTTCATATATTGAGTCTAACAATCCTTATGTTAATTCAGCCTCACGCACAGTCATTTAACACAGACATCTATGGTTACCAAACCCTTTCAATTACATACTATAAATCTTGTTCAGGATTTGGTCTAGAGTAGTCAAGTTAATTCTGGAGAGACTACAGAAAACCTAAACAAGTTTTTGCTGGGGTGTTCTCGAATGTAAAAAAGACATCTATCTTAGCTGGGACCTGGACTTCTAGTCAGGAAAAACTGCAATTGAAATCAACGGAAGCTTGAGCTAATGGTTATATTTTGCAAACATAAAATTTTGCAGTGGACAGATTATAACTGTCCATCACTGAAATAAACTATAGTTCTGCGGAAACAACCCAATGTTAGCTGTGTTGATAGAATCTGACATAATGAAGTTTGGAGAAGCAAATACTTGTGAAAGTGGAAATACTCTGATTACCTTGACAAATATGCAAATGAATAGTTCAGACCATTCTGGTTCTGAAAGATGTGGTCTCCTGCAGCTTTCAGGGATTTCAGTGACACAAAAAGCCAAAGATCATTTTTCAGTGAACTGAACAGCGAGTAACCAGAGTTTAATGCAGTTATAATACTCTAACCATTCAGAGCAATCGTGAAATAATTCTAGGAAATATTTATGCATTTATAATTGTTGTAATTATTTCACAAGGAAATCCTGCAAACTATTAATGGATTGTGAATTGCCAATAGACAGGAACCTATTTTCTGAATCTGTGAAATCCATTACAATTGCTCTCCTTGTAGAGAAGTTGAGTCTCAAGCACATTCCCTAACCCGAGGAGCATTCTTCTTGATCAGGGAGGCTTTCTGCTTGTACTTTTCTTTAAGCATACAGTGAAATTCCACTTTGGAGTTTAAAATTACATGCACACATAAGTGCTCTCCTGCTTTGGTGCTATATATTTCTATGTATATCCCATGTGGTGAGCACTTGACAAGTCTACGACGTCTGAACGTGATCCATAATTCTGCCTAATGTCTACAGTTAGCTACAATTGCAGACAAAATATTCCTAAGAAAAGAAAAATTTCTGGCCCACTTTATGCAGAAGGTGGAAATTTAGCTCTAAACACTTTTGGAAAAAGTATTTAAAAATAATCTTATATAATAAATCAATTAGTAGAATTACAGTTACCATCCAAGAGGCATTTTGATCCCTGAAGATATTGCTGGGATTTTAAAATTTAACTCATTTAAATTGTAGATATTTTTATTCTTCACTTACAATGCTGCTAACAGTTTCTAAATAGTAAACATTTCACAAGCCTTGACTAAATACTTGTTTGTAAATATCTTAAGTTGAAAAAGTCTTATCAGTATCCTAGGGTTTATAGGTGTGGTTTGGTTTTAGTTTTTTGTTTGTTTGTTTTTTGTTTTTGTTTTTTTTAAAACACACACAAAACTTCCTTTGGCTCCACACAGCTGCTCCATTTGTTCTCCTTTTACATGACACTATTTAGAACAGAATATAACAACACTGGTCGTCAGGTTAATTTCAAACTCAACGTAATTATGCAGATGCAGCAGAGTCTGAACACAAGGGCTGTATGTAGGAGACAGGAGACAGATGTAGGAGAAGGAAATCAATCCCCATGCCTAGGCCAAGATATTGGGCTGCAAAAGAGCTACCTCATAGCAGCTAATTTACCCTGTGGAAGTAGATGTATGTCTGCTTTCTCTATGTGTCTGAGAGGGGGACATTGCATTAGCCCCAGGTAAAATATTGTGTAAGGGCTGTCTGACAACATGCTGGAGATAGGGCTACAATATTCCTGTTGATACGGATCTGGTGTCTCAGAGAGGAGCTAAAGTAGCAGTGGTCCAATGGGGCTGGCAGACTGAGGTGGTGGGTTCTGTCAGCAGTTTAAACACAAAAGCTCATTAAAACAGGTATTCTGGAGGCTGTGTAAATTTCATCCATAACACTTAGAGAAATTACATCGCTGATACCTACAAAAGCTGAAAAAAAAAGCCTGCTGTGGAACAACATCTTCGCTGAATTACGAATTAGCATGGCCACCTAATACCACTGCAATTATCTGCGCTATGGGCTGTGGTTGAATAGAGCACATTTCTATTATTTGCATTCGATCAGGACACACCGAAGTATGACATTGACCCAAGAGCGGATTTAAAGCAGCGGGCCACATCTTCAGTTTATTTTTATTATTAAAGGCAGGGGTTAACCCTCATCCTTCCCAAAGCTTCCAGACATTAATTGGGTCCAACCTGAGCTTGAGTAGTCTCCAAGAACTAAGGGAGTAAGCACCCTTACCCCATCCTAATTTCTGACTCAGCCCCATGTTGAATTCTGCCATTCTCCCACTGTGCAGAGCAATAAGGGGACAGAAGAGGAAGACCTGAGTTTTTGAAGACTTATGACCTCTTCTCATCCCAGCGGCTAACAGGTTCTTGGACTCCTGAGCTGCACTGGACGCCAGCCACAAGTTGCTAAAATATTTACTGACATATATGATCCTCTCCAATTTTATTTTATAATTTTCCTCACCTATGAAGTTAACAAGACACAGAGAGAAATGGGGAAAAAACCCCAAACACATACATTACATTAGATGCTCTGTCAAACTAGCTCAGAAAGAGAAATTGCTTCTTCTCCCCAAAAAGCAATCAGGTCATGTTCACAGCAAGCCAAGAAACACAGGCCCAATTTCTTCACCACCTTTAGGGCAAGGCAGGAAGGCCAGCAAGAATGGCTATGGGCCCAGGAATATCAGCTGGCTCAATACTTCCCCTGCAATTGACCAATGGGTGTTTGGGCAGCGGGTCTTTTCCACTCTACCTGTTATCAGCTCTACTCAGGAATATTTTACACTTGTATTCTGAGCATAGGGAAAAGGAAGAGAGGAATCTGGTGCAGGAGAACATGACTCGCTCCAACCAGGTCCCCAGGAATGGCCATTCCTCAGTCAGAAGTGGCATGTGCACTACCAACTGTAATACACAGAAGATGGACTAAGACATGGCATGTCTACAAATGTGCCAGTGCAAAATATTCAAACACCAAGAGCAAGGCCTCTAAAACCATGAGATTTTTTAAATGAGTTCTTCTTATTTTTAGGCCTTAGGATACACCTGAGCTATGCTTTAAAACAGGGGGGCTAGAAATATTTTTATTTAAAAAATTCTTTATGTTAAAGAAAGTTAAGAGTCTTACAATATTAAATGAGTGCATAAACTGAAACTTTAATCAAAACACCAGATATTATGTGTTTCCTGATAAAATGGCAATGGATGGCAACAAAATGTGTCTGGATACAAGTTGCTTTTACATTTTCCGTTAGTTTTAATCTGGACCATTATAAAACTATTGTTAAATAGCCTTCTGAAATCCTGCACCAGCTTATGAACCTCTGTAATCAAAAGGAAAAATACACATAGCACAAATTCTTATATCCATTCTAAATATTTAGCAAATATGAATTAGAGATTGTTCCACTCAATTTTATGCTGTATTTAATGTCACTGTCATACACTCTCTTCTATCTATTCTGCAGTCAGTTACAATATTACCAATAATATCTGCTTTTCCTACTATATATCTCAATAGATAATTATGTTTTTCTACCTTTTCTATCAAGAATTCACTTGCAAAAAGGATCATTGGCTATCAGATGTCTTAACAGCCCAGAAAGACATACTGGGCTCATTTCTGCCCTCACACTAATGTCAATAAGGAGTGCAAAAGTGAAAAGAGTGGTTACACTATTGTAAAAGAGAATGGAACCAGACTGACGATACTGAACTTATTCAAAATTGACAGACATTCTAAATTAATCAGGGCTACTTAGAGTACTATATCAGACAACTCTTTACCGCAAACACAGAGCCCGATCTCATGTACCACGAAGTGTTTCCCTGAAATGTTGAGTTCATTGCCTAAAGGCTGAGCGAAAAATACTCTGTAGCTTGGATCCATCCAACCTTGACACACTGAGGATATCTGCAGCTCATCTGGGAACAGCAGCTAATGACTGACAGCAAAAATGCCTTTGGCACAAGAATATAGTGGGCTCTAGCTAGGACACATTGGGTAGAAAGATATAGGCTGCAAACAAGAGAAGTAAAGCTGGGGGAACCCACATTTTGCTGCTCCCCTAGAGGCTAAACAAGCTATTGAGAAATACACTGCCAGAATAATGTCACAGTATAACCTGAAGTTAAAAAGAGCACAGTTCAGAGCAAATGCCAGGCTTCATTTTAAAAAGTCCGGTTTAAATTAACTGAGAAATTACAACAGCCAGCCACTAAAGGGAAAATGCAGTCAGAATGTCCGACTGAAACCAATGCTGCACTGTGCTTCCAGGCAGCCCTTTAGTGCTTTATATGCCATTCCCTTCAGAATGCTGGATGCACAATTCAAAGAACATTGTTATTATCATCTCTTAGAAATTATTTATATTTTTAAAGACCCGCAGCTGATATATATCAGTGTGGCATCATTAAACAAACAAAAGAATTAGGCCAGGTAACAACTAGCTAGGAATCCGTCCTCAAGTGTGAACCAACAATAACACATGTACTTACTTCTTTTTAAAATGAATGTTTTTACTTTCACTACTTGTACTACAGTTTATCATTAACATGTTTGTGCAGCTACGTTCTTTTAGGCCTGATGCTGCACTAGTGGTCATTATTCACATACATAAGGATTTGTAGAATGAGGCCAAATGTTACCCAAGCATAGGATTTTATGGGATAAATCACGCAACAATGTTCTGAAGTCATCAAAGTCTTACTCACTCCAATGGGAGCAACACTAGGCCCTTATTAAACAACCGGCTACTAATAAGCTTAAATGTTGATCTATAAGCAATGAGAAATGCACACTGACTATAAAAGACTGACAAAAGGTATAAACTTTTATATTTTCCTTTATATTTTGTCAGAACAAAACAGGAGAGAGAAAGTAATTAACATTAGCAAATGTTAAAAAGAAATAACCCTTTCTAAACACTTCAGTTCACAAATACTTCCAAAGTTTATTTCATGTGCCACAAAAATAGTGCTGTCATTTTTAAAGCTCTTAAGATGTTTTGGTTGACAGGAACATTTGACCTGATTCAGTACCAGTGAACATTGCCATTAACAGGAGCAAATTCATAGGACCAGAAAAGGATCTCAGCCGAAACAACAACTCGGCAGCACTCGGTAGCTTGTGTCATGAGACTGAAAAACTAGCCACTTATTCTGGTACCCAAATGGGAGTCAAGATCTTCTGACAACTTGGTCCCATTTTTTGGAAGTCTGGTCCACAGTGTCTTCAATTGACTGACAATGACCTAAGCCAACAAGAATTGCATTTTCATGTTATTTTTTCTTTTAATCTAACAGATGATTCGTTTCCATTTCATAAATGTCTCCAACATGGCAGACTGAAAGATACCTTAGCAATCCAGAACCAAAACACTTATCTTGGGGAACTGTGAACCCAAAGTCTTAATCAACCCATCTGACCGAATTTTAATGCATTAACAGTCTGTTTGTTTTTCCTTTTGAAGAGGGCTAGCTAAAACTTTTAATAGGGTTTTTTAAATAGGTTTTTTTTTTAAAATAACCAGAAGAAGTGGTCTCCACGAACATAAGAAAAAATACACCATGATATAAACACATAAATCCAGGGTTTCCACAAATGTTCATAATACCAATATGAAGAAAATTAATGCTGTGAGCTCAAAGCACTTTATGAAGACTGATAAGCTTTGCAAGCACTCAGAGGGGTTTGGTCATTCACCTAATTTCCCTCAGCAGATTAATGGCGGGGCAGGTAGTAAATCTCAGAGTTGAAATCCTTGCCTCATTGCACTCTGTAGAAAAAACTCTCACTGACTTCACTAGCGCAGGATTTCTACTCAGTTCTTTTGATTGAGAGTCCAGAGCCCTCTCACCTTGTCCACTCCTCCATAAAAGAATACTGGTTTTCTATTATTTTCTCAAAAACACACCATAGGCACAAGTTGTACGGAGCCAAATTGTGATACCCTTATTCACCGGAGCAGCATTTCAGAAGTAGCACCATTATCTTCACTGTGTTGCAAAGTACTACTCTGCATGAGTAAGAGAATCATGATCTGGTTCTCAGAGCCAACTTTATACCTACGCTTATGCTACATCATTCCCTGATTCTTTTTTCAAATGAGGACACCAAAGCCCAGAGCTGGTACCACACACAAGCATCCTGCTAAGTAGGATTTGGTCTGTGATTTTTAACTAGTCTTGAAAAGCAGAAGACAAAAGAAAAATAAACAAACAAATAAATATACATACGCAACTTAATCTGTGAATTTCCCCTTGATTTACTCGCCTAACAGTCCTTCTCTTCCTCCGTAGTTCATTGGGCTCCCTTTTGAAAACTTTCCCTCGAAAGCTCATTGTATTAATGAGAACTCAAGCAGCAAACAAATCACTCTCTTAAAACCATGCTCCTTTAACCTTTTTCTTCAGCAGCTTCAGCAACCTGAATGAAGACTGTTCGAGGGGGAAGTGTGTCTAAAACTTAACACATGCTGTATCCACAGTAACTGAACAGAAAAGGAAAAGAAAACCAGCAATAACTCATTGCTTCCTGTGAGTAATATTCCGCTATTGGGAAGGCAGTATCTCAGTAAGCCATAAATAAAAGCTTAGGACCCTGTCTTTACAGCAGATTGAAATAGGAAGCTGCAGAGAAATTATTACAGCTAAACATCTATCTTCGCCTTCAAGAAAACAAGTCCTTTACCCAGCCCCCACTCCTGCAAACTCGTCACTGGTTGAAAGCCAGAATGACTGAGTTCATTTACAACAAGTATTGTTGATAGTGATGGGGAGGCACAATTGAAAGTTTTCCTGGTGTGATGCAGAGGGGTTTAGGGCTGAGCACAGAAATTCTGACAGAAATTGGGGAAGCACGACCCCGTGTGTCCCCCCCGCTACATGCTGTCTCTGAGTTCTTCCAATACGGATGCAGCTGCTGCTACCTATGGATTCACAAGCTGAAGAATCTTGTTCTCAAGACATGAATCTACTTGGCTATCTATACCACTATCCATGTTTTAAGAACAAGTTCCAAAGGGGCAGCCATGTTAGTCTAGTAAAGCAAAAAAGGCAAGGAATCTTGTGGCACTTAAAGACTTTCGCCCAAGAAGCTCATGCGATAAATAAATCTCTTAGTCTTTAAGTGACACACGACCCCTTGCATTTTAAGAGCAATCATTCAGGTGATCATTTTCAGGCACCCAATATCAAAAAAAGTCTGCTTTTATATTTCAGTAACAGTTCCCCTTTCTCTGTGCTATGAGGAACCAATAAGAGGAAGTAAAGCACTGTAAAATGTTACATCTACAGACAATAAGGCATATACGGTTTCATTATGTAACTACAGAATGTGTTTTTAACATGCAAAATGTAATACAATTAATCTGTGCTTTGGTATTTCCTCCCCACTCTTGCATGAAAAATCTGACAAAAAGAATATTTTTCACAAGATAATGAAGTTGAAAGAAACAGTCAAAGAGGAAACATCCTTCTGAAAACACTCCATTTATAAAGAATTTCCCTACCTCTTTCCTATTTACAATACTTCTCAGAACATTTTCGACATCTGCCATTTTAGCACTGGGATTTTTAAGCGTACTCTTCCCTTAATGTCAGTATGAATCCAAAGTAATTCTGCTGGCTTCAAAAGGGATTTTGTCTGTTTGGTGTCAACTGAGTTACTCTGTATTTATATCATTCTAACGGAGCAGAAATTTGGCCGTCTATCTCAAATTCTACTGAATCACATCTAGGAAGGACGAAGGACTACCTTTCTGCAACATCCAGGCTGGTTTTCTATGAAAGTGTTATTAACCTAAAGCACTGGTAACCATGGACGGGAAATATCACTGATATATACAGTCTTGTGATTTCCTCAGGTCACATTATAGCTAACTGGTGTCCTAGAGAGTCCTGTCCCTCCAAACCATGTCAATACATTCACCTGAAGTCCCCTTCATAGGTCTTACTGGGATAAAACAGGATTAGAGCCTACAAAGCTAACCAAAGGAGGTTCAATCCCAGAGTACAGGGATGGAGAGGTTGTCTAGCAGCTCTTAGACACCTCTCTTATTGCCAGTGTAGGGGGATGGGACCAATGCTTGGGGCTTCCTCACATTCTGGCATGCCAAGGTTACTGTATCATCATCTTGAAGACAATGGCAGCAACATAATTTAACTGTCAAGCTTCTCTAAATTAAGCTAGTGGACGAGACCAGTAAATAGATGTTGCAGGACTGGGAAAGCGCAAAGATCACTTTTTTACATCCATATCCTGAGCTCCACTGTGTGTTGCTTGGCCATGGATATGCATCATTGCCTATTTTTCATATTACAGATTCTCTTTACATGTCATTCATTAAAAAAAAGAACTGATGAGCTTGATCCAAGACAATTGACAATTATCCTTAATTCTGACTGTGGCTGACATGTCTCTCCATTATTCTCTCTTCCTGTGTTATGGATGCAGCAGCTAGCTATGTATTTGTCTTCAAAAAGCTTTAACTTTCAGCAAAAACAACATTGAAATAATTTGTTACAGTCATGATGAAGCAGTCTGAGGCCTGTATCTTTGCCTTTAGCACCAGGTTTTCTTTCCAATTTCCAACAAACCCTTTTCAATTCTTGAATGTCTTTAGGCATCATTCATCTTCTGTAATCTTCAATTCAAAGCAGTATTTCATATTCTTTATTACTGACCGATACACAGTATTCCCATGCTAATTGTGAGAAATCATGTCTTCTGATAATCATACAGCACATCATTATGAAATAGTATGTCAGTTGGATTAGCCTTTGTGTATGCCATTTCACAACTTACAACACAGTGAAACCTGAACACGAGACCACTGTTAACATGCAACTTCCTGCCTTCAGAGACCATCAGGACCAGGTCTTCCCAAGCATACTGAAAATAATTCTGGTTTGTCTTTATTAGAAGCCTATCTCCATTAACCAATTGAATTTTATTGATCTCTCCAATGATTGCTAAAGACGTTTCACAGTACTCACATTAAGCAAAGCAATGAAAGTCTTCAATTTCTGGCACCAAGAGATGGAAAAACCCAGAAGAAGCCCTTTGCCAAGCCATGCACATATTTCCAATGGCTAGCCATACAGATCCACAACATTAGCAAAGTTGGAATTCTTCCTGATTTTCTCTCACACCACTGTGCCACTCTAGTTGACTCCTGACAGTCTCTCACCTGACAGAGTAAATGGAATTGCTAGAACAAAACATCCTTGCCAGACGTTAAATTTAATGCTGGATACGTCAACCCTGTTGAGTTAACTTAATGCAAGTATAGATTCCTCTTAGAGGCTCTTTAGAATATTGACCACTTTCTCTAATGCTTAATTGTGCAAAAATGTCCTACGGTTTCCTTTCCTCAAACCTCTTTCAGTATCACCTGACTACAGGAAAATAGGTTGAACATTACTGATGGGCAAATCTGAGACAGCATAGAGCTATCGGGCCAAATGTGGCATCTAGTCACCGTCCCAGGTAGGAATGAATATAGGGCTGTCACCCACCCCAAGGGAACAGTGACTGTAACAGCATGACAGACATTTGTACATGCTTTGTACACATAGTTGAAATTTCAGGATAGCAGCAACTGTATCTCCCTTACACCTCCTGTGGTCTACTCCAAGACTGTCCAGTCAGGACTCAGGTCTTCAGCAACCACCAATCTCTCAGCAGGGATCCTTGCCCCACTCCCTTCTGACTAGGGAGTTTTAAGACTGCATAACAGCTAGCCTTCACTTTGATAGCCCCAGGAACCCAGTTGGCCTCACAACCAAAGGCTTTATATTGTTTTCTCTCTGAGGACTCTGAACAGTGTGTTGGTCTCAATTACAAGTTACTGCACAGCTACTTCTAACCAACTACACTTATTCTTAAGGTAAAAGCATTACAGACATAGCATATTAAACAATGCAAGTTCCTATAAACGTGCTGAAAGTTTACAAGCGATTACCCATCAGTCTTATCAGTAGAGCCCTGCATGGATACAAATATGCAGATCCGTATCTGAACTGCATCTGCAAGAAATGGTCCGCGGATATCCGCGTTGTATCCGCGGATGCGGATATAATGCAGATATCTACAGATATCTGCATAATTGCAGGGCTCTAGCTCTGTGCAGATAAAAATATGTGGATCCATATCCAATCTGCATCCACAAGAAATGGGCTGCGGATATCTGTGTTGTATCCGCGGATGCAGATATAATGCGGATATCCACAGATATCCGCGGATTTGCAGGGCTCTACTTATGGGGCCCTAGCAGGCCACTCTCTTTCCAATTCTTCCTCTTAGATAGATGGTCCTGTCTGTTTACTAGATCAGAAAAAAGATCGTGTGTCATTTCGAGCTCATTTTTTTTTTTTTATAACAAAAGCCCTTTCTCTGTCTTCTGGTCTCTGAATACTGCAGCTTGACAAGGAAGTCACTCACCCTGCGCAATAATGATGGTTCTTCAAGATGTGTGCCCCATGGGTGCTCCACTGTCAGTGTGCTTTTGTCTCTGCACTGCTGATCAGAGAACTTTGGTAGCAGTGTCTGACAGACCCGCACATGTACTGTTTCCCCTAGTGCCCCACCACGAGGCTAACCAGTGTGCAATGCCTAACCTTCCTCAGTTCCTTCTCTTCCTTGACAAGAACTCTGAAGTTGAGGGAAAAAAAGAGAAGAAATGTTGTGCTGTTAGATGCAAGAGCATTGACTATCCCTGTATTTCCAGATGAAAGGCTGCTTTAGCCATTAAATGAACTCAGAGATAGTCCAGATTTTTTTTTTTTTTTTTTTTTTTTTTTTTTTAAGAGTCAGTAGATAGTCTAGAATCTCTAGAAGAGTAATGGATGATGAATAAAATTTGGTAGGAATTACACCAAATCTGGAACCTAGACCATTTCTGAAGATAAATATGACATTATGAAGCATGATAGCATCAGATTTTCTGCTCCATATACTTCCTGTATCTTCTCCAAGCAGGAGTCTTCTATATGCTGAAACCATGAAGGAGCCAAGCTTTGAGGCAGAGTATCCTCAGGTTGGGATGCAGAGTGCATTTTTCATTTTACAATAGGTGGTATGGAGTATTTTGGAGAGAGATCAATGGGTATGTTGCCAGTTGTGAGAGGTAGGGATATCAAGTCTGTCTTGGCCTAATTGGAATGACCAGTATGATGTGTGCTTTTCTCTTTTTATTTGTAATAGGATTTTTGATAGTAGGTGAAATGGGAGAAAGGACACAGAACAGGTCTGTGCCCTAACTATAACTAAGACTGAAGAAGACTAACCAACTGCTGCAAATGCTAAAGAAGAAAGCTAATGAGTACAAATGAACTGCCCGTGACTCTGTCTCTAACTAAGCTGGTTGAAAAGAAAATGAGGAGGATTAGCCTGCATATGCCTATTAACCTCCTAGCCAGCCACAAAGGGAGATAGCACAATATGTTGGCCTAACAGATGCTGTTACCAAAGTTCTCAGATCAGCAGCATGTGGATGGAAGCTCTTGTAGAGACACTGTTTGAAGAAGAACCAGTATATACAAAGCTCTATAGGCATTGGCACCTCTCTGGAGCTGTTCAATTGCTATGATTGCCTTCATCACCCCTTACTGTCTTAGTCCCCAAAGGAGCTGTGATATCCCATCCCCATAAGTAATGAAATATGAACACACACAAAACATGTATACATTTAATGCCCCCAAAGATACCGCACACAGTTGTAGTACCTGTCATTCAAACACACATACATACACCCCTCACCTAGCACACATATTTAAAGGCCTGTCAGAGCCTGGTCCTTATTTTGGCTCAGAAAAGCATTCTAAAGTCAAGATGCAGATGTGAACTTTATCCAAATCTCTGCAGTCTCCACACACAAACTGGAGATCTGACAAGAACAGTCTGTCTCCTATTCCTCCTACTTCTGAGGATGCTGTAGATACTATAAGGGCAGCACAGCACAAGGGATATGGTCATTTCTGCTTCCTGAAGCTAGCTGAACTTTTACGATCCTCGAATTAAGAAAAGGTGATTTTAGGTTCAAGATGGTTCTTATTCTACTTAGACGCATTTTTCTACCCCCACTGAGAATCTTCCTGTCTTTCTTCCATGATTTGTCTCTCAGTGTTCTTATCATTTCTAGTAGCAACCACAGCAGACAGTGTTATGTGTATAACAGAAGGCACAATCTCTGTGCTGAGAAGTTCACAGACTGAACAATAAGAAATCCACAGACAACGTGTAGGTGGCGTTGGAGCAACAAATATGTAAGTGTGTTTACACATATACATAAGCAGGACTGGTACAGCGGTGTCTGTAAAAATTATTTATTTGCTGGTGGGTAAGACATTGCTGTTTTAAGCAGATATATTCTGTACCTGCAATAGGGAATCTCACTAGATCCAGTTATATAGTATTTCCTGGTAAAAGTGTAAAATAAAACTTTCCTGGCATCCACTGTAAATCATTTCCTAACTACTGCTCAGTCTTGACAGAGGCAGCCTGTAGGTTCCTTACAACCAGGTCCATCAAGCAAATGATAGCTCTTCGAATTCTATGGATTTTCACAGTTCTTGCCTATTACATCATCACTGCTAGGCAAACAATTTGCCTGCAGCGTTTAGATACTACACACATGAGCATTTTAAGTAGAGGAGGAAATTGATGTTTTTCTATAATTACTACAAGCCATCATACTGTTAAAAAACTTCTTTATGCAAGGGATAAGAGCCCTCTCTCAGCCCTCTGAAAAGAAGTCACTCTGCAAGATCCTGTTAAGCAGGTGTTGGAGACTGCTGGTTTCTTTTGCTTCTATACTTGCAGAAGCTGTTTTACACACACCAATAGCCAAGTTGGACCATGATGGGCCTTCTCCTGGTGGAAGTAGCTTGCGGCATGCAATTCTTCATGGGCTTGAGGATATCCCTATTGTTACATCTTCTCTCACTTTTGTCTAAAGGGGCCTGATGTTGCAGAGCTTTGCTATCAACCATGCTCTTCTAGGCCATCGTCCAAAGCCCACTGAAACTTATGGAAAACTCCTATTGACTTCAGTGTGCTTCAATATTTAGAATGACCCTAATAACATGAAGTATGTGGATATAATGTGATTGTTTCTTTCTAGAAATGGCGATATATTCTCTTAGCTGTGGTCAGTTGGCATTTCATCTGCTTTCATCTTCAATGAAAAAAAGCAACAATAATGCTGCTTCTTTCTTTGTTTCTGTTCAAATATCCATCTGATTTAATTTGTCTTCTCCCTACATCTATGAATTACTTCATGTAATTGAATTCATGGTATAAACTGATGTGTGCATGTGTAGCTGTAGGCAAAAATGAACTATAAATGTGGTATTCTGCCATTAGTTTCATTACTGTTTTGATTGCTGCCCTACAGAAATATGAATATTAAATGCCAAAGATCTAAATCTTCAGTTAATCTCAGATATAAAGACAATTTTTTAAGGATATCAGGCCAAACATTTAAACTTACAGTTGAGGCTCGGATCTTGAAATCATACTGTCCCCCCAAAACAATATCTGTCTATATTCCACACAAAGGAATAATAATGGACCCTCGGCTCCAAATAACAATGCTAGCACTTTCAACAATGAATTTAAAAGTCTTGAGTTTCTTTACACTCATCAGAACTCACATCCAATGACAGGAACTCACAGAAAGTGTTGGGAGAATGAACACACTCCAGTCTCTTTAGTATTTTTGCCCAAACGGATACTGACACATACTCAATAGAGCAGTTTGAAAACATATCCTTGATTTGTGCACTCACATGAAGAATTTGCACGTGACTGAGTTGGAGTTCACCTTTTGAAAATGTGGGCCTTTTTTACATTATTTCCCACAGAACTTTTATCTATACTGTAAATAAAATAAAACCAAATGAAATATATAAAATCATAATAAAACACCACATTTCTACAATGCTCCCCTAAAGAAAAAATGAGGAAGGCAATTTAAAAAGAATGAGAGAAAGAATGAGAAAAGAAGGTGGTAATTGGAAGGGACTGTGCTAATTGGTAAAGAGGCTATGGTTGACTGGCATGGAGACTGATCTATATTCTCATCCCTAGACCTTGTCATGCATCAGATGTGAGACACCTCAGTGAAGCGACGTGAAAGGCTCAACTGCAACCACATGTGCTATCCCAGTGTTGTATGGAGAGGAGAACAGTCTCTTTCATATCAGTCTAAATGAGTTAACTTAAAGTCTTCCTTCTCATAGGAGGAAAGTCCTCCATTCATCAAACAATCTATTGGGATAGTAGTAGTAGCTATCACTAAAAATAACTAACAACAAGAACAGTTGCTTCTTAAAATCAGTGACTAAATCAAAAAGAAAATCTTTTCCGTTCACTTTTACTGCATATTTTGCCAAAGCCAAGTCCTCTACCCACTCAGAATATTATATTTCCTAATGTCAATGGTTATCAAGTGGCAGGGCCAACCCCCTCCCCCAAACCCTATACTAATTTAATTCTTTAGATTAAGAAGCCTGGCTGAAGGGATACAGACTATATAGGCTCTTTAAAATCAGGACAACATTGAAACTATCATAATGGTACAGAAATCTTCTATTTCCTCCACCATAAGAAGTACAAAATCACCATGTGTCCCTTTTGAATGGCAATCTAGCATTTTCCAGTCTGTCAGAGATCCTGCTTGAGCCACAAAAAAATAAAGAGCAAAACAGCAAAGGATTAAAATCATGCCAAATTTCTGACTGCTGCAGAGGAAATAAAAGTAACTTGAAAAGCATTTCCCATCACACATAGCATGTGGGCATGAACTGATGAGCCAATAAGAAGGGTCAAAAAAATACAAGAGACGTGGGGATGACAGGGAGACTTGAGAGGCTGCCAGTTAATGCTATTGTGGTCGTTCCTCTGGCAATCTTCTGCAAGATACTAAATTTTACATAATCTATGTGGCTTCCCATCTTTTCTGGCCAACAACTGGATGGTGCATGGGAGTCACAAGAGCAGAAACCTATACTCGTATATTTCACCAACTGAGTAATCTCGATCAGCAATCTTGATGATGGTACCATTATATCCTTTACTCACTAAATAGGTTGCACTAGCTGATAAGCTACATAAATATATACTGCAGTTACTGTTTATATTCGTCACCCTTACTTTCATTTTCAATGTATCAGCACATCATATTTTTCATCTGATCCTGAGTGCTCCAGCAGTGCAACACTGCTAAAAGTAGGCGATGCAACTGGACTGACAGAATTGCATCAGATGTAATTTGTCATCCCTTCAGAGATCACAGCATGAACCAGGAAATCAATCATGATCAGCATCATACACATCAGATAGAAAGATCTGATATCAAAAGGCACATGTACTGCTACAGGCTGGGGAGTGATCAGCTAAATAGCAGCACTGGAGAAAAGGACCTGGGAGTCATGGTGGATGGGAAGCTGGATATGAGTCAGCAGTGTGCTCTTGCTGCCAGAAAGGCCAATGGCATACTGGGCTGCATCAGAAGAAGTGTGCCAGCAGATCGAGGGATGTGATCATTCCCCTCTATTCTGCACTAGTGAGGCCACATCTGGAATACTGTGTCCAGTTTTGGGCTCCCCACTACAAAAAGGACATGGACAAATTAGAGAGAGTCCAGAGGAGGGCAACCAAAATGATCAAAGGGCTGGAGCACAAGCCCTATGAAGAAAGACTGAAGGAACTAGGCTTATTTAGCCTGCAGAAGAGAAGACTGAGGGGGGATTTGATAGCAACCTTCAACTACTTGAAGGGTTGCTCCAAGGAGGAGGGAGCTCGACTGTTCTCGGTAGTAACAGAGGGCAGAACGAGAAGCAATGGCTTCAAGTTACAGCTGGGGCGGTCCAGGCTGGATATTAGGAAAAACTTCCTTACTAGGCGAGTGGTGAAGCATTGGAATAAGTTGCCTAGGGAGGTGGTGGAATCTCCATCTCTGGAGGTGTTCAAGTCCCAGCTGGACAAAACACTGACTGGGATGATCTAATGGGAGTGGTCCTGCTTTTTTTGGCAGGGGGTTGGACTAGATGACCTCGTGGGGTCCCTTCCAACCCTATGATTCTATGATTCTATGATTCTATGATCTCAGTCTCTCTCAGAATCCAGTTATCTGCCTCTTCTTCAGCATGTAACATGTTTACAGTTATTAGTGGTTTGTGAATGCACCAGTGAGAGCACTATTCTTGTTAAGCTCTCCTCCTTAGGCTATGTCTACACTAGAAAGTTTTTGCACCAAAAGTTTTGTTGAAAGACTGCCATTGTTGTAATCCTAGTGGTAGCTAACATCCACACTGCCATCCATGGGTCACTGGGATGTATCCTCACTACAGCCACAGCCCTACTGCCATCTGGGACCCTGGCAAGCCCTAAAGCAGCTGTAGCCTGCTGCCACTCAGGAACCTGACAAGCCCCAGAGTGGCTAGCACCTGGGACCCCAGCTCTCCACTGTCCTAAGGGACACGGTGTCTACAGCTTCTGAGGTTTGCCAACAAAAGCCCTCTGCCGCTAGTTCAGGTGGTTATATTTTGTGGGGGAAACAGGTTGTTTTTGTCAGCAAAGAGGTGAGCATAGTGTGTATACCAGGCCTGTTTTGTCAACAAAAGTGGACTTCTGTTGACAAAACTTCCTAGTGTGTAGAAAGCCTTGGAAGAGTAAAGCAAACGTTACCATCAGGAGAAGCACGAGCTACTATAGTTTAAATCACATAGTGCTTTCATCCTAACTCTTTCTCTTCAGCTGCTCAAAACTTCACTTTTGGGTAGAAATTTACCAGGCTGGTATTTGCCTGATACCATGCTTTTACTGAAGAAGAAAAAAAAAAAAAAAAACAACACCAAAACAAAACAAAAAAACCTGTTCTACTATTTTTGAAAGTGAGGAGAGTGAAAGAAAGCTACTCTATTATTAAAAAGAACACAACTGTTCTAGCACTGAAAAAGCAAGGAGTCTTGTGGCACTTAAAGACTAACAGATGTTTTTATCGCATGAGCTTTTGTGGGAGAAAATCCCACTTCATCAGACGCTTAGAAGAGGGGGAACTTACTGAATGGGATGAAAATAGATGCAGTGGAGTGTAAGACATGGTATCAGGTCATACAGTAACAGCAAGTCAGAGCATTTGTAAGGATTCAAACTCTAGGAAACAGCACACAGAGGGAGGCTGAAGTCAAATTATTTGTTATAATGTGAAAAGAATTCATAGTCACGATTAACTCCTGCTTTCACACAATCTAATTTGCACATTAGTTCTATTTTAGCTGTTTCTCTTTCAAGTCCTGATGTCCCATTGATGTTCTTGAGGACCATCATTAACAAATCATTAATGGAGTGATTTAAGAAGATGGAAGTGCTCAATAACTGTTTTGTTTTGTTTTGTAATTTCTGATGTCAGTTTTGTGTCCATTTATTCTTCTGCGTAGGAACTGTCCTGTTTGTCCAATGCATAAGGTGTTGGGGCATTTCCGGCATATGATGGCATAAATCACATTAGCAGATGAGCAGGTGAATGACCCTTTTATGGAGTAGCTGGCTTTATTAGGTCCTATGATAGTTACTTTTGTGCAGATATGTGGACAAAAAGTTGTCAGTCTTTAAGCTCCACAAGACTCCTTGATTTTTTTGCTTTACTAGACAAACACGGCTGCCCCTTTGGAAACTGTTCCAGCACTAAATCAGTTGTGTGCACAAAGCTGACATTTGCCAGGCAAATAGGGCTTTTTCCTGCTGAAAGCTCAGGCCCTGATCTAACCAAGCATTTAAGCACATGCTTCACCGTAAGCATGTGAACAGCCCAGCTGATGGGTTAAACAATCCCATTCCTTCACTAACTCTGATTGCTTGGAGGCCTGAGAATTCATCAGGGTAACTACGACATTAGCACACAAGGTGTACTCTCCAAGGCAGTAAGACAACATCCCTGTAACAAACAGTCATGAAAGGAAAAAACAAGTCTCCTGCAATATGTGCCAAGGCTCTGCTAATGTGCCTTTCCAAATACGAGCTCCAGAGACCACCGGCTCCAGCTATGTCATCCTATTCCTCTTCTTGTTAGGCTGACAGTGCACTGATCTCAACTATCCATTTATTTCACTGTGCTTTTAACATCTCTTCATGCCCCAGAAGTTATTAGATCTCATGCAGAACAAATATGAAAGGTCTCTGTATTTCTGTGCACTGCATGAAAGGATAAGGCACACCCTCTCATGGAATTAGCTGGGTCATGAGCTTCCAATGGTTGCCCTTGCCAGCTTCTTTGTGCACAATCAGAGTCAACTGGGCCTGATTTGTGGTTGAAATGACCTTCTGAGGGAAGAAGAAGCAGGAGACCTTGGAGATGGTATTTTGTCAGTCATGAGTACGAATTCACATACAGCGCTTAATGGCTCTTGCAGTACACGCATTTCAGCACCTCAAACAATGTCTGTCCATCCTGAGCCACCTGCTATCTCTTCACTGGCTTTCCCATTCCAAGTTTTCACTCATACAGATTCCTCCCATGTCTCCCATCTAGGATGCATGCTCAGCTGCATGTGGAAGGAACAGTCCCCACTGTGTGCAAATCGAGGGATGCTAGTACAAGTAAACAGCTATCTTCTGCTCCTATTTCCCCTTCTCAGTGTGTCACTCACAGCATCCCTCCCTGGCAACTGCACCTCAGAGTGAGGCTGTTGGTGTGTAGAGGAAAATACTGCTATGACATGACCAGCTACAACACTTCTAGGCAGAATTCCACTTTCAAAATCCACCCGCACCCTGGAGTGCTTGATATGTTCATCTGCTACTCTTCCCCCATGATTCTCCTTTGATTTGCATTGGTGCAGAACAGGAGCATATCCAATGAAGTCAATGGAGCAACACATGAATAAAACCAGTGAGAAGAGACTAGAGAAACTGCTCCCCTGTCTCTTTTCCACCCCCAGTGCTGCTCTCTCCCATATTTCTCTGGAGCAGCAACCATGTGGGAAGAAATGGTGAGCAGCCTGTCATTTGGCTTCAAGCTGTTGGGTGTGAAGTCTCTACAGTGGTTTCTCTGCTTTGACATCCAACAGCATACACAAAAAAATGGTATTTTATTTGCTTTTGTCCCTACTCCCCCCAAGTAGGCTGGATCAAAATTAGATTATATTTCCCCATCCCCCCAAACAAATGGAATTCTTTCAGTGTTCATACATCAGGAATTGGGGAAGTGAACATAAAACCTTCCATTAGCTATTTAGTCCTGCTGATTCATGCAAAAACAAAATAAGCAATTACTTTAATTTCTTCTTCAGTTTGCTCCATTGGGAAATCTTAAAAAAAACATTGCTCTTGTTTTCATAGAGTCGGGCTGGAGTCATGTCTTGATAACAAAACACAAATAATGATGAAGGGCCATAAGAGGCCGTTAAATAATTTAATCATCTCCGTTTACTATTTCCAGACATGTTGCTTTTGCAGTTTCTGGCTTCCACTGCACGCTAGTTTGACTGTGGCTCTAATGCGTGCGGTGATGTTTATAAGTTACAAAAAGGATTGTTTTTCTCTGTTTAGTCACCCAGAAAAGCTCAGCTCAGACAACATCTGGTTGAGAGAGAAATTCCACATTTTTACCCAATTTCTCAGTTGGAATGATTGAAGCAGAAGGAGGTCATGTAACTTGCCTAAGGTCATACAATGTATCAAGGATTAAACCTTGGGATTGCCTTTACTGCTTTGTTTTGACCTACTAAACTGTCCTCTCTTCTTATACTGTGCTGTGTTTGACAGCTACTCTGCTGAATATTGTGTTTCCATGACCCCAGACATGTATGTGCATAGACTCACAACTCCCATGTCTATCCCCAGCAGCTTAGTGGAAGCAGCCTGCAGATGGTCATCTATTCTTTGGATACCCTGAAATATTCAGCTCATAATGTAATTTTGGCAGACATATAAAAAGACTGAGAACTTCAAAAGCAGATGTGAGAGGCTCCCTTTTTCTTTTACTACATAGGGAATGAATGTGAAATCCTACTAGTAAGACTTACATTAGGTTAGTTTAGTCTGCAGCAGAGGGGAAGAGAGTCAAACCAAAATGCTCTCAGGCTCACTACTCTCCTAAATGATCTGCAGGGGTCTGGAGGCTGCACCAGTGAAAAAAACAACAAGCAGTTGTGTGGCACTTTAAGACTAACAGATTTAT
>ML682006.1:18342884-18409828 GCA_007922195.1 Podocnemis expansa | reverse complement strand
ATAAATCTGTTAGTCTTAAAGTGCCACACAACTGCTTGTTGTTTTTTCACTGGACTAGACTAACATGGCTATCCCTTTGGAAACCATACCAGTGAAGCCTGTGCCATCTTGAACTTGTAGTCAAGAGAGCTTGTGTATTATTCTTGCTGCTGCCACTGATCTGCTGTAGACCCTTGGACACCTCGCTTCACCTGTTTCTGGCCTAATCCTTTGTGTGCTTAAAACATAAGCTCTTACAGGCGAGGACTTGCTATGTGCTTGTATAACACCTAGCCCGATGTGTCCGCAGCTGCCTGCAGGCCCAACTGTAATGCTACTAAAAATTTTGATTACATGGATTTATTAATGGCTCATAAGATCAGGTTGGGGATGGAGCGTTTTATTGATTGTCTGGGATAAGAAGCTGATACCTGGTCATCCTAATTGATATTGGTAATAAGCAGGGGGTTTTCTCACTAATGAAGTAGTTTTATTTATTTAAAGAGAGATACAGACAAGCAAGGAGGAAATCCTAAATTACGAAGGGGTAGCTGCGTTAGTCTAGTTCAGCAAAGCAAACAAGGAGTCTAGTGGTACTTCTTTGTGAAGCCTAGTGTGAAGTAATATGCAGGACTGAACCCAGTCCCACCTGGTAGGTTTCTCTTGACACATGAGCTCCCATTGGACTCTGAGTACTCATTCCCCTTATCCCCTAAACCAATGCATATCTCAGCAAGAATTTCCAGTAGGGCTAGTTACTAAACTTGAGAGGTAAGGAAGTATCCAAACATAGGAAGCGAAACTATCACAATGTCCACTTCCTTGTTCATTCTCTCCATACAAGGTATGTCAGCTTTTGGTTATAACACAGAAAAAAAGAGTATTTTTATCAACTTTGAGATTTTATGTAAGCATCTGGGATTTTTGCTCTAAATACCTACCAGTCTGCACATAAAAATATCCATTTGAATCCCAGCTAACATTGCATTTAAATATAAATATATATCAGGTAATGCACAAGATCACCATGTCTCAATACTTTTTCATATTTCTGTAACTCAACTGCTTTCTATTTTCTTTTTAAAAGGAAAATTGGCAAGTGACTAGAGCCTGCAGTAGTCCTTGGCACTTTGAAAATACTGTGTAAAAATTTTGAACTGGTGTGACTCACAGTACTTCTAATACAAATAAAGACCTATTGCAAAAAGATTAAAACTGAGAATATGCTGCAAAACATTCGTATGAATTCCAAATAATTGTTCAGTTTTACTGTTTGCACCTTTCTTTGTTCACTTTCTCGCAAAAATTCTTACAGATTGTTTCTCATTGTATTAACGTTTGATGCATGAGTGTTCCACATATGAAAATCCATGGTTATGTAAAACAAAGCTATTTGCACACTCTTAGGGCTATATCCATTAGTCACAGCCCAAGGCATTAAGTCACTACCCCTGTTAATAAAGGTTCTGTCACTCAGGCAGTAGAAACAAAACCATGCAATTTAGGTGCCCAATTCCACCGTATAAGCAGTTAACAATAAAAAGATGAAGACACTACCTGAAGTAAATAGTTCATCATCAACAACCCATCAGGTTAGACAATTATTTTTAAATAATTTAATTATTTTCTTATTTAAATTATGCTTTTCTTTTAAAAATAAACCTGTTTAAAATGACATTTGAATTTAATAAAAATAACTTAAAACATTCAAATAAAAATAAATTATATATGCAATAAATAAATCTGTTAGCCTTTAAAAGTGTCACAGGACTCCTCTTTTTTTTTTTTTTTTTTTTTTTTTTTAATAAAAAATAAGTATACCAAGTCCATGAGCTTCTATCAAAAACTCTGAGTTAAAGTTGCAAACGGATAGCCATGTCATTCTAGTTCAGCAAAACAAACATGGAGTCTTGTGGCACAAGACACCTTTTTTGTTTTGTGAGTTAAAGGTCACTTATTTCTATAAAGAATGAATCAGAGGAAAAACAGAATCATAGGGTTGGAAGGGAGCTCATGTAAGGTCATCTAGTCCAACCCCCTGCCAAAAATGCAGGACCACTCCCACTAAATTATCCCAGCCAGGGTTTTGTCCAGCTGGGCCTTAAACATTTCCAAAGGACAGGTCAGGTTAGGGACTGCTTAAAGAAGCTGCAAGTGCACAAGTCCATGGGGCCGGACGAACTGCATCCAAGGGTGCTAAGGGAATTGGCCGACGAAATAGCCGCACCGCTGGCCGTTATCTTTCAAAACTCATGGAGAACGGGGGAGGTGCCAGAGGACTGGAAAAAAGCAAATGTAGTGCCTATTTTCAAGAAAGGGAAAAAGGAGGATCCAGGGAATTACAGACCAGTCAGCCTCACCTCAATCCCTGGAAAAATTATGGAGCAGATTCTCAAAGAATCCATCCTCTCACACTTAGAGGAAAATAAAGTGATCAGGCACAGTCAGCATGGATTTACCAAGGGTAAATCATGCCTGACCAATCTCATTTCCTTCTATGAGCAGATGACTGGTTTTCTGGATGCGGGAAGCACCGTTGATGTGCTATACCTTGATTTTAGCAAGGCTTTTGATACAGTTTCCCACAGCATTCTCATTGGCAAATTAAGGAATTATGGGTTGGATAGGTGGACTATAAGGTGGATAGAGAACTGGCTAGATCAACGGTTTCAGCATGTAGGAATCAATGGTTCCATGTCTAGCTGGCAGCCGGTCACGAGTGGTGTGCCCCAGGGGTCGGTCCTGGGGCCGGTTCTGTTCAACATTTTCATCAATGATCTGGATGATGGAATAGACTGCATTCTCAGTAAGTTTGAGGATGACACCAAGCTGGGAGGACCAGTAGACACGTTGGAGGGCAAGGACAGGATTCAGGGAGACCTAGATAAATTGGAACAGTGGGTCAATAGAAACCTTATGAGATTCAATAAGGATAAGTGTAAAATCCTGCATTTGGGACGGAAAAACCCTATGCACTGCTACAGGCTGGGAAACATTCAGCTAAGTAGCAGCAGTGTAGAAAAGGACCTGGGGGTCATGGTGGATTGGAAGCTGGATATGAGTCAGCAGTGTGCTCTTGCTGCCAGAAAGGCCAATGGCATACTGGGCTGCATCAAAAGAAGTATTACCAGCAGATCAAGGGATGTGATCATTCCCCTCTATTCTGCACTGGTGAGGCCACATCTAGAATACTGTGTTCAGTTTTGGGCTCCCCACTACAAAAAGGACAGGGACATGCTAGAGAGAGTTCAGAGGAGGGCAACCAAAATGATTAAAGGGCTAGAGCACAAGCCCTATGAGGAAAGACTGGAAGCATTAGGCTTATTTAGTCTGCAGAAGAGAAGTTTGAGGGGGGATTTGATAGCAACCTTCAACTACTTGAAGGGATGCTCTAAGGAAGATGGAGCTCGACTGTTCTCGGTAGTAACGGAGGACAGAACGAGGAGCAATGGTCTCAAGTTGCGGTTAGGGAGGTCAAGGCTGGATATTAGAAAAAACTTTTTTACCAGGAGAGTGGTGAAGCCTTGGAATGAGCTGCCGAGGGATGTGGTGGAGTTTCCATCTTTAGAGGTGTTTAAGGCCCGGCTGGACAAAACCCTGACTGGGATGGTTTAAGTGGGAGTGGTCCTGCCTCCGGCAGGGGGTTGGACTAGATGACCTATGAGGTCCCTTCCAACCCTATGATTCTATGACAGCGATTCCACCACTCATTCCAATGCTTCACCACTCGCCTAGAAAGAAAGTTTTTCCTAATATCCAGCCTCGACCTCCCCAGCTGAAACTTGAAATCATTACTCCTTGTTCTGTCCTCTGTTACTACTGAGAACAGCCCAGCTCTGTCCTCCTCGGAGCATCCCTTCAAGTAGTTGAAGGTTGCTATCAAATCCCCCCCTCAGTCTTCTCTTCTGCAGGCTAAATAAGCCTAGTTCCTTCAGTTTTTCTTCACAGGGCTTGTGCTCCAGCCCCTTGATCAATTTTGCTGCCCTCAGCTGGACTCTAATTTGTCCCTGTCCTTTTTGTAGTGGGGAGCCCAAAACTGGACACAGTATTCCAGATGCAGCCTCACCAGTGCCGAATAGAGGGGAATGATCACATTCCTCGATCTGCTGGCAACACTTCTGATGCAGCCCAGTATGCCATTGGCCTTTTTGGGAGCAAGAGCAACTGCTGACTCATATCCAGTTTCCCATCAACCATGACCCCAAGGTCTTTTTCTACAGTGCTGCTACTTAGCTGATCATTTCCCAACCTGTAGCAGTGCATGGAGCTTTTCCATCCCAAGTGCAGGACTTTGCACTTGTCCCTGTTGAACCTCATGAGATTTCTATTGGCCCACTGCTCCAATTTGCCAAGGTCTCCCTGAATCCTGTCCCTGCTCTCCAGCATGTCTACCACTCCCCGCAGCTTGGTGTCATACGCAAACTTACTGAGTGTGCAATCTGTTCCATCATCCAGATCATTAATGAAAATGTTGAACAGAACTGGCCCCAGGACCAACCCCTAGACATGGACATGGAGCCATTGATTCCTACATGCTGAAACCACTGATCTAGCCAATTCTCTATCCACCTTACAGTCCACACATCCAACCCATACTTCCTTAACTTGCCAACGAGAATGCTGTGGGAAACCATATCAAAAGCCTTGCTAAAGTCACATCAATGGCTCTTCCCACATCCACAAATCCAGTCATTTCATCATAGAAGGTGATGAGGTTGGTCAGGCATGATCTACCCTTAGTGAATCCATGCTGACTATTCCTGATCACTCTATTTTCCTGCAAGTGTTTCAGGATGGATTCTTTGTGAACCTGCTCCATGATTTTTCCAGAGATTGAGGTGAGGCTGACAGGTCTGTAATTCCCTGGATCCTCCTTTTCGCCTTTCTTGAAGATAGGCACTATATTTGCTTTTTTTCCAGTCCTCTGGCACCTCCCCCGTTTGCCACAAGTTTTCAGAGATAATGGCCAGCAGTACAGCTATCTCATCAGCCAACTCCCTCAGCACCCTTGGATGCAGTTTGTCCAGCCCCATAGACTTGTGCACATCCAGCTTCTTTAAGTAGTCCCTAACTTGATCTTCCATCACCAAGGGCCTCTCTTCTTCTCTCCAATCTGCCATACCCATGGTAGTGGGCTGGGAGCTAGCCCTGCTTGTGAAAACTGAAGTAAAAAAAGCATTGAGCACTTCAGCTTTTTCCTGATCCTCTATCACGAGGATACCTGCCCTATTCAGTAAGGGACCTACACCATCCCTGAGCCTCTTCTTGTCATTGACATACTTGTAGAACCCTTTCCTGTTATCCTTCACATCCCTTGCCAGCTGCAACTCCAATTGTCCTTTGGCCTTTCTGATGTTATCCCTGCAGTCCTGAGCATTATTTTTATATGCCTCCTTAGTCATCTGTCCAAGCTTCCACTTCCTGTAAGCTTCCTTTTTATGCTTCAGCTCAGTGCAGAGTTCTCTGTTAAGCCACACTGGGTGCCTTCCACATTTGCTGTTCCTTCTGCTCATCAGAATGGTATCTTCCTGTGCCCTTAGTAGGGTTTCTTTAAAATGCAGCCAGCTCTCTTGGTGCCTTTCCCCTTCGGATCAGCCTCTCAAGGGATCCTGCCCATCAGTTCCCTGAGGGAGCCAAAATCTGATTTTCTGAAGTCCAGGGTCTGCATTTTGCTTCTTTCTTTTTTCCCCATTAATCAGCATCTTGAACTCTATCATCTCATGGTCACTGCTGCCCAGGTTGCCATTCACTTCTACATCCCCAATCAATTCTTCTCTGTTTGTGAGCAGCAGGTCAAGAGGTGCAAGGCCCCTAAGCTGGTTCCTCCAGCATTTGTACCTGGAAGTTGTCTTCAACACTCTTCAAAAACTCCCTGGATTGCCTGTGCACTGCTGTATTGGCCTTCCAGCAGATGTCAGGGTAATTAAGCCCCCCATGAGAACCAGGGCCTGTGATCTAGAAACTTTTGTCAGTTGTCCATAGAATGCCTAACTTCTGAGATCACGCTTCACAAATATTGGCATGATATGCCAAATATGGTATGATATGTCAAATATAGTATTACAGGACTGTTTTGTTTACTAAAAATAAATTTTATATGCTGTTTTGTGTTTTCAGTTAGCTATCCTAATGCCTTACCCATCCTTATGTAGCTTGACACAAATCATGAACAAAAAGCTAATTAGCTAATAAATAAGCAATATATCATTCATCATTTTGACATACTAAAGCCATACAATATATAAGAATGTGAAAATAAAAAGCCAGATACTTGCTTCAATAACTGTCATATAGTTATAATATACCAAACCTGGTGGCAAGAGCAAGGACCAAATCTAGTGTAAAGGCTCTGTTCAGTTGTAAACCTACATATGGTAATGATTACAACCACCAGTGGGAATGCACCTTTCTTTAGAAAATAACTGAATTACAACTTAAAATTGATGATTTAAATACAGGCTTTCCACTTGGTGATTTAAGTAATGATCTAAATTGCTGATTTAAATCACCTTGATTTAAAAAAAAAAAAAAAAAAAAATCTACCCTACGAGCCACAGGATGAAATATGCTGTAGCAGAAACCAAGGAGTCGTGTGGCACTTTAAGACTAACAGATTTATTTTTCACGAAAATTTTTTGGTTGGAACTAGACAAAGGCGAGTGCAGACATGGTCCAAATTAGTCCAGACTAAGCTTGCTTAGTCCAAACTAAATGACCACTGTAGACATAGCCATTATGTCTTTAATTCTTACAGAGAGGCTTGTTAGAAGGAGTTTTACTTTTACCTGTCCACTTCAAAGGATGAGTGGAAGCCTGCAGTGGACATTGTGCTGGAATGAGTTTCTGAGGTCAGGGTAGGCAGTGCCACTTCTGGTTGAACACGGCTCCAGCCTGCTGCTTCTTGTTCCCTCAGGGAGGCTGTCTTATGTTCTTGTTTAATGCTGAGAACAAGCTGGTGGTAGGTGACTGACAGCAGCTTCAGCAATCAGGCTGAACACTTACCGAGCACGTGCCTGCTCAGAGGCAGCTGGCAGGGGAATGTCAAGTGACAGGGGGCTGGATGCTGGTGTTTCTAGGGAGCTGAGGGTGCACTCAGGAGATGAACAAAACCTCCTTAAGCATGTGGAAGGGTGGGGTAAAAGGTAGGGAAAAAGTTGGGATACAGGAAGCACTGGAAACAAAGGAGGAGAGATGAGATAAATTGATTCACTTGTTATCCTTCAGCTAGTTTCATAGATGACCTCTGAGGATATTATTATTCATATTTTCACCATGCCTAAAAGTCCTAGTCATGGACCAGGACCTTATTGTGACAGATGCTGTACAAAACACTGGAAAAAGAAACAGCCCCTGGATACAGTCAATCAGTGTTAAAATTTTTATAAACACCATCCTCTGTAAATGTTCTGGTCTGAGATGGGAACCCATTTTTTCTATTGTACCACATTTATTGTTCCTTTCTTGAGAAACATGTACAGGAATCCTATGAACAAACTACTGTCGTAGTACACATGTCTAGCCCCAGGCTAAATTTGGCCAGATTTATAACAGTGTAGTTGAGAACATAATTTGGTTCTGTACTTTCAAGAAAATACCAATGTTAATGGAAATAAATGGGGTGTGGTAGATGGCAGACAGAGAAGGGAAAGGAAACAGAAAATAGATGTTTTATAAAGCAGATCTGTTTCTGAACATTGTTTCAGAGTGATCCTAGAGGCGCCAGTCTGAAAAGCTATAATATGGTTATTTTTCACTAGATAATTAACTCAGTATAACACTATATATAATAAACAATCATATTAATCATTGTCAATATGTGGTTGGGATTAAATAATAGATCACAACTGTTAAATGTAAGGACTTTAGAAGAGCTTTTAAACTGTTGTTAGAAGCATATGTTAGTTCTTTCTCCAAAAGGGACATTGAAGATTGACAGACCTGAAATGTAACCTACCTTTATTAAAACGCACCAGTGAAAGTTAGTGTCTTTCAAAGCATCTCCCAGCCAGAGACAGGTTTGAATCAACAATCTACAAGTGAAAATCTCTAGCCGATCACTACTTCAGCCCTTAACCGTTCTATCCACAAAAACGATTAACAGTGAAAGCTTGATCCTTCTCTCCTCCTCTCCTGGCCCCCAACAATCCTTTATTTTTTCCCCCCTTCTTATAAGAATGAACCTTGGAACCATTAGATGATGTTATTGTTGTATAACAACAGGGAAGAGGGTTTTCTGCAGAAGATACTGTCATCTTCCCCATGTCCTCTGGCCAAAACCATGACTGCTAGGAAAACTATTTAATAAGGTGCATTTTCTACAGTACTAGAAGACATTCATTAGATAGGGAGTGGGTAGAAAATTGGGAAGGTAAACTTTTGTTGATTAATCTACCAGTCTTCCAAGAGCAATGGACGCTTTCAGAGGGCCAGATTCTGACATGTGCTACACTGGTGACTTTGATTAAACTACTCTGGACTTACATGGGTGTAACTGAGACCATGATCAAGCCTTGTGAGTTGAGATTACTTGGTGTGATAAAGAAAAGCTGTATCTGAGCTTGGAATATCAGGAACAGCTTTGACACACTCCCTTCAGATTTCTAAACTAACCAAGAGATGGCTGGACTAATATTCACCCAGCAATCAAGGCTCAGTTTTTTTCCTAGAAAACATTGAGGAATGGGAGAAGGGGAAGACTATGACTTTTTTTTAAAACAACCCCCCGCCCCAATCTTCCAGTAAGAAAAAGAAGCAGCAGAGTAGTGTCATTGGAACATCTTGCTGCATCAAGACAAAGCAAAGAGAGCCTGTGACTAAAAAGAAAATTTGACAAATATCCTTGTAACGGTAGTGTGCCAGTTTGAATTAAGAAAAAAATAGTATTTACGCTTGGCTCTCCTTTTTCTCCTCAATTAGCTCTCTTTTCACCTCATACTTTCCTTTGCCTCTTGATCTCTTTCTGTCTTTTGCTTTCCTAGAGGCTGGCTTTTCAGACAGTATTTCTCTTTACAGGGCTCGCTTAATGTATCTTTGGGCCAGAGTCTGATGTTTACATCCATTTAAATCAGATAGAACTCCACACAACTTAATGTGCATTTACACTAGGCTAAATGAGAAGAAACTGAGCCAAAGTCAGTAGAAGTATAAACGCTGATGTGTGATATGTGTTGGTCAGACAGTGAATGTCAGTGAATGTTAATGGCAAATAGGAACTGTTATGGCATTCTGAGGGTGTGCAGAATGAATGTAACATTCATCTACTTTGTATTCTATCTGGAACAACTTTGGGCTTTTGTAATTGATAGAAGTGGAAACCCGCCTACCACAGGCCATGGAAGTGCTACAGAGAGTAAATTAAACTGGGGTGGGGGTGGGGGGGATTTGGTGGGTTGGAGAGCAGTACTCTACCTTACATCTCTTTGTCAGTTGCTTTTTCTGTGCATCCTCTTTCCTTGTAACCCTCGATTTGTAGAACACACCCATCACTTTGGTATCTAAATGCCAAGCAGCAACATTCATTTTGCACACTACAGAGTATTAGATCAGTCCAAACTACAGTCTGTCACTTTGGCCCAGAGACTTTTCTAAAAGGTGGATATATTTACTGCACACTGCAGTTAAGCTGAGTTTTACCCTTAGTTTCCACAGAAGTAAATCTGCCAATCGATTTCTCAGAAAAGACAAGGAGGAAGGAGTGCATTGACTACAAAATAAAATCCAAATTTGCAAGCCTTGAGGGATAGGTTAAAACTCAAAGTTTGGTTTGATTTACATTTAACAGGAAATGGATAAAATGGCTTTGTTTTCTCCGTAATTCAGCTACCAACAAAAATATTGCTTCAGCTAAAATCTTTAAGCCATATTGCTAACAATGTTTTAACAATGGTAATGACATTTTTAAAAAAGGAAACCCATGATACAGTAGAGTAAAATGAATACATTGGTACAGACTTTTGCATCTAGGAAGATAAGCAACATAACTAACTACGTGGTGTTGTAGAAATCTTCAGTTCCGAGTCTATCTATTGATCTTAGGGTCACCATGTTATCTACTATAGTGTAAATCTGAGTATCTCCATCAAAGCCAATGATCCTACTCCTTTGCAACAAGAAAAGATGGATACTTTAATTTACTATTATGAAGATTTTGGAATATTACAGACCACAGAAAATTACTTGTGATTATTTCTGACTATTTATTGCCTGTCTTGATAGTTATACAGTCCATCCTTGATTTTCTGGACCACAGTAGGGGAGGAGGCATCCGGATTTCCCGAATGTCGGGGAAATTGAAAGCCTCCTCCCCCCCAGCTCAGCGCCAGCCCCCTGCTCCCCCGGGGAGGCACAGCTGGCTGGGGGTCGGCTGTCTGGCTGCTCCGACCGCTGCGGTGAGGCCAGGTGGGAAGGTGGGTGGAACAACCTCCAGCCCCCATGGGGCCCTAACCGCCCCCCCCCTCCAGCTCCCAGGAGGGTGGGGGGTCAGGAGCCAGAGACTGCTCCACCCGCCTGTCTGCCCGGCCTCACCACAGTGGGTGGAGCAGCCAGACAGCCGACTCCTAGCCGGCCGCACCTCCCCAGGGGAGAAAGGGGCCGGCACTGAGCTCTGGCACATGGGGTATGAGCAGGCCCATTCCGAAGTCCAGAGAATCGGGGTCTGGGAAATCAAGGATGGACTGTATATATCTACCTTTTCACTTCAAGAAAAGAAATTCCTTCTATTGCTGGTCTTCAGGGAATACTTTTTCATAACAATTAAAAACGAACAGCCATAGTGGGTCAAAACAATGGTCTCTCTATTTCAGTATCTGGTCTTCTAACAGTGGCCAGTGCCAGTTGCTTCAGAGGAAATGAATTGAACAGGCAATCATCAAATGATCCATCCCATCAGCTAGTCTCTTGCAAACTGCAATTCCTGCCTATCCTGGCTAATAGCCATTGATGGACCTATCCTCCATGAACTCATCTAGATCTTTTTTAAATCCCCTTATCGTCTTCAGCTTCATAACATCCTTTGACAAGGAGTTCCAAAGGTTGATTGTGCATTGTGTGAAGAAATACTTCCTTTTGTTCATTTTAAACCTGTTGCCTATAATTTTATTTGGTGACCCTGAGTTTTTGTGTTATGAGAAGTAACTAACACTTTCTTATTTACTTTCTTCACACTAGTCATTATTTCATAGATGTCTATCATATCCTCCCTTAGTCGTCTCTTTTCCAAGCTGAAAAGACTCAGTCTTATTAACTTCTCCTCATATGGAAGTTTTCCATAGGCTTAATCACTTTAGCTGCCCTTTTATGTATGGTCTCTAATTCCGGTATATCATTTTTGAGCTGAGGGCTTCTGAGGTACTTAAAAAAATTATTTGCTGTAGTTTCTGGCTAGCTCTTCTTTAAGTTCCTTTTCAGCCTTTGTAATTATATTTTTGCATTTCAGTTACCAGAGTTCATGCTCCTTTCTATTTTCCTTTGTATTATGTACTTGCCACTTTTTAAAGGATGCTTGTTTGCCTCTGCTTCTTTCACTTTCTTGGTTAGCCATGGTGGCATTTTTGGTGGTCTTATTATGTTCTTTAATTTATATTTAAATTGAGCCTCTAAGTTGTCTTTAAAAAGTTTCCATGCAACTTTCAGGGATTTCACTTTTGGCATTGTACTTTTTAATTTCTGTTTATCTACCTCATCATTTTTGTGTAGTTCCCCTTTCTGAAAAATAAATGCTACCATGGTGGGCTGCTTTGGTGTTTCCTGCTCCCCAAAGGGATGTTAAATTGTATTATGTTATGGTCACTGTTCCAAGTGATTTAGCTATATCTTTACATCTCAGACCAGACCTTGTATTCAACATTGGTAGCTGGCTGCCAAGTCTGCCCACATATCTGCACAATAGATACCATCACAGGTCCTAATCAAGCCAGCTACTCCATCAAAGGTTCATTTACCTACTCATCTACTAACGTGATCTATGCCATCATGTGCCAGAAATGCCTCAACACCTTATACATTTGACAAACAGGACGATCCCTGAGCAAAAGAATAAACAAACACAGAACTGACATCAGAAATCAAAAAACAAAAACAGTTGCTGAGCACTTCGTCTTTCTAAATCACTCAATAACAACTTTGTTAACAACTGTACTCACAGATGTGACTGGGACATCAAGACTTCAAAGAGAAACAGCTGAACTCAAATTACTATGCAAATTAAATTGTGTGAAAGCAGGATTAAATCAAGACTATGGTTTCTTTTCCCATTACAATAGGTAATTTGACTTCACCCTTCCCAGGGTTTGAACCTAAGAACTGCTCTGATTTGCTATTACTGTATGACCTGATCCTGTGTTTTACACCCCCTTGCATTTATTTTCATTCCATTATGTAAATTAACCCATCTTCAAAGCATCTGATGAATTGGGATTTTCTCCCACGAAAGCTCATGCGAAAAATAAATCTGTTAGTCTTTAAGTACTACACGACTACTTTTTTTTTTTAACCTCTCTAATCATCTTGAGCATCTCACAGTCACTATCACCATCCTGGTCAGGTGGTCAGTAATATATCCCTAATGCTATATTCTTATTACTCAAGCTCTGAGTTACTATTCATAGATTTTATGGCACAATTTGGTTCATTTCATTTGACTCTGTGCTTTGTTTCACTTACGTAACCCCCTCAATAGTCTTCCTGGGTTACTTGGGAGCCAACAACACTCAAGTGTGCACAGGCGCCTAAGCTGATGACAAAGAGATCCTGAGTTTCCCAGTGGTGATGTTGGGATTGTGGGAATCCTCTATCCCCTCCTCTAATGCAGTCCCTTTGCTTTACAGGAAATTAAATTTGGCAGTGCCTCCACCTGGCTGGATCCGATACATGCTCAGTGGCGTGCCTTGGGAGCCTTCAGGACTAAATCCATGCAGCTTAGAATAACCTGTGCGATGGGTCTAATCTAAACTCACTAATTATATATACAATGCATTCAAGGTACTAAATTTGCATGTAACAAACCTTTACTTAACAAAGAACTTATCATAACAGGATGGTATTGAATATTACTACTAATTTAAATACATGGCGGCAAGTACATAAATCAGTGGACAGACACAGAATAGAGTTTAAAGGAAATGTGTCTAACAGGCACTTTCATAACTCTTTTTCCCCAACTCACACTTCCCAGAGCCCAGACCCACAACCCCTTGCCTCCATGGGTACACTTAGAGGCTTAATGAAGGAGACAAGGCAGCACACTGCTGGGCTACTGTATCTGTTCAAAACCACGCTGAAGATCTGGAGCGAGCCCAACCAATGGTCTGTAGTCGTGGCCTTGGTTCAAAGGGACTGCCACACTGCCTCCCCTGAGGCCATCAGTCTCTCAGTAGACTCCCTTGCTTTACAAGCCCTGCTCCAAATTGAAAGAGGAGAGACAGACACTCACATCCTCACTGCAGATCCAGCTCAGCCAGCTCTAGGCTCAGCCCCTGCTTTAGGCTGATTAAGGTCACCAGCCTCTGAAGATCCCTGCTTGAGTGAGCCCCCAGCAGTCTCAGGAATGCCAGGAGCAGTCTCCAGCAGCTTCCAGATTCAGCCATGTCTCTCTCTCTCTCTCCTCGTGGAGACCCCTTTTGTCCCCCTGTGCTTCTTGAAGTGGCCAGGAGGATCTCTCTCCCTTTTGCAAGGGATCATGGGAGCTGCAGTCTCTCAGTGGAAGAACTTACAGAACATAGGAACTGCTTAAATGTTAACCTCCTACTTGAATTCAAAGGCCGCTAAAGTACAGGGTGCCTACATTTATAATGCCTCTCCCCCACCAAAACATCCTATTTTGTCCTTTTGATATATTTTCTACACTAGTTTACCGTTCCATTGATAATCTTCATTCCACTGAGTGTCTATAATCCTTATATCAATAGCCTCATTAAATAGAAGGCACTCACATTCACCTATCTTATCACTCACTGGTTTATATGAAATTATTATAAGAACAAAAAAGCGGACTGTGATTTGGTTTGGAAATGGTTTGGTTTGGAAAGCTTCTGTGAGAGAGAACACGTCAGCCTGAGGCCCAGGTCCACCATAAATAGCACCAGCTCCCTAAGTCTGAGGGTTCAGGACATCTTCTGTAGGAATCTTCTTCTGGCCTGCAGTCCCTTCTTCATGTATTTGTGGAGCTTTGCACCCTCAGGAGTCATGATTTCATGAACTAGCAAGTCAAGAGATGAATCCGAAGAGAAAAGCGATTGAGAGCAACTAGGGAATTTGATCTCTTCTATAGCTGTTTGGAATTGGAGTCAGTGAGGACAGGGGACAAGAACTGGAGACAAAGCTCCAGACAAGTGGCTCAACCAAGAGTGGGAAAGTATTTGTATATAAAATGTGTTCATAATGTGAAGCTCTGTGAAGGAAAGGGAAATATGTGGCTACCAATGATCAAAGCCAGGAAATTCTGAGTTTTTTCTCATCTCTAACACCCTCCTGGTATGTGGCCTAGCACAAGTCACTTTCCCTTTCCTTCTTAAGTCCCTCATATGTAAAACTGGGGCACCACATGCAATCTCTATGGCTATGTTCACACAGGGAGGGCTTGTTTTGAAACAAGCTGTTTCAAAATAAAGAATTATTTCAAAACACCTTATTTCGAAGGACAAAAACAGTGTCCTCAAAATAAGGGAGTGAAATAGCATGTCCACAATGTGGACATGCTATTTTGCTTGGGGAGGGGATTGCAGGCACCCGCAGGGTGCAGCGCAGAGGGGCACTGCACCCCACAGGTGCCTGCAGAGGGCTGCAGGCACCCCCCGGGTGAGGCACGGGGCTGCGCCTCGGGCTGCAGGCACCCATGGGGTGCAGTGCCTGGCTGCGCTGCACCCGCCAGGTGAGGCGCAGCCAGGTGCCTCACCCCCAGGGCTTTAAAGCCCCGGCTGCCCCCAAACCTGGCGGCGGGGTTCCGGGTGCCCGCTGTAGCCCGCTGCTGCAGGGCCGGAGTGAGCGCCAGCCGCGGGATTCCCCGGTGCAGCCACTCCTGCCAGGTTTGGGGGCAGCCGGGGCTTTAAAGCCCTGGGGGTGAGGCGCCTGGCTGTGCCTCACCTGGCGGGTGCCTGCAGAGGGCTGCAGGCACCCGTGGGGTGTGGTGCAGCCGGGCGCTGCATCCCATGGGTGCCTGCAGCCCTGTGCAGGCACCCGTGAGCTGAGGCGCAGCCCCGCGCTGCACCCCGCAGGTGCCTGCACTCCCCTCCACTGGCCAGCGGACAGCCCTCAGCACCCTGGCCAGGGTGCTGAGGGGGCAGCCATTCCTCCCAGGGTGCTTAGTACCCTGGGAGGAAGGTCAAATGTTGTTTCGGAACACTTTGTTCCGAAACAACATGTCCGCAGAGGGCTGTTTCAAAACCATTGGTTTCGAAACAACCCTGTTTCGAAACCAAACGAGGTTTTAGCCGTTCCGAAACAATGGCAGCCATTTCAAAACAAGCGGTTTGCTTGTTTCGAAATGGCCGTGCGTCGTGTGGCCATGGCGGTTCTTATTTCAAAACAACCTCTGTTGTTTCGAAATAAGAAGTGTGTGTGAACATACCCTATCTGACAGGGATCCTATGGGAAATAAAGTACTTAATAGCTGAAGAACATTACAGACCTGCAATGTGCTAAGTTTTATTATCCTAAATTTCACAGGTCTACAGCCTCCACGGTACCCTTCATTAAATGTATTGCTTTTACAGGCTGCTACTGACAAAGACTTTTCTCTGTTCCTGAATTTCTGCCTCCTCTGTACAATTGCATATTGCTTAATAATAGGTAAGTTACCTCTCACAGACAAGAGGCAGGCTCATTTTGCCTGTGGAAGGATGTTTTGCTTACACAACTCTAGCTTTCTGAGGCCACACATTTCATACTCTGCCACCAGAATTCAGTTAACAATTCCATGGCTGGAAATGGCTGTTCAAATCAGAATAAAATCCAGCTCATTCTGTTGTACTATGGATGCTCTGCAGGGCTAATAAGAGAAAATAAATAAATAAATAAATAAATAAATAAATAAATAAATTAAATAAATAAACAAACAAACAAACAGAATTTGTCATTGAGATTATCAGTGGTATAAAATCTTCACAGAATCAAGGGCATGCATTTACACTGTCACTTTTCAGACTATATGTATCTTTTAGGCAGAATTACAGTGCTCTGGAGAAAGAAAGTTCACCCTCCTCTGAAAAGTGACTATACGAAAAGGCTTCTTCTTAATGGGTCAATCTCCTCCCTGCACTTATTCAGTAATTCTTACTGACTACTTTGGCAAAGTTAGTTTTTTTATTCCTTTTAACACAACAGATCCCAATCCAGCTTGGACAAAGTGTGATAGATTCTATTACTTCTCATCCATCATCAACAGAATTGTTTGAGTTCCAACCAATTATGGCTGTGCAAATCCACTGAACTCAATAGGTTGAGGAGTCATTACTAAGCACATAGTCTAGCCTGAAAACCATTTGAACATGAAAAAAGTCTGTGAAAGACAACCAAGTAATCCTACAATAATGCAGCCAGAGAGTGACTTTTTAGGGGAGAACTGCATAATGTGTGTCATTTACATTACTTTTTCTACTCCAACCTCTTCTGCCAACAATTTATGTAAATTGAAGACTTCCTACTTTTCAAGTCTGTGGCAAAATTCTCAGTGTATGCAGCAGCCATAGGATGAGACCCTATATCCATAAAGGGAAATATCAACTGCTGAGAACCTGACCCACAAAATGTAATTATTTTTCCCATAGGTTGCATTTTTAGGGCCTGATCCTGTATTCATCAGGCATCCAAATCTCTCAGTGCCTTCAAATACAAATATGAAAACTTCTTAAAAATCAGGCACAATCACTTTCACACCTTAAAATCACTTAAGTAAGGTACATATGGGCAAATGTTCTTTTGAATATCTGTGTAACAGTCTCTAACATATTAGCCATATATGAACTTCACTGATCTGCCCCAGGCCAAGGAAGAATCTTTTAGGATCATATACTAAGACCCAGCAGCATTCAATCCTCATTCTTTCTCACACTGTCCTTTCAATAAACATATGAAATAGATTGAAAATGATACTGTCTATTATTGCCACATCTAAGAGTTCTAAAGCAGTTCTTTCTTTTGAAGTTACTAGTGCTTCATATCATTACAAAGTCTAACTGGAAAGCTTGAAAGCAATTTATTTCTGACGCAAACCTGTTTAACTTTAATGGTAACTAACAGCTTTGAAAGGTAAAATCCAGTAAATCACTTAGATCTGGGGAAACAGAAAAACATGCACAAGGGAAAGGCCATTTTTTTTAGCCTGTTACTGAGCAGTTGCTTCTCAGCAGCTTTTTTGGTGAGGAACTCTCTCAATCTAGGCCAAGTCTGAACCACTCTAAATGGACAGCTAGACTATGCACCCCAAACCTCCTTATCCAACAAAGAACTGGGGTTCACCAATCATAAAATCATAGAAGATTAGGGATGGAGGAGACCTCAAGAAATCTTCTAGTACAAGCCCTGCCCAAAGCAGGACAAAGGCCAACTACACTGCAGCCAAGACTTTCTCAAGTCAGGTCTCAAAAAACTTCTAGGGATGGAGATTCCACTACCTCTCTAGATAATCCATTCCAGTGCTTCACCACCCTTCTAAGTGAGAAAGTTTTCCATCATACTCAACACAGACCTCCCCCACTGCAACTTGAAATCAGTGCTCCTTGTTTTGTCATCTGCCACACTGAGAACAGATTAGTTCCACCCTCCCTTGAATGCTGCTATCAAATCCCCCCTCACTCTTCTCTTCTGAAAACTCTGGCTCATCCAACATGCAGCCTGGGAGCCAGAATCCAGCCCACCAAAGGCTTTTATCCTGCCTGCCAAGTGCTGCCACAAGAGCCTAGGAACTGGGGCTGGCCAGGGCTATCTGGAATACTCTGTATTGCTACATCAAGTGTGCAGGTAGACATTGACAATTTCTGCAAGCAAAAGCAATGCCAAATATCACACTAATCATTATTTTATTAAAGTTTATTAATAAAGATCTATTTGTATGTCTTATCTATCAAAAATTTTCTCACCAGGCCCCCAACTGAGAAAAGAATTATAATGTTTCCCCTCACCCAAAATGGCTGGACACCCCAGTAATAAACCCAGTTCCCGCAGCCTCTGCTCATAAGTCATGTGCTTCAGCTCCCTAATGGTTTTGGTTGCCCTCCACTGAACTCTCTCCAATTTATACACTTCCTTCCTGTAGTGGGGGCCAAAAACTGGACACAGTTCTCCAGATCTGACCTCACCAGTGCCAAATAGAGTGGAATAATCACTACCCTTGATCTGCTGGTGGTACACCAACTAGTGCAGCCCAATATGCCATTAGCCTTCTTGGGAACAAGGGCATGCTGTTGACTCTTATTCAGCTTCTTGTCCATTGTCATGCTCAGGTCATTTTCTTCAGAACTGCTGCTTAGCCAGCTAGTTCTGACTCCGTAGCAGTGTATGGGATTCTTTCATCCTAATGTCTCTCCCACAACTTACTAACAATTTATGGGGGATTTTTAAGGGCACAGATCTACACAAGGAAAGGAAGGACTGAGTGGGCTGTTGATGTGTGACTGACTTCACACTGGGTGAAAGTGGGCCCTCCGAAGAACACACACATTAACAGCTCTGGCCCATGAAAGGTTAAGTCTGTAGCTGAATTACATAATTTGTAAGGCCACTTTTGTAATGGGGAAATCCATTTGAGACTAGAAGCAAGAGCATAGCTATGGATGGGCCTGAGTTGGCTTAGGCCCACCCACTTGGCCGGCAGGCCAGCCCACCCCCACCTGCCAGAGCACCTGGTAGTGGCACAAGCCTTTCCACTTTGTCCGTGGACCAGCCAGCAGCAGGCAGATGTAGCTGTGAGCAGTGGTGCTATGGGCAGATGGGTGGAGCTGATCTGCTCTCCAGCCCACCCTGCCTCACAGCATCTCTGGTGTGGGACAACTACCGTGGCCTCCTATGGATTCCCAAGAATCCCCCTGGGTTTGTGGGCAGATCCCCCAGTTCATTCTACGTGGGGGGTAAATCCAGTGCCCGATTAAGGCCCTGTGGGGCCCAGGGCTGCCCACTCTTGTGTGGCCTCCCCCCAGAAGTGGTGCCCGATGTGGGGGTGGGCAGGAGAGTGCAGCAGTAGCGGTACCAGGGGGCAAAGTCTGGGGCCTGCAGCCTGGCCAGCGCTGAGGGGGAGGGGGGGCTGCGACTGAGTGGGTTCTACAGCTCGGTCGTGCGGGTGGGGGGGGGGGGGGAGTAGGCCAGACCCTCTCCTTGCTGGCACCGGGAAGGTCAAAGGCTGAGCAGGCTCTGGGTCCCGCGGCCCAACGGTGCTGTGAGAAGGGTTAGCCAGGCCCCATGGTCAGGTCAGTGCTGGGGGGATGCAGGGCCCACAGCCTAGTGGTGCAGGGGGGAGAGGATGGGGCAGGGCTCATAGCCCAAGTGGCACAGGGTGGTGGGGGTAGGCATGCACCCCACCCAGCCAGCAGCCCAGCACTCCATGATTAGTGGTGGGGACTCCCTCCTGCACTGGCAGTGCTCAGTGCTGTGGTGGGCAGCTGCCAGGCACAGTGGCAGGGCTACAGCGGGGCCAGACAACTGAGGACTGGTGGGGCAAAGTAGCGACGCTGTGGCTGTGCAAGGCCAGCACCACGGTGAGCACTTGAAGGGCAGAGACTCCCCCACCCCTCCCCTTGGGAGCTTCACAGGCCAGCCACCACTGCCACAGTGGAGGCAGAGTCGGGGGCGGGCAGCATTTAGCAGCAGGGTGGTCAGAACTGAGACCACCAGGGTCAGATTATTGCAGGACCACAGAGCCCCCTTTTAGCCTGGGATGTGGGATCACAGCCCCTATAGCCCATGTGATAATCCAGCCCTGGGTAAATCCAACCTCCCTGACAGAATGATCAGGGAGAAACGTTAAAATGGGATCTTGGCAAAAAGATCTTCTTTCTTAGTCCACTCTCCCAGAGGCTGGGTGATGCAGCCTATAATTTGGGACTGTGACAAGACTAACAAAATGTATTGCACACAGCTCCAAACTGAACTGACACATGACTGTTACTCTAAGCAGCATAACTGATTTCATGGGGTGGTCAGTACTTTCTCACACTGCACTTTCTTTAGGTCCCTTCTCATTGCATTTTCTTTGCAATTCTAGTAATTACCAATGTCAGAGAATTACTTTTAAACTGCAGGAGGTTATTTAAGCTTTAATTGAAGCAATAAACTGTGCATTTTGCAGGCACCAAAATTTAAAAACAGAACAATAGATTTAAGCTGTCAGAGTGACTGTGGTGAAATGAGTCCCTTTCATTCCTCGAATACTGGGCCAGATCCTCAGCTGGTTTAAGCTGTCATTATTTGGCTCTAACCCAATGTGTCTTACCATAGTTACTGTGACTGCAACAAGTATTTCTAATGCTCTGTTCATATAACAATAGATATAAATTATCTACTATTCCCAGTGCCTGCTGATATACAAATCAATACACAATGATAACTGAACTAAGATCATTCCTTACCAGTGAACAGATTCTGAATTTCTTTATAATATACTTCAGTGAGGAGTCTCTTTGTATCACTCAAATGATGATTCTGATATACCCTGTCTACAATACTGACTGCAATGGTTTTATAGCATGATTACTAAATAATAGTAACATGGTATCAAATAATTGTAATATGAGATAAAACTGTCCTTGAAACTTAAACCCTTCAAAATTCTGAAAATTATAACAGTGTCTCTATCCAGTCAGGAACTTCGGTAACTACGTAATTCATATATATCTTCATCTCAAACAATGCTATAAATAAAATAATGCTCTGTCACACATTGGTTGATTAAAGAAAATCCTACTAAATGACCTAGAGTAAGTGTTTTATTTCAATCACAGCATAAAATAAAAATAAATGTCTTATTCAGGAAATAAAAACCACTCATTTAGAGGCCGAAAATCTGTCAAAACAAGGAAATGCTGAACTGAGAAATTCATTAGCCAGCTAATACAATTTTGTTTTTCTTTGAAGGGTAGCTTAAAGTTGGGAACTAATAAATCAACAAGGGATTTTTTTTTTTTTTTTTACCATATAGTTTGTTGCAAGGACCTATGGGAAGGTAATTTGCACACACCTTGCTATACATTCCCTCTGCATCCTGGCTGAGACAAAAGTTTCCTGTGATGAACAGACTTAGTGCACAATTTCTGGGCTTGCTCTTCCTTGGAATTCAAAGTGTGAAATAAGATATATTGAACAATATCATGGCTCTAATGCTTGCAATAAATCTTATAATATCTACAAATCACAGTGAGAAGTTAAATAGCTGCATTACTTTATACACAGCATAGGTGCACTTCACAGTTCCAGCTATAGATCAGAGTAAAATTTCAGCTGTCTGATAACAAAGACTAAATCTACCAGAAAGCTAGTACACAGTTGCTCCTTTCCTCCATCTACATAGTTAGACAAAAAAATCACATAACATCTGTAAGAATAATCCTGTCAGCTGTGTCTGTCTGCTGAAAGTACTGTATACTATACCATTATGGTGAGGGTTCTGGGTCTGCACATTTCATCCTCACTATCCAGTGGCAGAATTTCATGTGACAATTCCTCTTGTCGTCGTCTACAAATATGTGGACAGTTCCTCTGTACCACAGAACGAAAGGCTTGAAGAAGAACAATGCTGGCAGCACAGCCCATATCTGCATCCTGAAGCCTACAAAATAACTTCGATGTTTATGCTGTGTTTGAAAAACAGTGGCTCCTTGTCCCTGAAAACAGCCTCCAGTACAGCTGCAGCCAGCTAGCTCTCCAATCGCTTCCTTGAATTCTGATCATCTGATCACAGCCAAATAGCTTGGATGCAGATATAGGAAAGATTTGATCTGATCCACTGAAACTAAACACACACGTAACATTAAGATATTTTTCTGTCTGTGTGTGTTTCTGAATCCAAGTGAGAACATTTGCTTCCTGTCTTTTACAAGAATCCTCCTCTGATCCCAGTTTCATCCAATTGAAAGCATTAAAATTCTGTTCCAATAAACCACTTGTTTATGAAAAACTGACAGGATCCGTTTAAATGACTGATAATAACCACATTTAGGAAAATCAATAATGGCATCAAAATCAGAAACCTTAGCACTGACAGTGAAACAAACCTATTTCTAATATACTCCATTAGGGTGTTTTTCCTAATAAAAGAAACTGGTTGTGGCTCACTGACACATCTTACAAGCCATTTTTATGTTTTGTCATTTTCTGAAACACAGCGAGCTTACTTGAGTTGGAAAATTAAATACAAGAATATGGACTGCTTCACCCCGGTCATGTTAAAGTACCAGTGGTTCAATGAGAAACATCAGTGTTCAGCTCTGAAATGCCTTTCAATGACATAGTTGTTGTGTGTTCCCACACATGCAGTTGTTCTGCAGACTAATACATTTTTATATTTACATAGGCGGGTTGTATGCAGAAAGATCTTTACTAATGAGATCTTACCCTGAAGTGAGCACAGCTGACCTTCCAAGAAAGGTAACTGTAAAACGTTTTAATGTTTTATCAGTAAGAATTCAGGCAAAGAAAAGAATCTGCAGGCTGTTAGCCGTTAACAACTAGGCATTCTGACTCCTGCCAGACAAATCATTCAGAAAGCAGTAAAAGCTATGCTTAGAAATCATATGATCAGCTTGGAAGCATATCAATATCTAATGGTATATAGTGTAAGGTAATAGTACTTCAGAGGAAGTTAGCACTAAAAATATCTAGCAGAGAATGGATTTCTCTTACAAATGAGACTAAGAATTTCCAACTAGAGAGTTTCCAATATAGCAGCTTTCCCTCAAACTAATACATACTGAAAATTCCATTTATTCTACATAAAAGGGGTCTGTTCCTATTGAAGGAAATGAGTATTCTGCCAATGATTTGCATGGGATGTGACCAGGCCTGTGATTTTTTGTTAATAAGGTCTTTGGAAATACTGTTTCTTTAAACATAAAATGGGCACCCTAACCACACTGTTCCATGGGACCATTTTAGGCTGGGTTTGATTAGGATGTAATTGTCCAGTAACATGTCAAAAGACAGCACCATTTTAATTAAAGCGTCTGTCAGAGAAGTGAAACAGGCTCTTTAAAAGCACTGCACTCACTGCCTCGGTTTCTTGTCTCTCTCTCTTTGGCATAAACCATTTTGAGCGCTGATGGAAAAAAGCTAATAGCACTGGCAGACACTGCTGCACAAACTCATTCACAGTATTATCAATGCACCTCAGTCTTAACATGAAACAAGCCGGGCTCTTAACTCTAGCTCGCTCCCTGACCTCAGATGTTCGGTCTTGTGTGAGGCTTTTGTCTATATATGAATGTTCACACTAAAAAGGAGGCACCACATCATGTATACCCTTATTAATTTAACTTTTCTATTGTGATTCCAACAGCCCAGTTGCACAGCTGGGTAATTTCCGTACCAAATTAATAACCTCACCTGCTTTTGACGGTATTGTTTATATTTTCATCAATCCCCAATCTGCTCCTGTACTGAAGTTGACACCTTGGCCACACACAAAATACATTTGGCAGCTGTGGCACCCAAATTCCAAACCCTAGTTCCAGCATCATCAGTCTGAGTCTGGTTTACTTTCTGAATAGCTTTTGCAGCTGGCTGTTGCAGTGACTGCTATACTGCCTTGGGGACTCGTACTGGCTCTCTTGTGGTCCTGGATATTATTTTATTTTGCTCATTCACTATTAATTATGAGGGCTGTAGGAAATTTTATGAAGTCTGGTTTCCATGTTAAGAGTCCAATTCTGCCACCCATACTCATGCTGAATAGTACCTGAGTTTCATACAAAGCCCAATGAAATAAAAAAACCAAACAAACTCCTTTTATTTAAAAAAACTTTGATTCAGGCCTATCCTCTGCAAGTGGACCCATGACTTCCGTAAGATTACTTGTAAAGGAAGGAATTATTCCATCTAAAGTATGAGTGGTAGAAACTTGACCTTTTGTCCTTCACTCTTAAGAAGTGGAAAAAAGATTAATAAAAACATACTCCCAGAACACAGAACTCGGTAAGCCACACCCCTTGAAAAACATCTCCAAGTGTTCAAAATCCTAGAAAATGAAGTAAAGTCAATGTAAAATAGCTTTGTTTCAAGGAAATATTGCTAAAGCATACCAGCTCCAAGGGAAGGAATCCTTAAATACATCCATAATGGCTATACAAAGATACGTCACAGCCCTTTAGGTATCTTCTAAATTTATATCACATCTATTAATGGTATTGTCCTACTGTGTGAAAACCAAAGGGAAAAACTCCCATCATGCCATCTTAGATTTGGTATTTGTGAGTAGTAACAACTGGTTGCAGGGCACAGCCTTGGTTCAAGTGACCACAAGCTAATTCAGTTCAAACTAAACGGAAAGACAAATAAAAAATCTGCCTATGGTCTTTGACTCCAAAAAAGCTAAAACTTAAAAACAAAATTAAAGGAATTAGTTGTGGAAGTGGATCGGATTGAAGAACTCTTGGATCTAAAGGTGAAAGAGGCTTAGAATCACTTCAAGTCAAAGTTGCAGGAACTATCTGAAATCTGCATCCCAAGGAAGAGGAAAAAATTCATTAGTAAGAGTTGTAGACCTAGCAGCTGAGACAGGCAACAGAGAAAACAGAAAGCCTACAAGGCATGGAAGATAGGAGGGATCAGCAAAGAAAGCTACCTCTTGGAGGTCAGAACATGTAAAGATAAAGTGAGAAAGGTCAAAAACCAAGCAGAGTTGTACTTTGCAAATGGAATTAAAACCAATAGTAAAAGGTTCTATAGCCATAAAAATAAGGAAAGAAGAAAAGAAGGAAGAAGTGGGACTGCTAAACACTGAAGATGGGATGGAGATTAAGGATAATCTAGGCACAGCTGAATATCTAAACAAATACTTTGTCTCCATATTAAATAAGGGTAATGGTGAGCTCAAGGTAACAGTAGAGTGACTAATAGGAATGAGAATATGGAAGTAGAAATTACCACTTCCGAGACAGAAGCCAAACTCGAACTGCTTAGTAGAACTAAATGAGGCAGGGAGACAGATGATCTCCACCCAAAACTATTAAAGGAACTGGCATGTGAAATTGCAAAACCATTAGCAAGGATTTTTAATGAATCTGTAAACTCAGAGGTTGTGTCACAAGACTGGAGAATTGGTGCTGTGGTTCCTGTTTTCAGGAAAGGGGGAAAAAAAGTTATCTGGGTAACTCTAGGCCTTGTAGTTTGACTTCAGTCTTGGAAAAAAAATTGAAAGAGAAAGTAGTTATGGATATGAGGTTAACGGTAATTGGGATAAAATAAAACAAGGCTTTACAAAAAGCAGATCATTCCAGACCAACATGATCTCCGTTTCTGAGAGAATAACAGATTTTTTTGGACAAAGGAAATGTAATGGATCTAATTTATCTAGATTTCTGTAAAAAATTTGCTACAGTTACACATAGGGAATTAGTTAAATCAGGAAAGATGAGGATTAATATGAAAATTGCCAGTTGAGTAAGGAACTGGTTAAAGGGAAAATACAACAGATCACAGTGAAAGGTGAACTGTCAGACTGGAGGAGGTTCCTAGTGGGGTTTCTTGGGGGTCAGTCTTGGGACCAATTTTATTTAACCTTTTAATTACTGACCTTGGTACAAAAAGTGGGAATGTGCTAATAAAGTCTGGAATGACACAACGTTGGGAAGTGTTGCCAACAAAGGGAAGGATCAAGATATCATATTGGAAGATTTGCATGACCTTGCAGACTGGAGTAATAGGAATGGGATGAAATTTAATAGCAGAAAGTGCAAGGTCATGCATTTAAGGACTAACAACAGGAATTTTTCCTATAAGCTGGAAATTCATCAGGTGGAAATGATAGTGGATGAGGAGGACGTGGGCATACCGGTTGATCACAGGATGACCATGAGCTGTCAATGTGATGTGGTCATGAAAAAAGCTAACGTGGCTCGAGGATGAATCAGACAATGCACGTCCAACAGAGATAGGGAGGTGTAAGTACCATTACACAAGGCACGGGTGAGACCTCATTAAGAATATTGTGTGAAGTTCTGGTGCCCATATTTAAGAAAAATTCAGACTGGAGCAAGAATGATCCATGGAATGGAAAACCTGCCTTACAAGAGAAGACTTAGAGAACTTGGCTTGTTTAGCCTAATCAAAAGAAGGCTAAGGGAAGATATGACTGCTCTCTGTAAATACATCAGAAGGAAAAATAACAGGGAGGGAGAGGAATTATTTGAGTTCCAGGCCAATGTGGACACAAGAACAAATGGATATATACTGTCAATCAGGAAGTTTAGACTTGTAATCAGACACAGGTTTCTAACCATCAGAGGAATAAAGTTCTGGAATAGCCTTCCAACAAGAGCTGTGGGGGACAGGAAAAAAAAAAAAAACAAAAAACCACTTAGCTGGCTTCAAAACTGAGTTTGATACTTTTTGGAGCAGATGGTATGATTGGACAGCCTACTTTGACAATTGACTAATCTTTGACTACTGGTGGTGAAAAAGCCAATGGCCTGAGGTGGAAGTTAAATGGGGTGTGGTTTCTGAGTTATTACAAAGAATTTTTTCTTGGATGTCTGGCTGGTGAGTCTCACCCACATGATTAGGGTCTAACTAATTGCCATATCTGGGTTCTGGAAAGACTTTTCCCCCAGGGCAGATTGGCAAAGTCTCTGAGAATTTTTCACCTTCCTCTGTTGCATGGAGCACAGTTCACTTGCTTGTGGATTCTCTATACCTTAAAGTCTTTACACCATGACTGAAGGACTTTAATAACTCAGTCATAGGTTAGAGGTTTATTACAGGAAAGTTTTGTGGCCTGCATTGTACAAGAGGTCAGACTAGATGATCATATTGGTCCCTCCAGACATTAGAGTCTATCATGTTCAGTGCTGCAGCATCAGGCACAGTCCCATGCTGGCTAGCCCCTTGCTGCATAAGAGGACGTCAGTGGGGCCATTTGATGACTACATTTCTGTTCAGTGTGAGAGTACCATAGCTCATTTAACAGGCAATTGCTCAGAACTGCTGCTCCTGCTGCGTCAACGGAGTCTGAAGTTGGATAGCAGAGCTTAAAGAGATACCTGCCTTCCTACACTGTATTCAGGACCTGATTCTCAAAACACAGCTGGTGGAGGAACATATTAATATTCAGAGTAGTGTGTCTTAGTGCTTGTAGGAACCCCTTTCAAAAACTATTCAGAATCTGTCTCTTCTTGCCTATTCTGCCTTCCCACCTGGCCCAATCCCAAGCAACTCGCCATATCTGGAACTCATGCTGAGCTGAGTATTAGCCAAGGGTTAGTGAGAAGAATGCACAGTGAACTAGCTACCTATGATGTAATGCTCTCTCTGTCAATGCAGGAGCACCTACTGTGGACATGTTTCATCAACACAAGGATGGTTGTGTGGACGTGCACAACCACATAATTAAGGTGGCTTAAGTGACATCACTGATGAAACGAAGTCTACTTAACTCTGTTGCGTACCCATGGCCTTAGTCTTCAGTGTTTTATATAGCTATTCCTACTCCTTCATTCATTCATCATGTGGATATAATATGTACCCATTAATGCATGGTTCTCAAAATTTTGGCAAATGTGAATGTTCTTCCTCTCCGAGACAACACTTCTCATTCAATTGCAGAGGTTCTAACCAATTCCTTGTGACTTCAGAAAGAGTTTTCTTCCAGTAAAGACTGCAGTGTTCATCCCATCTAGAGGAACTAAACTGAATCCCTAAATTCACAGTCAATACATTCACGGTAAATAGAGCATGCACATTCAGGAAGGAAATAACAATGAAGTGAAGTTTACAGCAGACCGAGACGTTAAGTGGTAAACCAATATGAAAAGATCTTTGATAAGAATACATCTAGCTTCTAAGTTAGATCCACAGGATGTGGATTTATAAACTTAGTTGCCTGCTCTGTGTAGAATAGATGGTGGAGCATTTCTGCTGCTTACAAATGAAACTATTTAATGCCCTTCAACAGAGAATAAGGAGAGACTATCTGTAAGATGCTGTCAGAACACCAATGTGTAGCCAGCCTGAATTCTTAACTTCACAACACATCCTCAGAGAATAGAAAACTAGAAAGTATTGTCATATTTTTTTTCCCCCCACAAAACACTGTTACAAAATGCTTAACACGTACGGACAGAATGAAGAGAAACAAAGTCTTAAACTTAACATTTGTTTGTTACATCCTCCAACTCTCATACAACAGTCAAAAATGAGAGTGGAGTAAGACTAAAAATAAATGAATTGAAATACTTTAAACAAGCCCTATTTTATGTACTGTCTTTAATTTTCAAACAGTCATCCAGAGGAATAATAATGAGAGTTCTGGTTACTGCCCATAAATAAATAAAACACAGCTCTTACATGGAACATCTAATCTCTAAAGTAGTTCACAAACATTAACTAATTAAACCCACAACACACCTGATGTAAGTAAATATCACGCAGATAGCTATAGTTATCAGTCAGCATGCAAACACCACAATTATTTATAGTAATTAACGGTTTTTGATAGACCAACACATTTAAGTTTCAGTCTACTGACTCTATGGCTATGTCAACACTTAGAAGATTAGTTCAAATTAACTGAATGTGAACTAATTAATTTGAGCTAATAATTACTAGTTCAAATTAAGCTAATTCAAATTAACACAGCCACACTAGAAACCCTAATTTGAACTAGCATGTCCATGCACAGGACTTGCTAGTTCAAATCAGGTAGGGGGCATTATTGCATAGGGAAAATCTAGCTGTGTTTAATTCGAACTACCAGTTAGTTTGAATTAACCCAGCTACATTGGGTTAATTGGAACTACTGAGTTTGAATTAACCATCAATTCGAACTTAAGGGAGATTTTACAGATTCGAACTAGGCTTTCCTTAGTTTGAACTAAGGAAACTCCTTAGTTCAAATGAATGAAAGTTAGTGCAGACATGCACTAATTTAGTTCAAATTAAGCCTCCTTAATTCAAACTAAAGTGTACATATAGACACACCCTAACACCCCAGGTGTCTGCTGTAGAGGGGTTGCAAATGCCATTCCTTCGCTCGCTGTAGTGGAAGCCAGTGGATGCTATCTAGCTATATACTGATATGACTCCCATTGCCACAATCTTTGAGCACCTTACAATCTTTAATGCATTTATCCTCATTACACCCTTGTGAGTTAAGGAAGTGGTATTATCTCCATTGCATAAAAATTACGGCAGAGGAGCTAAGTAACTTGTCCAAGGTCATACAGCAAGTCCTTCGTGGAACAAGGAATTGAACCCAAGTCTCTGGCTAATGCTCTAACTGGTGGACCATCTTGCCTTCAATGCCAACAAATTCTTGAGAGCTTCACTGAACACGGCCTTTAGCTGCTATGTGTTTCTGCACAGTCTTCCCAAGTCAACAGCAGCCCCAAAGCAACACAGTAATAAAAATAATAAGTAACAAATTTCAATGGGTAACATTCATTTCATTGCTGCGTGGTTCCAGTGAAGCTAGTGGAGGCAAAAGGTACTCGTCAATGTGAGTAAATGACATAATCTTGCCTAAAGTGTATGTACTCAAAGTCATTGTCACAGAGAATGGTTTGCACACAATACCAAACTGAAAATTATTCACCAAATCTGTTCACTGAGTCTCTTTGAATATTAAGCAAATCTGTAAAAATCAAAATCTGTTCACACTTAACTCTCAAACAGAAAAAAGTAAATGATTCACTATGAAGAATCTGGCTGGCTGTAGTTTAAGACAGCTTTAATAAAAAATGATAGATGGGAGCATCTCAGGCTTTTTTTTGATACTATGCAGACACGTGAATAGTAAATTGACCACATCTTAGTAAGCACATCTGGAATCCAAATTGGATATGGAATTATCAGAGCCCTCAGAATTAAACAGTGTGTATTCTGACATGAAGATAACTACAATTTTTAGTTACTCCTAGTCTAGTCTGTATAGATTCTTATAAAACCCTCATCACTGTAGTATCTAAGCATCTTCTAGTAATGCATTAAGAATTACAATGCTCCTAGACATTTCACTACCAACCACAGCCTCCCCATGAACAAAGGTCTGGATAGGGTCTCTTCACCCTTTATCTTTGAGAAAAATCTATTCTGTCTCACAAAGGCAACTTTTTTTCACACCTGGCAAAGGCCCTGGCCACCAACATATTTGTCATTTTAGAAGTTTTGATGTACCCAACAGCAAGAAAAAAAGCATCGCAAAAATTCAAAGTGAGAAAATCTCTCTTCATGTTCAGATGCTTCAAATGAAGAGCAGAGGAATGAAAATGGTCAACAATGAGACTGAGATCAAAGCATGGAATAGACAGTAATCTTTCTGGAAAGTAGAGTAAGCCCCCAGGAACAGAGGCTTATAATTAAAGCATATCCTCAACCACAAAGATGGTGTCATTAAATGAATGATATAATGCTAAATTCCCCTTTTCTGCATTAGAACCTCAAAGCCAACTATGCTAGATAAAAGAGATGTACCACTCTGCAGGTGGATCCCGCAGGAGCACAGAACTGGTGTGCCCAGGGTCATGGGAGCAAAAATGTCACCCTGAAATCCTCATCCAGAGCTGCACTGCTCACTCCTTTGCCAAAGCTAAAGTTTCAGGCCACAATATCTTGCATAGTGTTTTCTTCAAAAGGTTTAACTGTTAAACTGGTTTAACTATTATACTACTATGTTTTTCAATATCATTTTAAAGCACATTTGTAAAGTGTAAGTTTATTCTGAAGAAACCTCATTAATTAAGAGGTGCTATTAGTAAATAATAGTAATACTTTGCACTTCTATCATACCTTGTACCTGAGGATCTTAAAGTATTTTACAAGCATTAATTCATGAAATCTCAAAACAATTGCATAGTAGGCAACTATAATTATAAGTATAGATGGTCTTGGTGGGCAGGCAATGCAGGCAGCTGCTGAGGGCCCATGAGGGAAAGTGGCCCCACACCACTGCCATATTAACTATAACCCCTGTAAGTATCCTTATGTTCCAAATGTTGAACAGCCAGGGGAGCAGCAGAGAGGGGCTGCTGGGCAGTAAATGGGAAGGTGGGGGAGCTTAACGGGCCCAGGGAGATGCTGCAGGCACCTAGGGGAGACGCAGGGAGTCTGCAGGGGGGGAACAGGGACCTGGGGAGACTGCAGAAGTCATGATGAGTGGCGAGGGAATGGGAGGAGAGCAGCAGGCAGGCTGAAGGGAGGGTAGGGGGAGGCGACAGGGGAAACCAGAGGCTGGGGGAGGGGAGCTTGGGGGCTCCAGTGAAGCCTGGGAGGGGGAAGAAGTCAATGATGGGGCCCCATATATGGTACGAGGGTCCGCCTCTTTGACTTTTGCCCCAGGCTCCAGAATCCCTAACACTGCCCCTGGTTATAAGCACTGTACAGGGATCTTAACTGAGACCCAAAGTTGTCAAGGTTTGCTAACACATATGTAACAGAAGCAATTCCTTGATGTCTTTTCACTCATCTAGTCAAGTTTCTATGATAACCCTCTCCCTCTAGATATTCCTTAATAAATATGGGTAACAACTGATTACTTCATTAACTAGCCAACACTGTCCCTGTGCAACATAAAATTAGCACTACTAAAACTGACGTTTTTGCTGTATTCACCCTTGTATAACATTAGGGATTTTTCAATATGTATTAACTTACCAAAACAAAATCATCACCAATGGCATTATTAAATAGACAGCAACTAAGATGGTGAACTAAATGCAGACAATTTCTAACATACCCCCATACCACTAAAAAATATTTAGGATATTGCATACTTGGGACATTGTATAACCAAGGATGACATTCTCAAAACTTGTCAATTTTAAAAAGGATAGCCGTGTTAGTTTAGTCCAGTGAAAAAACAACAAGGAGTTGTGTGGCACTTTAAGACTAACAAATTTATTTATTTTTTTATTTTGTGCTTGCAAAAAAAAGCTCATGCAAAAAATAAATCTGTTAGTCTTAAAGTGCCACACAACTCCTTGTTGTTTATTCTCAAAACTGCCATTAAATCATTAGAATATCAACCAGTTACTCAGTAAACAGTTAAATGAGGGACTGCAGAAAGTTAATATATGGCACCCTCTAGAGAGTAGCACTTGAAAGACACATATGTCATCAAACCCTTATCACTGTGGCCAGATACCACAGCAAGATGGTTTATTTCACCCATGACGTTTATGAGATTTTTTTAAAACACAAAGAAATATGACTGTAAAACTCAAAACCTGAAATCCTGAGCCAGTCCTTTCTCCACCATAGCTGCTGTTAAATTTAATGAAAGCACAGACTGAGTAAGAACTGCAAGAGTAGGTCTACAAAATCTGTAACTAACAAGTAAAAGAACCAAAAGCTGAAGACAGTACACATCTAAAACTTTTGTGGTGAGGCAAGGTCTAGTCTGCCTCTGCAGGACTTGTACTCTGATCTTGCAGCGTGGCAGCGTCTTGGTCGGTCCCTCTTAATTTCCCCTGCCCGAGATTGGGAGGGGAGTGTTGGCTGGTGAGAGGGGATCAGGAGGGGGGTGCCTGGTCCCACCCTCTACTTTGGGCCCCATGCCAGGGACCCCACTGAGTAGCAGCAGGAGGGCTACTATCTTTCCTGAGTCACCAGGTCATGGCACCACTGTTCCTGGTCTGCCCTCTGCAGTTGAGAAGGTCCTATAGCCTCCTGGCCTGAAGTCTCAGCCTCCAGAGTCCCTTCCTTGTTTGGGGTTGGGGTTGCCCCCCCCGCCACTCCCTGACTTGGTTCTCCAAGCAACAAAGTCCTCCTTCAGGCTGCAGTGCCTAACAACCTTGCTTGTATGGTTTTTTCCCAACCCCCGCCCCCCATACCTTTTTGGAGCTGTGGCAAACTGCAAGCAAACCTTCCAAATGCTCCTCTAGCAGCTCTACTCCTCTCTGACATCCCTTCAGCTGCCCTTGCCTGCCTGAGAAGGAGGCTTTTAAGCAGTGCAGTGGGTTCCTTGATTGTTTCCAGGTACCCCAAATTACCCTGGAGTAACCTTGGCTAACTTAACCCAGGGAAAAATGCTTTTCTTATCCTGGGGCTAATTTATACCCCTTCCACCACCCTCCTATGCCCATCCAGTCTGACCATGTCACACACCCTCCCCATCAATCCCATATGACGGGGCAACTTGAGATGTCATACAGTGAACCCGAGGCAGACCATCTGCATTCCCATGGTGGCTTCCAGGTCTGTGTTGTATGGTGAATCGGAAGGGCTGGAAGAATAGGAACCACCTTGTCACTTGTGTGTTTTTTTCCTTATTCCATTGCATCCATTGGAGGGGAGCATGATCCGTCACCAGGGTAACGTGCCATCCCAGCAGATAACAGCAGAGGGTTTCAATGCCCACTTGGCAGTAAGGCATTCCCTTTCTACTACCACATATCTCTGTTCCCTTGGGAGGAGTCTTCTGTTGAGATACGGTATTGGGTGTTCTTTGTCTCTCACCATCTGTGACAGGACATCTCCCAACCCCACCTCAGAGGGGTGGACAGTATACTGAAATAGGCCCTCTGCTGTGGCAAAGGCAGTTTTTTCTTTTGCCTCTGGAGATAGAGATTTACCAATAACTCTTAGTCAAATTGAGGGTGGTTAAAAATTGGACCTTGCCAAACCAGTCCACAAGCTCGTCTATGCAGGGCATAGGATATGCATCAAACTGTGAAACCTCATTTAGTTGGTGCAAGTCATTCGCAAAATCTTTTGGTGCTATCAGCTTTGGGCACCAATCTAATTGGGCTAGACCACTGACTATGTGATTCACTATAACCCCCTCGCTAACATCATCTCCACCTCAGATTTAATTTCCTTCCTCTTGGCTTCTGGAATCCTGTAGGACTTCATCATTACCCTGGCACCAGGGTTTGTGATAATATTGTGATGGATTTCTGTTGTTCACCCTGGCCTGATCAAGAACACATCTCAGTTCCAGGCTACCATCTCTGCTGCCTCAGGTTGTTAATTTAGTATTAAGTCAGGGGATATATTTACTTATTCAGGTGGCTCTGCATTCTCCATTATGGTTACACATGCTTCTCAGGCTTTCCACGGCTTTAATAAGTTAATGTGGTATACTTGTTCTTGCTTTTGATGCCCTGGTTGTCATACTCTATAGTTGGTTTCCCCTATGGCTTCAACCACTTCATCAGGCCTCTGCCACTGAGCCACTAGTTTACTCTCAGAGATGGGTACTAGCATCATCACATGGTCTCCTGGCTAGAACTATCAAATCCTGGCTTGGTGGTTATAGTAGATCTGCTGAGCCCTTTGGGCTTTCTCTGTATGATCCCATACAATGGGGGTAACTCAGGCTAGCGGATCTCTCATCTGCAGCTAGAGCTGTAATGCTCTGTTTCAGCACCTTTTGCAATTAGCAGCACTTATTGAAAGTGGCTCAAAATGCACCCTTTAATGGAGCAGCTTCACCATGCCCGGGGCAAAGCCCCATTCGCCCCACCCTAATTACAGCTCTGTCTGTAGCACATGATCGACTACAATCTTTCCTGGGGTGGGCCATTCCTTCAAAATCTCCCTAGCTATGTCTAAGATCTCCCCAGAAGTTGCATTCATATAGCAGCTCAAAGGAGAAGAACCCTGTGGAGGCCTGTGGTACCTCCCAAATGGCACACCCAAGGTATGGCAGCAAGGCATCCCAGTCTTTCCTATCGCAACACACTACCTTCTTATCATGGCCTTAAGAGTCTTAATGAACCTCTCTGCCAGGCCATCTGTCTGTGGGTGGCAGACAGACGTTCTAGGGTTTGTACTTGTAACAATGTGCACAAGTCCTTCGTTAGTTTTGACATAAATGGGGGTCTCCTGCTCCATTAATATTTCCTTGGGAAGCTCCATACAGGTGAAAATTTTTACTCACTGTCATTATAGTCTTAGAGGTGGTGTTCCGCACGAAGACAACCTCGGGATACCTGGTGGCATAGTCAAGAATTATGAGTATGTGTTGGTGGCCTCATGTCATTTTTCTTCAGGGCACCTACTAGATCCATGATGATCTGCTTGAACGGGATTTCAGTGATGGGGAGGGGCACTAATAGGACCCTTAAGCAAGGCCAGAGGTGGTGTAATTGGCAACCAAGGCAGTTGGTACAGTACTGCCGTACCTCTTCATCTACCCCTGGCCAAAAGAACCTCCTTAGAATTCAAGCTGGAGTTTTCTCTACCCCTAAGTGCCAGCCGAAGATGTGACCATGGGCCAAAATCAACATGGACCTTTGGTGTTTCTGTGGTACTAGGAGCTGCAGCACCTTGTCTCCTTCCACCTCTGTGACTCGATACAGCAAGTCTCCCTTCATTATAAAATAGGGTCCTGGGCCTTTCTTTCCACCAGAACTCCATCTATCTCAGCCACTTCCTTCCTAGCACTGTTATATCTTGGATCCTCAGCCTAGTCCCTGCTGAAGTTTCTGTGTGCTTGGCTTAGCTTTCAAAGCTCCACAGGGCCTGGTTCTGCTCCTCCACCCAGTTCGGTGCAATTCAGCTCAGAGTCTCCTTCAGGTTCCTCCTCCCTCTGAGCAGCCTCTCTAACTACAGCCTAGGTCTGCCCACTTACCATAGCAGGCTTTACTCCCCAGACCAGGATTCTGGTACCCTAAGCCTTAGCAGCCCTCCTTTTGGACTGGGTCTTCTGGCTTTTTTGATGCTGTAGCAAACAGCAAGCAAACCTTCCAAATGCTCCTCTACAAGCTCTATTCCTCTCTGACCTCACTTCAGCTGTCCCTGCCTGCCTGAGAAGGAGGCTTTTAAGCAGTGCAGAGGGTTCCTTGATTGGTTCCCAGTGCCCCAATTACCCTGGAGTAACCCTGGCTAACATAACCCAGGGAACAAGGATTTCCTAATGCTGGGGCTAAGATATAGCCCTTCTACCACTCTCCTATACACACCCAGTTTGACCCTGTCACACAATAGAGTGGCAAATACAACTAAAGATGAGAATGTGATCATCTAAAGGCTACATACCCAGGTTCTCTCTGAAGGCAGTGCAGAGCTACTCCATGGTCTTCACAACATCAGTTAATATCTTCTTCAGAAACACGCTGGCTCAGACTTTCCACTGGCCTGTGTTGTGGAAAGTGCAGAGCCAACCTCACTGCATGGGGAGCTCTGTGAAACACTGTTGTTTCGCAGCTGCAAAGAGGTGCTAACATAGGTCATCTGAGCAGTGTGTGCACTATTTTTAACTCTGCTCCTTTCCTATTCTTTTTATTTGCTCCCTTTGTGAAAACTTTCCTTTAGTATTAATTTTCTTATAACTGCATGACACAAAGTGTGATCAATATCCACACTGAGCTATCAGTGTACATGCACACACACTTTAAAAGTAACTATTGCAATCTGATCATGAATTCATTCCGTATAGAACATGCAAGACGCAGATTCTCTAATCCTCACTTTGCAAAGCAGCTCACTAAAAAAGCAATTCCGTTTTACATTTTGTAAAATCAACTTGCCATGTCTTGATTCACACTTAGCAGTCAATTTTCAAATGAGGGACAGGACTATACCGTAGGCAGACACGTTGCTGATTAAAATGTAGGTGTATTTGTAAAGCCACATGCAGGAGATTTCTCAGTTCCCTTACTAAAGGCAAGAAGGAGAAACAGACCCAACCTGTAACATACAGGTACAATTCAGAACAGTAACAGCTGAAGCTCAGCATATTTGAGTGAGGTGTGTGGAAGGCCTGGTGATGGGGTGTGCTCTCCACTCTGTCCCTGAAAGAGCTGAGTTAGGCTACGTGAGGCCTGTCAGCTAATTAGGTGAGCTTTCAGCTGTACACAACTGATTAGACAGATGCCCACCTGTAAGGGACAGTTGGGGCTTCTACAAGACAGGAAACTGGAAGGAGAAAGGGCAGCAGGAAGAAGTTTGCAGTCACATTGTAGGAGACTGGAGACTTGTTTGGGGGATTGCAGAGACAAATTACCTCAAGTAACTCTGGAGGACAAGGGAGTGAAGAGACTGGCTGACCCAGAAGACTGGGGAAGCCCAGGAGGTAAGAAACAGTGCAGGGAAAGGCAGAATTGTGCAGAGAATGGACCTGCTTGAGCCAGAACCTTGAGTACAGGCAGGGCCTACAGCAGGGGTTTCAAACACACAGGCTGCGGGCCACATGCAGCCCCTAAAGCTATTTCCTGTGGCCTGCAACACCACCATCATTACTGATATTTGCAATATCATTGTATGAAAAGATTTCAGTGGTATGGCACTCGGGCTAACATACTAGTCCTCATGTGGCCCTGTACTAGTCCTCATGTGGCCCTCGTGATGGTTTGAGTTTGACACCCTTGGCCTACAACTTGCCAGCCAGTGAAGCACTAGTAGCCTCTGAAGCAGATTCTGCTGGAGAGAAAGAAACTTGATACTTTCCCTTCAGAAAGGGAAACCACAATAGTGACCTGCCTGAAGGTCTGAGTCACAAAGAGGATGCTGTGGTTCCTAGACCAAGAGCAGAGCTGGTAGCACAGAAAATGACAAGGTGTAACCCCTGCAAGGAGCATTAGCTTGACTGAGCCAATCCCCAGAACCCCAGGAGGTGGTGCTGTAGGGTGGTGAGTAGAGGAAACCAAACAAGAACCAAAGAGAGCATGAGGCTGGAGTCACACAGTTGAAAGATGGATTGCATTAAGAACATTTACTAGAAAGGAGGAACCAATCATTGCAGGATATCCTTTCCTGAGAGATGTGCCAAACAAGACTAACGTATTCTAACAAATGATTGGGCAACCTTTATTTACTGAAGGTAACAAGCACTTTCATGACAATGCTTCTATAACACCTGAATCATGGATAGCCCAAATATGCTTGGAGCAATACCATCATTCAGATGCCCCAGTGGTGGTAAACAGATGACAAGATGTTCCACTTATATGTACAATTGCTGCGTTTATCTAGCCACAACAGAGTGTTCCCCTCCACCACAAATAATTCATCTGGTTTGCACTTCTACATTGACTACTTTGTGTGCACTGCATCCTTTCACCTTCCTGTATAGAACATGCCAGAGAATTGTATATTAAACACATCACTGGTGTAACCAAAAAACATAGGACATCTGAAGTCATGAAGAGAATAAGGAAGGAAGACAAAGAAAAAACAAAACTGCCAGAGACCCTATTGCACTTGTTTAGCAGTACCATTGTAGTTTGCAGTTTTGGCCAGTATTTGCCTTTTACTCCCAAATCAGGGATTCTCCCACCAGACCAACATTTACTGGGCCAAGACTTCATTTCTGAAAGCAGCAATCTACAACTCAGGATTTCTCCTTGTTTCAAATTTAAAGTAGTGACATCTTGACACAAATAATTTTCAGTTGAAATTCTCTTTCCTTTGTTCCCGTCTGCCTTCTGTCCAAGATGATGGCTTCTTCTGATATAACATATGAAGAAAATGCATAACTTGGTTTCTGAAATAAAGTTCCTGTGACTTATATTGTTTTGTATATGTACAAACACAGCAGTTACTCCTTTCCATGCTCAACCCAGGGGAGAAACAGCCCAGAAGATGCCTTCCCTCTGCACTGTACCATCTTTTCCTTTGCACCTCCCTTACACATACAACAATCCACACAAATAGGACAGTTGTGCATGCCTTGGAATTTTTTAGGGGAATTCAAAGGGAATTTTGGTCAAATGCTTTTCCATACAATCTAATGGAGGAGAACATACTGCTGTTAGACTGCACTTGAGGGAAGGGAGCAGCATATCACTAATGAGCCATTGGGGAAGGCTTTAGTTACAACCAAGTTTACTTAAATGCTGTTTGCAAAGGAGGGGCTTTGTTGGCAGCCAGTAAACTGAACATTCAGGACAACATGGAACAATGGAACACATGGCAGAAATTCAGGGGAATGTGATAACAGCACCCAAAAATGGTAGGGAGCACAGGAGAGAAGTCTAAATTCTGCCACAAAAGGTTTTGTTCTGGCCTATGCATTTCTCATCCAGACCTGGGCACTGTGACTAACATCTGTAATCAAATATTGATTAAAATAGTTTCTATGTGCATTATTTGTTTAACTGCACTAGCCTTTGACTCTTCCCTGGTTAATCTTAAAAACTTTTTTGACCAGAGCCTGCCTTCCTCCTCCTTCTTCTTCCTCCTCCAAGTATCTGTCCATACACTGTGCCTATTAAAGTCCTAGATTATGCAGGGAATTATATGAGATTAACCTGTTAAATCCTTCAAGGTTCAAGAAAGATAAATAGATAAAGTGAAGATCTATTAATCCTGTGCATCTGAGCCTTCCTGTACCATATGATCACTTGTTTAATGTCTCATCCTGAATTTACTGTAAGACAGGAAGCAAATGGCAGCTGCACTGGTAATGGATGAAATAAGAGAAATTAACTAAGGTTCATTTTCATCTTCAAAGCATCTGACAAAGTGGGATTTTCTCCCACGAAAGCTCATGTGATAATAAATTTGTTAGTCTTTTAAAGTGCCACAGGACTTCTTTTTTCCTTTGCAGTAGGTTCTCTATACAAGAATATGCACAAAGAAATAAAATAGATTTATGGTTGGTTTCATCTGTAGATGGGAGCTGATACAGGAGGAACTGATAAACTTACTCACTCTGTAGCAAGCTCCATATAGAGAGAGTGTCAGCTAGACACAGAATAAACAATTGCAGTCCCTTGCCTAATGCTAGCTTCTACAGTTGGAGATTGAGGGGTGGGGAGAGGCACAAAAATGGGGACTAAGGAGAGTAAAAGTGGCAGAAAAGCAAGGAGGAATAACAAGATCAAGGCAAAACAGCTAAGCAGATTTGGGAAGAAAGGATCATTTATGGTAAACATACTATATTTCAGATCCCTCAGAGTAGTTCTCTGCTGGCATGCGATCCCTTAGCTTTAACATAGTTCACTTACACCATGTCTGGCACAAACTGGTCCACACAATCAGAAAGTTATACTAGGTGCTGATACTGCTCCACCACACTCCCCTGTGTTGACTGGAGCTCATATGTAGGAGGGAATATGTTCCTATTATTTTACACTCACAGTGCACAAGAATCAGGTGCTAATCTTGTTAAACAGTGGTTCCCAATCTTTTTGGCTCAAGGGCCACATATATAATTTTTACAGTACTGAAGGGCCACTAGCTTCCACCAGCAGTTTCCCTCCTTCTTCCCCCAAAGCAGCTTGCCTCCTTGCTCGTGGATCTCCCGTCTCCAACTACAGCAGGGAAACCTCATGTAAACTGGAGCTCTGCGTACCTAGTCAAGGGCTCCCTTCTGCAGTCAGGGGTACAGAAGATCAGTGCTCCCCTCCCTTCTCTCCCCTCCCTCTGGCTCTAGCAAGGACCCTAGAACCTATGGAGCTAGGTTGAATGCTTTGCCATGCTCCTTGCTACAGCCAGGGGGATGGAGGCATTAATCTCCTACCCTTTTGGCAACAGCAAGTAGCCTGCATGTGTCTTCTAGCCCAGCAGAAAAAACACTTTGCCTTGGTCTTTAGCCAGTGACTCCATTCTGCAGCCAGCAAGAGGGGAGCTGAGGGCCACTTTGAAAGACCTCGAAGGCCACTTTTGGTCCCTGGAACACAGGCTGGGAACCACTGTTAAAGGAATCAGACCACTGCACACACCTGGAATCCCACTGAAGTTAACGAACGCCTCCCAGGGCGGCTTTTTTTCCAGAACTGGAGCCCATGATTCTAGTGCCAGTCGATGGAAAGATCTGCCTGAAGACAGGCAGCTTGCTGTTGACTTCAATGGACTTTGCATCAGATCACAGATTGGGCAGTAGGTCTGGGGTCTTCAAATAAGGCAAGCCTATGCCATTCCCATGCCTTCTGTATTAGCATATGGAATGGCATTTAATGGAGAAACATCCAAGTAGCTCCCTAAAACAGAATGCCAAAAAGGCCTACACTATCCTACTGCAATATTGTGCCTCTTTTGGGAACAATGCATCTGAAAGCAGCCACCCATGCTCAGTTCCTCTGCTAAGTCTCACACCCCAACTAAGGAAGTGCCTTAAAACCACAGTTTTGCCATAAGATGATTATCATGCCAAGAAAACTTTTTGCACTTTTTAGATGTGATCTTGTTCTGTTTTTTTGGCAGCCCAGGAATGTCCTTGCAGTATCAACTGCTAGAATCTAATGAGCCATCTTGTGGTGTTTTGCACTCTGAACAGCTTTTCCCCTTTTTTTCATTCAGCATATGTTTTTAATTTACATGTCTCCTTTCCGGATTTCACTCGTGATTTCTTTCATTCGCTCTCCAAAGTGGGGGGAGGGGAAACTTTTTAAAAGCCAGAAATAATGAGCCCTCCTTGTTCAAGGCAAGTAACATTCATATCCATAAGGCTCTCCACTCAACTAAATGCAAAGTTAGCAAAAAACAACTCAAATTTTGTGTAAACTGTTTGGCCTGCATTTGTCAAGCTGTAACAGTGCCTCTGAAAACACATGTCTTCTGATTGGTATTCTGAGCATAAATCTTTATAAGAATAATATTTTGATTAGTACCATGTGTGTTTTATTACTTGAAAGGTTAATATTGTACCCTAAATGAGATTCAAATGTGAGTAGTAACTATATGAGTTAAATACACAGTTTTCATTTTCATTCAGTGAAATGTTGAGTTTGCAAACCTTTTTTCATTATTATTTTTAAAGGTCCTTTAATCATTACTGGTATTACACACACACACACGATTTTTTTAAATAAAAAATCCAGAGCCTTATGGAAAAGTTCTATAGAATTTAGTGGAAAGTTACCAATTTTCTTTAGAGACACAATCCATAGGATTTAATACAGCTTTCTTCATAGAATCCTACAAATCTACCCAAAAAACCATAGAAACAATACCACTCTCTGTTACATTCTGACTGATTTCAGAGGAAATTATATAGAGCCCTAAAAACATAAAAGATTTCATTTCCATTTAGTTCTGCAGGACTTTCCCCAAGAGTGGGAAATGGAGAACAAAGCAACCAGAGTTCTTTTCTAGAAATCCTAATTATCTACATATGCAAAAGCACTGACTAATTTTAGCCAAGCAATTATTCTCTAATTATGCTGAACTGCAATTACATTTTTTTTAAATAGACGACCAAGCTCTTAGTCCACCCCAGTTCTTTTTGGGGGCTTTGTTTATCTGTTTTTGCCATCATTTAGGTGTTCAGTAGGCTTATGTCCTTTCATGCAACTTGCTGAAACTGGAAAAGTGCAACTGCATAACTAACTAATTTAATTATTGCACATTGTCACTCTTTCAGCTCAGAGACATCAGTGGCTTGAGTGCTTATTTCCTAACAAAAAACTCTGGACTCACTGTCTGTGGTGCTTCTGGAAGTTTTCACCAGAACATTATATTTCCTTTCTGTTCAACACTAATTCTTTTTCCGGAAAGATAGGAATATTTCATCCCTGCAGCTCTAAAGATCTGGTAAAATACATAATACAAAGACAGTGAGCAGCATTGCGTGCCCTGTAATTCACTACAGCATGGACTCAGAGCTCTAATTAATCAGATGAAATCCGTGTTACATGTTCATGATCATTCATCACTTGATACGGAACATCATGTTAACTTCCTAATATCACAAAGAGATGCAGCCAAACAATGCAGATCACTTACTTCCCTATACAAACATTTAATCTTCTGTCAAGCTGTATAGGAAATTCGGAGCAGTTTGGCTTTCTCTGTATGAACGAACACATATACCGATACCTTTACTCACACTGAATACCATCTTACTCAACAAGTACTATCACTGAAATCAATGGAGCTGTCACAGTATAAATACTCCTCATTATGAATCAAGATATCACAGTCTGGCCCTCAGTAATTATGAAAATATGGAGCTATTACCACTCGTGTACACCAAGCTTAGCAAAGGCAAGTACTTTGGCACGCATGGCAAGTGCAGCTCATTTTTGACACTCAGCTTTTCCATGCCCAGATTTCTCACTAGTAGAGACTGCCAATGATAACCACTTTGGCCAAATGCTGAGATCATTCTAAGATGTGCAAAAATGAAACCAAAAAACAAACAGGAAAATCATTATAAAGCTAGCTGGGTTACGCTTGAGGCCAGACTGGGGGCAGGCACTTACTTGGGTGCTGAAGGGAAAGAAAAAGCTAAGCCACCCCCCAACAGGGCAGGGAGAATATATAGACAAGCCTAGCTCATATGCTGCACACCCAGTCAGTTGGTTTGGCAATCCATGCAAAGAAGGATGGATGCCATGTACCCTCCAGAGAGGCAATGCAGTAGTTACCCTTCTTAGAAACTCCAGGAAGCACAGTGCTCCTTAAGGCCCAATGACACCAAGAACTTTGACCTAAGCTAGCATGAGCTTGGGCCTTAGTGACATCCTACTGCTGACATTATAACCTTAGACCACAGATGCCAGAAACGCCCCTCTGTCTTATACATTGGACAGACAGGACAGTCTCTGCACAAAAGAATAAATGGGAACAAACCTGAAATCAGAAATAACATTTAAAAACCAGTAGGGGAAAACTTCAATCTTCCTGCTCACTCCGTTGATGATTTATTAATAGCTGCTCTCAAACAAATGGATAACAAATTAATACTTCAAAGAGAAACTGCAGAATTGGAATTTATATGCAAATTTGCCTCCACGAAGTAAGGACTGAATATCAGCTATGGGTTCTTTCCCCATTACAACAGGTAATTTTGCTTTCCTTGTCCCCCCTTCGCCTCCCTGCTAACTGTTGTACTTCACCGTTTGAGTCCTAACAACTGCATTGATTTGCTGTAACTGTCTGATCAGATCCTATGACTTACACTTCCCTGCATTTATTTTCCTCCTGTTCTGTAAGTTCCCCATCTTCAACATTTTAAGAAGTGGGATTCTCTCTCACAAAAGCTCATGCAAAAAATACATTTGTTAGTCCTTAAAAGTGCCACCAGACTCCTTATTTGTTTTGGTGGAGTAGACTAACACAGCTGCCCCTTTGGAACTTGGAATTATACTGGTGTAACTGAGACCAGAATATGCCTGACATCTTAATTAGAATAATACTTACATTCAGCTGTTACCAGCATTGCCCATTCAGCCTAGCAGATGAGTCACACCATATGCAAATAGTGAAATGTCACATGGGGAACACATTTATGAGCAAGTTGACAATACATCGAACAAAACAGGAAACAGTAAACCAGTTTCTTGCCAAACTGTCTAAAATCAGCTGTAGAGTCTGTAATTATGCTTCACTACTTTTCATTATCACTATGTAGAGCAAAATTAACTTTTAATTTACGACAAATGGATTCTCCAACAGTGACAGTGTGAAAGTGTCACTGCTTGGTCAAATGATTTGGAGATCTTTTTTCCCTGTAAGACAAAGGAGGAATATTTCTAAAACTTAGTGTGAAGAAACACTAGAAGAACTAATTTTGCGTTACTAGCTATGAGGATAATCCTGTGAAAGTCAGGACAGCATCATTTGGCCTTATTATTAGCAATTCAATGAATGAGATTGTGTGACTCAGTGATCATTCCTGAATGTCTTCCTTCAAAAGGAGAGGTCTGCAATCCGTAGAGCACTGGTTCTCAGCCTTTTGCAGGTCATGACATACTTGGTGGCATATCACAATCCTACAGGACACACCAGACCACCCTCCCCAAGCTACCAGCCATCTCCCTGGCTCTCTGCAATACTCTACTACTTTGCGGTAACACACTAATATGTCCTGACACAGTGGTTGAGAACCACTGCCATAGAGGACAAGTGGTATAGGGGGTCTAATTACTAGTCTGTCACCACTAAGACCTCACTTAAGGCACTGATTTCAATGAGGCTCTTCACAAGACACAGAATCACATCTGTATTCACAGCTGAAGCGGTTTTTTTCACAAACATTTCCATGCCTCTTGCAAGGAAGGTTTTCTTCAGCAAAACTTTCCAACCAACTCTAGTTTTAAGTGACAGACTGGAAATTTCTACCTTCATATCACAATAGCATAAGAGCTGACCAGCCCAGTCCTAGCCTCATTCAAGACAAGTAAGGGATCAGTCCTATAGTCCTCACATAGAACTCCCACTGACTCCAGTGAGAGTTTGGATAAAAAGGGCTTTACTAAAACAGCACAGTTTTCCATAAAACAGAGGGAGAGGGGATGTATGCTTGGCAAAACTGTTAGCAAATATAAATGCTACAAACCAAATGGTGAAAATAAGCACTGACTAGTGCATATACGCTATTGATCTATGAAGGAACAACCCGCATGGCATTTAAACTCATTTCTTAGTGACTGTTAATGCTGTTTGAACAGTCATGTGATAAATATGCTAATGAGGACAGAGGGTCCAATTTCTAGAGGTGCTGAGCACTACAGACATCTGTTCATTTCAGGTAGGGCTCAACACCTTTGAAAAGCAGCCCTATAATATCCAGAATATGCAGATTTTAACAATATTGCAAAATCCAGTTTACAAAATTTTGCTACCTATAGTCACTGAACTAAGTTCCAGCATTGTCCCACAGACTGGCAAGAGACCTCAAAAAACAGATTTCACTTTTAGAAATAGGAATCTCCTGCTTAATCCCTTAGCACTGGGACTTTGGGTTTCCTCACCTAAGTGCTGCTTGGAAAAGCATCAGCAAACAACAAGACAAGAAACACAGCCACAAGCATCAAGGGCATAACAGCAAGAGCACTACCTTGAAGAGCTCATTTAAGTATTGGAATGTGCCTCCACTAAATGAGATTTTAAATAATAAAGCGTGGCTGTCCCAAAAGAGACCTCTACATGTTATGCTACTCCAAGGGAATATAAATTGGGATAGGACACTATTTATTTCACATGAATAGGTATGGACTTGCTGAAGGTGTCATTCAAGCAAAACTCAACATAACAAGGCATTCCACTGCTACATAATAAATATGGAACCTTTGAAACATGCTTTAAAGGAGTGTGAATATAAAAAAATATTTATACTTCCCCTTTCAGAAAGATGCATTAGCCATTATTGGAACTACATTTGACCATCCTACCAATACAGAATATATTTCTATTAGTTATTATTTATATAGAACCATATCATCATATTGAACTCAGGGAAAGACAAGCTTTCAGATCCAAAGAGTTTACGACCTAAGTTAAACATACAATACACAACATTCCAGAGAACAATGGTTTAGGTAAGGTTCAATCAAAAGAGGGAATGGAGAGATTGGTAGCTTGAGGAAGAAGGAAGGAAGAATTCCTGGAAGAAGTGGGTTTAAGAGAGGCTACGAAGGAGGGTAGGAAGAGACAGGACACAGAGCAGACAAGTAAGAGACTCTGCCAAACATATGGAGAAGCATGAATGAATTCTCAAAGTAGATTGGGAGAAAGAGAAAAGGCGGGGAGCAAGAGCAACAAAAGGAGAGGAAGTGGGTGTTGGATGTTCATATGCGTGCGTGATGTGAGCATAGCATATAGGTTACGCAGACCAAATATGAAGGGCTGCCATTGCAAAAGTAACTAAAATTTATGGGAGACGGGGGTTTTTTAATAAGGAGAATTATGTACCATGTTGAACTCCATTTCAGCACAGTTCTTCTTTACAACCCATGCTGTGATGTGTTGTTACCAGAGAGGTACGTGTGGACTGAAGGGATACGCTCCACTGGGGACTGCTACCTACACAGTTATCCTTGTTGACCTACTTTTATATAAAAAAGGCAGAAAAAGTGTTTTCTGAAAGTTTAAGTGCCATATGTGCATGGTCATCTATAATTTCCATTCTTCAAACAAGGACAGAACCTCAGCACATCTACTATGTTGTATGAGGTCCAGCTGTTTAAAAACTTTATGGAGTAACCAGAATCTTGGGACTTTCTTTGACTCCCAAGAAGAAAGTAGCAGGGGGCCTTTGAGAGATAGACTATAACACTACTTCAGGTTTTAAATACAATGTGGCTACTTTGTGCAAAAAGTGACAGCTTCCTGAAACCAATGTCAACCTACAGAAAGGAACAGGGATAAGCTAAATTTCTTTTCATGAATTATTGAGTTTCAGAATTATTAGTTCCCCCTAAATTAGCAGAGACAGGCAATGTTTCAGTTAGGTGATTCTTATTAAGGTCAATTGGAACTATGAAAGTCAATCCCCACAACTTTGCTTTAAACATGTAAGGATTTGTATTACCTAAAAAAGATACACAAGTCAAATACATGTTTCATGACTTGGCCTCAGCCAGTGTTTGCAGATGACATTGTTTGCTTAAACTGCATCAGTAAATGCAGAAGTACCAGGCAATCAGTTTCCAGAGTCAAACAATTGCCCCAAATATGATAGTCCAGTCCGTCTTTTAAAATGAGTTGGAAGACACAGGTGCTTCTTACTAACAATTTCAGCTTAGAACAATATTTTACTTCCACATTTTCTCCTATTTACATTTGTTCTCCAAGTATCAATGGGATGATGGATTGTCTGCCTGGGACTCATCAACAGGTGAAAAGGAAACGTGTATATGTACTGTGAATGGAGCCATCTAGAGCTCAGAACATATTTTAGTACACACTGCCAATGTAAGAATAGGAAAACACTTGTGCTGACCATGTGTTATTCCAAAAGAAGTGCTGAAGTCTATTCATTATTATACTAAATATTTATTGATGAATAAATTGTATGCAGAATGATAGCAGTCAGAACTGAAAACAAATCATTAACTCATCCAAGTTACCTCCCTGCTGATGCACGATAATATTGTGCAATACATTTAGCCCTATTTTGGCCAGCCTTGTTATAAAATCCCAAATCATAAGGCTTTCTTAAGTGAGACAGTTCCTCCACCTAATGCATCCACTACCAGGAAGATTTACTCTACTACTGTGAATTACTAAATTTTCCCTTTCTTACTGTCATCCCATTAGTACTAGTTATACCCTGTTATATTATACTGACGGTTAAGTTTGACATAATGCTGCTTACCACAAGTTTCTTCAGTGTGCACCTCCAGTGTCAGAGTACTAAATTAAAATTAAATGGTGCTGTAATTCAACCTGAAAAATACCACCACCTCTGCAAATGGCATAGCACGATTTTGAAATTTACAATTTAAATTTAGGTGAGTTTAGCCAGAGCACGGTTTAATTCAAACTCTTTGCTCCCTGGGATCTATCACAGAGTTCTGTTATTTTCTTGCTCCTCTTGATATTCCACTGTGCTGCATCATGGCAGATAAGCAGTACATAGCTCCTCCCCTGCCTGCAGCCGCAGGAAGTTTTTAATTCGTCCCTCTCTCTGCCTGCAGCACTGTGCCTGAAGTAGAGAAAGAGAAAACAGAAAGCTTTTATCTCTTTTCTGAGAGGAGGAGGAGGAAGGGGGAGCCAGCACATTGCATCATGGGAGGATGACTGCCTCCACACAAACTCCTGTGCCCAGTTGCGCTGAAGGATAACTACCCACAGTGTAGTGAATTTCAGGAAGAAGCAATGACGACAAGTGGGGACGCAGGAGTCCAGAGTCATAGACAAAGAGTGATCAGTGTCCTGTGGATTGATTCTGTAATTCAACAGCCTAAAATCAAATTATAATCATGCCCTCAGTGTAGACAAGCCCTCAGTACTCCCTCTCCCTCATTGGGGTTTACATCATCCAAATATTTGTATACTTATGCTGTTATAATATCTCCCCCATGGGACCAAACTGTGATTGCCTTATGTACAGAAGTACTTCCATTGACTGTAATGGGACTACTCTTATCCCATATATACAAACCACAATATCCATATTAGCTCTAATCCTTGTTCATGAGTCAGTCCTTCAAATTCTTACTGCTGTCCTCTGAATTCTCTCTAGTCTATCAGGAAGGTCAGAACTGAATGTTACACTGCAGATGCAAAATACTACACCAATATTGGAAACCAGAAACTTTGATTTCCCAGCATAGGACAGGGGAAAACCACCCTAGCACAGCATGCTCATTCTGCTGCTTCTAGAGCTTCTGAAGTTTGCGGCTTTAGATGTTCTTGCCTCTACTTTCTCTGTTGTTGGTGTCCTACATACAGGTCTCAGTAAATCAATATTTCAGGTCACCACTGCAACCAGTTTTAGTAGCCTGTTGCCTAGTTCCACTGCAGAAATGTAATAAAGGTGTGCCCTTGAGCGACCAAAAGTAAAATTGCTGGCACCTAGTTGTGACTCAGTTTTGTCCGCACTGCCAATGTACTCTTGTATGATAAGTCAGGGGTACACAAAGGCTCCTCCAATGAAACAGTTACAAATCCTGGTCCCAGACAAGCCAATGTCAAAATTTTCATTGACCTCAATGGAGCCAAGATTTGGTTCCAAAAAATGAATAGACATTTCAAACCTCAAGAGAGAGAATGACTGATGCAAACACCACCAGTTACTTTATGACCTAAAAAATCTGACAGACACACTCCTACAAAAAAGACAAGAGAGAAATAAAAGATATTGCAAATGAGATATAGGAGAACTAACATACAAAATGCTTCAGTTGAAGACACGCCTGTGGAAATTTATGCCTGGATCCTGCAAGGTGGTAGGTGACAGCATTTAGCACATCAAAGGACTGGGCCCTTAATAGGCAACAGGGTATTCCTCTGAGGACAAATATTTCCTAAAGAGGAAAAAAGAATACCCGAACACTTAGGAAAAGTAAAAAATGTTCTTATCTAGCATCCTAAGAGCATTCTGCAAGAACTTCTCATATCTGGGAAGAGTGCTGTTCACTAAGTTTGCATCAAAATCCAATTCATCCAGGCATCCAGGCATGTATTAACCCAAAGCTCCAAATCACCAAGGCACAAGAATATTATGTAAAGTGCATCAATTTACTCAAAATGAGACATAAAATATTTACTGATGATAGTAAACAGATAACATACTCTCCTCTCATTGGACAGCTCCCTCCTAACTTTAAAGACATCTCCCACTTTTTCCATTTAGTCTGATGAAAAACACATTCACTCATCATGGTAAGAAGCTGATTGACTTAGATATAATTCATTTCACGCCATTTTTGAACATACCATCAGCACAACCCAATGAAAATACTTCACAATCCATGGTAACACTGTAGACAGCAACCATGCATCCTCAATTGCTATTGGCTTCACTGGGAACTGAGGATACTCAGCACCTCACAGTAAGAGTTAAGCATCTGGTCCACAATAAGATCTGAAAGAGTACATGTATGGGGTTTTTTCTATTTAAAATAGAGGTGAGAAACTGGGCTAGATAATGCTCTTGAACACAGTAGCTTTGTCTTGATCTCAAACCCAAGTTGGGTAAAATTCAGCTACAGAGACGGATCTTATAAAACAGAACACAGAAAAAAAAATAGTGTAAGATATAGAACACACAGTGAGCACAACAACATTTACCCCAGAGGAGAGACCCACACAGCCTATGGACCACTCAAATTCACCTTAAGCTCTGCTTTAAGGACTTATGTGATGCAGAGGCTTTGTTCAGATCCCTCTACCCATGGAGGAATGTTAAAAAGAAGCAGAGAGAAGCAACACCATTAAAATGAAAAAGAAAAAACAGCAAACTCCACAGACATCTATTCAGCTAACCTGCTTATACCACCCAGGCTTTTGGGAATTCTTATTCTATTACAAAACACAGCTTTCCCTTCTGCTAGAAAACATATTTAATTTTTAATTGAATCAGCCAAAAAGGGGATGGTAATTCCTTATTTTACATAACAGTGAGGGGAAGCATGAAGTCAAATTAGTTTTGTGAACCTTCAAAATTGTGCAAGAGGCTGACAAAATCTCAGACTCCAAAAAGGGAATCCCCAGTTCAAACACAATTTTTACCTGAGGTTGAAAAAATAAACTGGAGAAATTATACAAACTAATGATATCTTCAACAAACAGTTAACCTTGTATGTTTCTGCTAGTTTTCAGATAAGACTAACAGTGTTGTCTGTGAGTACCCACAGGCCTAACCACATCATTTTGACTATATTTTTTCATGCATGTTTAGGAAATACAAATGCAGGTTTTATAAAACACTTGTGGGATCAACAGCATACTTGCTTATTCCAAACTAAGTTAACTGGGAGTAAATGTATTAAAGTCAGAGGACATACATCGGTATGTAATAAGAGTAAGTGGGAGCAAGTACAGGTACTCTTACCAGAAAACAATTTACACAAAGCAGGCAAGGCCAGGTTCAAATAATGGGATTCAAAAAATCAACATCTATTAACCGAAACCAAGTACAATAGAGCAAGAAAAAAGTTTCTGTGCTATTTGATTCTTGTTGATAAATGATTACATTTAGAAAGAAAGCTTTCACCCCATTTATCTAACTCAGTTGTATTCATTAAATTTCATTATATCTACATCATTTAATTTAGGTCAACATGTCAAAGCAACCTAGAATCATGTTTGCTTTAAGTCAGTCGACATTACCCTCAAAGATGAGAAAGGCAAACAAGCCATTTTCAGACTCAGATAGAAAAGCCTTTTACTACTTATATATAATATGGAATTCAGAATTTGGAGGGAATTGCATGTATACCACACACAGAGCAAAGAAATGACTTTTGCAGATAGATCTAGCTACATACACATGCATGCTAAAATGTAGACACAACATGACTATAATGGAGCAAATGTAATAATAAATCAGTTGGTTTTGCTATTTTAAAATATAACAGCATGTTATTTTCTTAAATGAGATTTTTTAACACCTTTTCTGGCTAGCCTGCATGAATGCATAGTGTCATTTGACTGAGAAAGTCAAAAATCCTAAAGGAGCTAGGCATCCAGTTCTGATTGAATTAGGCTTCTCCAAAAATCCCTAGCATGATGGTGAAGACCCTGGAATATTACAAGTATAAGACCACTGAACGTGAAATGAGTACATTTACTTATTTTATGTATTGCTTATCCTTTTCAAATTCCTCATGGTGTCTCAGAGATTCAGTATTTTGTTCCGAACAGGCAGAGAGCAGTTAGACCAGATTATGGCTGGTGTTGCATGACTGTGAAGGGAAAAAGAGCACCAGATACCCCTTCCCTCAGTGCACCCATGCAAGAGGCAGTAACTGGATGTCAGGTCCTGGGGACCAGAAGCTGAGAAGGCAAGGCTAGTTAGCATTGCCTACAGCACTAAAAGGGAACTGTCTTACTCAATACTTGTAAAGCACCATGTATGGTTTATACAGTTGTACATAAATGTTTAATAATAATCATTTTAAACATCCATCACTTAGAAAAGATTAGCTATCAAAGATACCAATTAACTTAAAAAAATTTAAGCTTCTATTAAGTTTGTAAGTATGTGTCATTAGCATAAGGAAAAAGGTGAATGGAACATATTAGTGTGAGCTACAAACTCAGAAACCTTAAAGGGAAAGGAAACTCTCTGTTTCCCTTGAAGAGGAAAGAGGGAATGCTAGCTCCGGCACTGCTTGGAGTTTTTGCTCTGTTTTGGAAGCAACATAGAATGTTTCATGGAGGTGAATTTATGAAAGGTGGGAAAATTTGTATAGGTACCATCTGAAAAAAGTGAGTCACACTGGTTATGGGACTCAGATTGTGTTGTCAGCCCAAAGTCAACCAGAGACTGTTAGGGAAAACAGGGATCCTGAGGCAGTGGGTAGAGAATCCTACTTTGCTCTTGCTTTCCCATTCAGAGATTCTGGAGCCTTTGTAGAGCTGAAGGCAGAGAGAGACCAAATAGCACATCTGTTTTGTCAAACAGGTCCTGGCAGTAGCTCAGCTCACATAAAGGCATCATTTAACAGGCCTGGGTAAGAGAAGATGTGGAAGAGCTGACTTCAGGGAACCTGACCATGTGGTTACAGGACCTGGTGGCTCAGACTTCAGTAGGCTGCCATGGGCAGACTGAGAACTGCCTGCCAGTGCTCACTTGACAACCACTAAGTCTAACTGGATTTGTTAGTGAGGCACTGGAGGGTGCTAACTGACTTGTGAATAACAATTCTGGGTCCCAACAAGCTGGACAACTAATAAATGAGACAATTAATAAGGGGTCAGTTAGGCACCTGATGCACTGCTTGGGTTTTGCTAATTTCACTTTCTATGTAAATAAGTGTTTATTTTGTTTTCCCTAATAAAATAAATTGTGAAGAACGGGATGTGCTTGGTCACCATGAGTCCTGCACTTCAGGTCTTGATAGCCAGCTGAGGCACAGCTTTCCCACTTCCAAACTCCCAGAGTTATAGTTTCCCCTGACCCTGCCTGCCCTGGGGCCCAAAGGCCCATCTGGGCAAGTTTGCCCTGAATACCTGTACCTCCCAAGCACTAGTAGCAACAGCTACTGGTAAGGTTTGTCCAGTTCAGCATTCCTTTGTTCTGTTCTGCTGCTCCAAACACATACGCCACTCCTACCTTCACTTCCAAATGCCACACCCAAAATTCTCCCTGACAGCAACAGGGGCTTTTTATCTATTGTGGTTAATTACCCTAATTGGGCTCAGGTGCTTTAATTAACCTAGAGCAGCCCCACCCTGGCTAACCAGGAAACAGGGCTTTGTTGCGCCTGGGGCTATTATACCTGCCTTCCAGGACTCTCCTGTAGGCACATGCCTATCTCAAGTGTGCCAGGTTAAAGCTCGTTTTCTGGCTCCTCCAGAACTGCTTATTGAGGTTCTGGCTGCACTTTTCCCCTCACTTGTTTATTTACGCACATCCCATTCATGGCCCCACAAAGTCGCAGGACCTCCTGGTCAAGCTCCTTCTGGCGCTGGCTAAAGTCACCATCTATAACACCACAGAGGAGAGGTTGGCCCCGGGATTACCCTGTGACTGTGGGGCCTATTTCCGTTCCTTAATCCGGTTACATATCCAAGTGGAATTCCTCTGGGCAGCGTCCACTGACTCCCTAGATACCTTCCAGGAGCAATGGGTGCTGTCTGGGGTTCTCTGCTCGGTGTCCCCCTCTGGTTCCCTGCTTTTGTTCCTTTGACCCCTCACACCTGTTCCCATTTTAATTATGTTGTCCCCTGTAATCCGTTGATCCCTCGGACCAGACACTCCTCCCTTGGGCCAAGGAGAGTTTTCAGCAGTGGGTGGGCTTGTGCCCACCCACTACCCAGGGACCAAATAGTAGAACTCTCCTGTAGCCATCAGGATTGACTCCATCACAATATTTTATGTTCTCAAGGACTCCAAAGTGCTTAAAGTGGAGGAAGGGCCACCAGCACAGGTGACCAGAAGATTTAAATTTTTAGTTTGTAAGAATCTGGGAGGGAATGAGGGCTCAAGCAAAAGCATTGCACTTTAAATGGAACTCCTCACAGCATTGAACCTAGTTTCTGTTACTACCATGGCACCTGGCAGAAAAATTGTGTTGGCTTAAAAAAAATAAATAAATCTGGTACTAGGAAATTCCAACATTTGGCCATTTGAAGAGGTAACATAATAAAACATGGAAACACAGAGTTAATGTTCCCTCTCAATACTCCCACTTTTGTCCTCATACTCTCACCCAAAGTGATGATATACAATGACACCTACCACTATGTGTTTTTGATTACTTAGACCACTTCCCCCTTGTTCCCCACTTCACTGTACCATAGTCAGTATATACATATGCATGCATTTCCCATGCCTACTACATGAACTATACACTAGTCATCAAATCATCTTCCTTGAATATGACAGTAACATTAATGCCTCCACTCTGGGGATAGAAAGAACTGTTTTGCTTAGGGGAGTGGACTAGGAGACAGAAGTTCTCTTAGGGATTCTACTGCAGATTTCCTCTGTACCTATTGCTAACATTTTAATTTATTATTGGTGGTATCAGCACTTAGAAGTCCTAGTCATGGACCAGGGCACCACTGTTCTAGGAGCTGTACAAACACAAAAAAAGATGGTCCCTGCATCCAAAGAGCTTACAATAAGTAGAATACTCACTTCAGATAAGACACTTAATCTTTCTGTGTCTCCTTATCCTTATCTATAAAATTGGAATAACACCACTACTTGCTAATAATACCTCTCAGAAACCATGGTAATGAATATGAAAGAATGGACAAGCAAAATTAATTAATTTCAAAGGGATATTGTAAATCCAAATTAATTGATCTTTGTAAAATGCATAACAATTCTCAAATGGAAAGCTCTATGGATATGTCTACACTTATTAGTTATTTCGAATTAAGGAGCCTTAATTTGAAATAACTTATTCCTTGGCCAAGGAGACATTTTATTATATCGAATTAAGCAGTTCCCTAATATGAAATAAGGAACCACTAATTTGATATAATAAAACCTCCTTTTACTTTGAATTAATTCTTAATTTAAAGTTATTAATTCAAACTAACCCTGTTTTAGCCAGAGAATAGGGTTAATTCGAATTAATGGGCTTCCTGGCTGTGCTCCCTTCTCCCCGGAACCCACAGCTCCCAGGCAAGAAGGAAGCTGCAGGTCCCAGGGAGAAAGGAGCCTCCAGGGCGCCCCAGACAGGGGAGCCCTGGAGGTTCCCCTGTCCGGGAAGCACCAGGGAAGAGAGCCACTGGTGCTCGCCAGATAGGGGAGTCCTCACTAGTGGGGTGATTTCCTTGCCACCGGCCAGGGATCCCCTGTGGGCTTCTTCCCATGCCACCAGCCAGGGATCCCCTGCAGGGTGCTTTCCCTGACATGAAATTGACCAGACTTGGAGCTGCTTGTACTGCACAAAAGCAGCTCAGAGCCAGATCATGGTCCAAGCTGGCTTCTAGCCCTGCAACCTGCAGAGAGGGGTTCGGGAACAGATCAGGCATGACAGCAGCAGGGAAAGTGCCCCACAGGGAATCCTTGGCCAGCCGCAGGGAAAGTGCCCCACAGGGAATCCTTGGCTGGCGGCAGGGAAAGTGCCGCACCAGCCAGAGACACCCCTATCTGGGGAGCACTGGTGGCTCTCTTCCCTGGTGCTCCCGGGACAGAGGAACCTCCAGGGCTCCCCTGTCCGGGGCGACCCGGAGGCTCCTTTCTTTCTGGGACCCCCTTGTCCCTAGGAGCTCTGGCTCCCTGACCTTGGGAGTTATGGCTCCCTTTGGCGCCATGGCTCTCCCAGTTCGAGTTAGAGTCTAATGTAGACTCTAATTCAAATTATTAAACCCTGTTTTAATTCCAATTCGAAGTCTAGTGAAGACTCCCTAATTCAATTTAATAACTTTGACTTAAAGTCGAATTTATTAGTTCAAATTAATTAATTCAAACTAACTTTTGTACATAGCCTACATGAGTGCGAAGTCTTATCATACATATATCATGGACCAATCCAACTCTCATCTGGAATCCCTAGCTTACAAATCTTATATCTGGTGTTGGAATTTTTACAAATTGACATGTGATTTCTGGAAACAGAATACATGTGCAGTGTTACGTCCTGGTAAATGCTGTTGCAGTACTAATCCATATTCTCTCTGCCTTAGCTTCCTCCTCCAAAGCAAACTTCAGGGTCAACTTCCCAAATAAACTGCCCCTTCTTCCTCCTTGTCGCAACCTGACAGTTACTTTCTTCCTCCTTTAAAGCTGATTCTGCTAGGCCACGGGGTGGTTAGTTTGGATTCTCCTACGAAGTTAAATAGTTTTAAAGTAATTGTAAGTTAACTTATTCCATAATGCTCTAAGGTGTTGTTTCACTTCATCCTCACACCTGCTGAGAATTCCATACTTAAAGTGCTAATGCCAACAGTGACTAGTAAAGAACAGACTGGGGATGCTAAAAATTTAGGGGTGAGGTTTGTATTAGTTGTTCACCAACCTGATCAACTATAGTAGCAGTTCTCTGCACTGCATTCCTTATCCCCTTCCCCCCTCCCCAGCTCCCGTTAGTCTCTTTTCTCTGAGCTCACTCCCTTGTGTTTCTAAGGTTTTTCCCTTCTTGCTGAGCTTCAATCCATGTGGCTTTCTTTCCATATCTCTGCCTCTTTCCCTTCTGTACCAATTTAATTCCTGGCATAAGTTTTCAATAGAGTTCAGTAGAGTGGCACAAGGGAACAACCTTTCTGTCAGTCTCTAGAGGGTGAGTTCGGCACCTGGGGAATTTGCAGTTAGTGTATTCTTTTCTGTGCCCTTCAGTTGGCAGCACTTACATCATGACTCTACAACCTACCCTGAAAATGATAAAGATCACACAGTTCCGGTCAATTTCAGAGCATTGCCAGCATCTTTGTGAAAACATAACTGAGCAGAAGCACAATTGTGAATGCGCTCACTGAAAACTTTCTGGCTGCTGGAGATACCATTGAGAGAAAAGTGCTGCTTATAAACAGCACCACTCTTCTGTAAGGTTCAAATGAGGGCAGGGTGGGATCCCAAATTCCCATGAGCCCACACCCAAGGGTCTGTAATGTACATGACACAACACAGCCTAGTAAAAAAAATGACATTTGCACTTAGGGTGTAAGTATAAACATATGCTCTTTAATACTGAGATAAGATGGAGCACTAGCGGTCAGTTAGTAAAGTTTTGAATCTGCAAAGGATCCATCAACACAGACACCTATCCTGAATGAATCACCACTGACCTCAGTGATGAAGGCAAAAAGGTTGAGATAGCAGACAGCTTTACAGGATTTAGCCTGTATGTAGTGCTTTATTGTGGCTAAGTAGTACAGGTCACACTGGGTGAAATCTTGTCCCCACTGAAATTAATGACAAGATGCCTAATTTTCCAGAGGGGTAGCTGTGTTAGTCTGTGTACAGCACAAGTAGAGGGAGTCCTGTGGCACCTTACAGACTAACAGATTTCTTCAAGCATAAGCTTTCATGGGCTACAACCCCGCATGTGACGAAGTGGGTTGTAGCCCATGAAAGCTTATACTCGAAGAAATCTGTTAGTCTATAAAGGTGCCACAGGCCTCTTGCTACTAGGATGCCTAATGATTACAACAGCATGTATATTTTACTCCATTTGCATTTAGTTTCACCTTCACTTATTTTTGAGAGTCTGCATCACAAAGATATTACCTTTGAATATGAATTGCCTTTAAATAAATCATTAAATTTTAAAAATAGTCCACAGGCTGACATGTAGTATCTGCTCTAAGTTACATGGTACATTCTTTAAGCACTTAAAGTAATACATAACATTTTTTTCACATATTGGAAGCGTGCTATTCACACTATCTCAAATTACATCTTACTGATTTCAGTACATAATAGCTATAAAAAGGGCATTACAACATTCTCAGAAAGTGAAGAGACTCTTCACAGCTCATCTCCAGAACAACCTATGTACTCAAAAGTGTCTAGGTCAACATTGTACCTTCCAAACATAAAAAATTCACAATATAAATTCCATTCATGTAAGCATGCTATTTGTAATGATTTGGGAGTCAATGGAATCTTATTTGAGCACGGACTGGGTAAACATTGAATAAAGGACTGTGGGATTTGGCCTATGGGTATTTGTACTACCCAAGCTCAATGTCTTGATTAGTATTTTAAATATTAGTGGAATATGTGTCCTCGCTGACATCGTAATCTGAAGACTCATTGGTTTTTTTACAAAAGACATTGTGTGTACGTTTTATTCAAAACACTGCAAAATAATGAAGGAAGGATGTAGCATTGGTGTAATGAGGAAACCATCATATTTAGAAGAGATAACTATCTTCAGAATTAAAAGCAAGACTTAAAACTAAAACTCAGCAGCAGCTTGTGAACTTACCACATTAACAGAATTTGCATTGCTTATTTCAAACTCATTACTCAGAACAGACATTTGAAGCATCTGTATTCAAAAGAATCATTAAAGTGGAATTCAGGCGTAGTGAAATAAAGAAAGCTAACATAATGCTGTAAGAAACAGAACCAAAAAGGCCAGAGAGGTCACTCAATACCACAGCTATTTGCACTGGGCAGCACATAATACAATGGAAAGGAATCTCTGCTAGTTCAAATGGCACATGGAACAAGGTCCTGATTCCAAATTGCTATTAGCCCAGTTAGCTAACATAAGACAGATGAGAGGAGCAATCACTTAAGGCTCATTAAAAGGAAGGGTAAATTTCACCGACTTATGGAAATCTTGCAGAAGATAAGAACTGCAGTCATTCCAAACTTCATGGACAAACTGTCAGCCAGGGATTTTGTTCCAAAAATAGGGGAGCAATGTGAAGACACAAGCTATTTGGCTAATCAGTTAGCAATCTGATTTCCAGCAACACCTCCAACAAAAGTGTGGCATGTCTAATATTGGCTCCCACCTAACTATTACTGCAACTGCACTTACAAACTGAGTGACAGACAAATGAGCTTGCTTAGTATTTGTGTGCATAATTACAACACTTTCATTGACAGTCACAGTTAACTATGTTTGTAGTGATTTCAAAATGAGTCCCTCGTATTTAAATCGAAGTTACAAAAAGTTTGCAATTCTTTTTGAATTTTGTTTTAAGAAGAAATGTGTGGACTATTTTAAGCAAATTTTTTAAAATTTGACTTTTATTGAGTAGACTTGTAAATTGCATTTTTTAATTATAAAGAGTTTTACAGAAAATAACTAAGCATTTTGTTATGAATGAAATCATTAGTAATATTACACAATTTTCAAACACCATGGTAGATTTCTGGAAAAAGATGCTTGTGCAACTAATGCAGGATATGTTAATGTTGAAATATTATGTTCTCCAAAGCATGACAGGAAGTGTTGCGCACACACTTGTCTTTCAATCTCTGCTTCTTTGTCCACTCTTAGAGCTCTGGAGAAGTCTCCAATTTCCATAATATAATTCCATATAATTTTTTAAAAAATCATATTTGTTCCCAGTTTACTCTGAGGTACTGGTCTGTGTCTCCAGTATATGAACAGAATATTGTGCTGAGTTTTAACTGACCCTTGACCTTTTATTTTCAGTGAGACACAAAATAGAGTGCATGAAGAGGAAATGGTCTTTTTTTTAAATTTTTCTTTTCTTTTCTTTTCTTTTTTAAACAGCAGCTGGAGGAATAGAAAAGCCTATGAGTAAAGATAACACAGATCATCTAGGAAGAAAGCAATAAATATGAGGAGAGTGAAGAACTGAAAACAGTGCTCAATGGATCTATGACAATCTACACCAGCAGAGGATCTCAAGGGTGCATAGCCAATTCACAAGGTCCAAGTTCAACAAAATATTTAGTCACCATCCTACAATGGCATGAGAGGATGTGAAAAGACAGGAACAAGTGAAAAAGCAAGAAAGGCTACATACTTCTTTAACCCACCCTAACTGGACCACACTTCCACACATGTTGGGCCAGCCAGAGACCTACCTAACCCCTCAGATCAATTACAACAGCTTTGGAGCTGCTCTGATTTACATTCTATTGACTACTGCCCCCATAACACAGTTCACAAAGTCAAAAAGAGCTAGTAGATTCTGGCTAATGCTCTTTTTCCCCAGCACACTCCCTATGCCATGACAAACAGCCACGGCATTCCACAGTGGTAAGTTTTACAGCGTCTTGTCGCTACCAGAATGACATAAAGAGATCACAACACGTGGGTGCTTGATGCCAGTGTATCACATCTTAGTCATAGTAAGGAAAGAAGATCAAGCGGAACATGACTGCAATAGCTGAAGACATTGTTATTTTGTGAACAAGCTGCGCATGCCCCATTGTGAATCCTAATACGAATGATTTACAATAATGGAGCTTCATCATCACGAGATAAATAAGAGTAGAGGCCACACAAGTTACAGCAGTAAACAAGAATAGAAGCCATGACTGACAACACACACTAAACAAACTAAGCTAACTTTGTTGACAGATAAGCATGTTTACTCCAACTAAAGAAGCTGAAATAAAAGAAACAAAATAGCTCCCCTAATTTCTCGCAAGTACACTTCATGTTTTTCTTTTCCTTTTCCTTCCTAGACTAATATTCAGAAAACCACTGCAAGGTATTCCACATTGCTTGGATCCTGCACTGTGGCTGGCACTGAAATGCAGCAAAGCCTACGCATGCTTTGAGCACTGTAAAAAGTGTCTCCGTGCCACCCAGAAGAAGATGGTGGGAGCCATCCAGGGAAGGTTCCATGGAATCTGTGTCTATACAGATCAAGTGGCACCTAATACTGCCCAACAGGCAGAAAGTTGTTGTGTTCACTAGTCCAGTAAACTGTTTTGTAGCCCTGCACTTTGTCCCTGAGTTAAGGGTGAGCAGGGTGGATTACACCTGTTCTTGCTCCCTATCCTCATGCTACACACCCAGACAGAGCCCAGGTGCTCAGATTTTATATGCGTAGAATGGATTTCACCCTCAAGTTTTGTAACCTGGCTTGAGTTTTCAAGCATAAAGAATGAAAATATGTAATTTGGCTTTTACGAAGATAGTGAAGGCACAACCCACCCATAGTAAAAAGATGGTAACTTCATAACTATTCCCAAAGACAAGTACACATTCAAAGATACCCATCACACCTCTATAGCTGCTTGTTTGTCTTGGTTGTGGCGGAACAGACTAATGCGGCCACCCCTGTAGAACATGTCACCCTTAGAACCATCATTCTTGCTAATGGTGAATGAAGCTCAACAGCCAGAAGTCCCTAAGTGCACCCACTGAGTCTAACTGAAACCTGAATTTGAATGGGAAACTTCAGCCTTCTTCTCTAGAAAATACCTTCATCTTGATATCTTCATATCAACCTTCATAACAGAAAAAATCTCTGCATTTTCTCAGAGAAACCTAATCATAAATCTGGATGTAATCCAGCAAGATTATATTCCATCAACTAAGAGAAAAAGGCTCTCAGAAATTATGTGCAAATGTTTCTGACTGCCATTAAGGTATAATCTTTTAAAGTGATATTGTTAATTTTAACACAGAATTTTTATTTTATCACTTATTTAGGTCATTAATGCACTTTATGTTACTAAAGCCGAAAGAATTTTTTTAAACCTTAATTTGCTTGTCACCATTATTTCATCAGATTTACCATTTTGCATTTTATTCACCTTCTCCAATTAAACTATATTGCTTGGCTTCATTTTCTCTTCCTCTTCAGTTTCACATTCTGATTCTCATGTACTACCACAATGCTGTATTGCCTGGGTAAGAAGTATTTCTAAAATTGTCAGTTTTTATAATCTCAGTTTTAACTAGAAAATATTATAAATTTGTCTGCTTACAATATCTGGTTTTAAATTGACTCCATTCAAAATTATATTAAGATATAAGGTGAAAAAGTTGAGCATGCTGTATGAATATAGCTGCGTATATAAAATGAAAAAAGTTAAGAGCACACTGTTGAGCAATGTTCTATTTTAAGAAGTGGTCAAATCTTTTTACTGCACGTGTAAGTGTGCTTAGGCTATCTACAAAGTTCTGCAAATCTAAAAGCTTTCTATGTCCAACACCAATGAAAACTGCATGCATGGGGATCTGGCATTTTCAAATGGTCCAAATGCTTGTTGCCACCTCTCAGTAGTGCAGAGCCACCTGCAGCCCCACAGCCTACCCAGGCTGTGGAGATTCCTTTAGTTGTTGATAGGATGGTTTGAGGAGTAGAACTCTCTTCAGAAGGCAGCTTATTAGCTCTTACACAATCCACTTCACCCATTACTCAGCATCACAGAGCATGAATCATTTCCCCTGCCTAGATCCCAGAGAAAGCACTGCAAATGCAGAAAGCAGCGGGATAGGAGGAAAGGTGGATTGCATTTGGCCTTCAGATAGCTAGGAATATTGCACTGGTTGTTCTCTTAGTAGACAACTCCATTTTCCAGGGCTCTCCACTTGGAATGGAGTGTAAGTCCCATTAAACCAAAGAAACAGACCACCAGCCTGTGGAAATAGCTAATTTAGTTATTTCTTGTTTTAAGTGTAGGGGAAAAATGCAGTGAGTTAGACACCAGTGTGTGGTAACTTGACAAATGCACTACTGATTTTCCTTGTTATGTCAAACTCTTTACACTACTTGAGTGAGATATTGTCTCCTGGAACCTGAAAAGGGAAATATTTACCTTCAATCAATGAAAAATTTGATCAAAGACATAAAACATCATCTGGTTACTCATCCAAAAGGGAGTCATTTATCCCCTTTAATCGATTACTTAAAAATACCTTAATGAATAAATAAATCAAAGTTGGTTCTTACGGTCAAAAATGGTGCTAACATATTCCAAATCTAATCCTAACAGGTAGACTAGCAATTCTGTGTGAACTTCAGTAATTGTAATTCTGTAATTTCCTGTTTCTACAGCATGGACCTCATTCATCCTCTATTGCCCTACACTTGATGCCAGTGCAAAGCATTATAAGGCATTTTACACCTCCTCTGCATCACTTTAATCACTATGTAAGAGGCAAGGAAATGGCGAATCAGGTCTTATAATTACGATTTTCAGGAACATATTAGCAGGACAAGAGTCTGTGTGTCAGTGCTAGATCTTTGACTTTTCACCCAGGGGATTTCCTGTGGAAATAACCAGGAACTTAGAAGCATTTCAATAAAATAATAACCACAAAGAAAAAATTAAAAATATCCCATGAAGTACCTAAAATCACATGAGAATAAGAACTACTCGCTCGGATTTTTTTTTTTTTAAATCTACACTTGGACTAATTTATAGCATAACAGTTTCGATACTTAACTTCTGTGCCCTCTTACAGTAAATTCAGATCAGTTTAGGTTCAAGTTACAATAAACAGCCTTACCCTCAAAAAGGCAAATTAAAGGTTTAAGTTAAAAACTTACCCATGCAATTTGCCCATTTCTTCACCCTGTTCACGCAAAGACTTATACATACTTGTTTAATTTTACACACCTCTAAATAACCCACCTCAATAAGACTTCTTGTCGTGAGTTAAAGTAAGCAGGTTCTTAAGTCTTTACAAGATCAGGACCCTTGTTTGTTGCACTGTATGATCAAACATACACATAAATAAGGACGGAAAAAGTTCTTTCTCCATCTAAATCATGGATATTGGTCCACAAACTTGCCAACTGTCACTCACTTGGAAGCTGAATTCCTGCAGGCAATTTTTAACGGATCTCATTCTTTGGGGAAAATGCACATATGCAGTTTTTTTCATAAGGTGCACTGAAATTGTTAAAATTTCCATCATTAAAACTTTTCTGTACACTGTAGAGCCCTAAACCATCTTGCACAGTGCAGGGTGCTTTAGGATATAGAGACATCTAGACCTTTCTGAACCCCGCAGAACGCTCTAGGGCACAGAGAGAGATCTAGACCCTCCTACACACCACAGGGCACTACACTACATAGAGAGCTAGTCCATGGGTGTCCAACCTTTTCAGGTCAGGGGCCACATTGTAATTTTTTTCTCAGTCTGGGGGCTTTGATAGGCAAGACACAGAAATTGATCTTATTAATAAACTTTAATAATTAGTGTGATGTTTGGCATTGCTTTTGCTTGCACTGTTTATAGACGACAAGGGGGAGGGGTGTCTGTGTGAGGGGGCAAGGCAGAGCCTGGGGAGCAAGACAGAGGAAGGGAGAGAAAGAAGCTTGCAGGGGTGGGGGGGAGCAGAGAAGCTGGATGGCAGGACTCAGCTACTTCCTGACAGGGACCCCACCAATAGAGCTGTAACTAGTAATTTTCGAGTCTGGGGCAAGGACCCCAGATGTGCCCCTCCCCCCAGCCCCAATCCAGCCCAGGGCCCTGATCCTCATGTGGGATTTTAGAGGGCAGAGGGGATGGATCCAGCTTCCTGCAGCAGCTGGGGATGGATCTGGATCTGTTCCCAGCTGCCACGCGGAGCCAGATCTGTCCCCAGAGCCTCCTAAAATTCCACCGGCCGCAATCCGGATCCGTGCCCACCCGTTCCCCCCGCAGTTTGCCAGTGGCAGTGGAAGCTTTCTCACTTGTCCAGTGGCAGCTGGGAATGGATCCAGATTCGCCGGGCCTGCCAGCAGTGGCAGAAAGCTTCTGCCATCACTGGCAGGCTGCGGAGATTCGGATCAGTCCCCAGCTGCCGCTGAAGAAGCTGGGAAGCTTCTGACTCCTGGGCAATCCAGATCCACTCCCACCTCCCCCCCGCCCCCGTGCAGCTTGCTGGTGAGGCGGAAGCTTCCCCACTTGTCCGGCAGCAGATGGGGACAGACCTGGATCCCCGCACCCTGCCAGCAGTGGCAGAAGCGTTCCACCGCCACTGGCAGCCTGGGGGAATCCAGATCCTTCCCCAGCTGCTGCCAGACAAGCAGGGGGAAGCTTCCACCACGCCGGCAAGCCACAGGGAGCGGGATCCGGATTGCCACTGGCAGTGGCGGCAGCAGAATTTTAGGGGGCTCCAGGAAGGGATCTGGCTCCCCGTGGCAGCTGGGAACAGATCTGGATTCATCCCCAGCTGCTGCAGGAAGCTGGATCCATCCCATCTGCCCTCTAAAATTCCCCACCCGGGGCTTTGCCCCGTTCACCCCAGCCTAGTTATGGTTCTGTGTCCACCAACTCTGTACTCCTCACTCCCCACCAAGCACTGCTCTGGGAAAGGAGAGCAGTGCTGGGGAGAGGGAGAGCAGAACAGAGTCAGATAGAGACAGGACAGAAACCCTGGCAGTTCTGCAGGGATCACAGGTTTTGGCATTGGGCACTTCTGTACCAGAAACATGGATGGGTAGCAATCTCTACAGAAGAGTTTTTGCCACTAAGCTGAGGGCAAGGACAGGGGTGCTGGGGTTAGGGGTGTGGGAGGAAAGCAGAACTGGCGGGGGGGGGGGTGTCCAGGTCAGGATTTTAAACTGATCAGGGCACTTCCCCTTTACCTGCCTCCTGCTCACTAAAAAGGGGCTGAATCTAGCCCCTGAACAGGTCTCCAGCCACACCAAGCGTCCCTGTAGCTGTGCTGTGCGCAGGGCAGGAAATTGACAAGGACACTGGCCAGCCCAGCTCCTAGGGTCTTGCGGCAGCATGCTGTGGGCCGGATGAAAGCCCTTGGCAGGCCAGAGTCTGGCCACAAGGCCACAGGTTAGACAACCCTGAGCTAGACCTTCCCACATGTTGCAGAGCCATGGGTTGGGGCCCAGTACTGGGTTGCAGAGCCTCAGGTAGTAGGTCATGGTGTATCCTGCTGCCGCCACCAAAGGATCTGAATGCTTTGCTCAGTGATGTAATTGTTGGATTGTGGGCACAAAAGAATTTTTTTCAACTGGGTCTCGAGAAAAAAAGTTTGAAAAGCACTGCTATAGTGTTCTAGGATACAAAGCGATCTAGACCCTTCTGCACGCTGCATAGTCCTCTAGGTTACACAGAGATGTAGACCATTCCAGGGACCAAGGGGCATGCTAGAGTAGACAGAGATCTAGACCCTTAAACATGGCATGGGGCCTTCAAGGGCACACAGAGATCTAGACATCCACCCCCACACACCATAGGACTTTCTAGGGCAGTGGTTCCCAACCAGTGCCATAGCACACGGGTGTGCCATCAGGCCTGAATAGGTGTGCCTTGGAATTTTCTGAAAAACTACTTGAGTGCTGGACTGGCTCATGAATATTCATGAGTTCATTTGGCAACTATCTGGTGGTGTGCCTCAAAATCATTAAAGGTATCAAGGTGTGCCACTGCAGAGAAAAGATTGGGAACCACTGTTCTAGGGTACAGAGATCTAGATCTCCTACATCAGGGGTCTCAAACAAGTGGCCCACGGGCCTCATGCAACCCCTAAATCCATTTCCAGTGGCCCACAATGACACTATCATTACTGATATTTGCAGCATCATTGTAGGAAAAGGTTTGAGTGGTGCAGCCCTCAGGCTAAGGTACTAGTTCTCATGCGGCCCTTGTGGCGATTTGAGTTTAAGACCCCTGGCCTACATGTTATGGGGAATTCTAGGGGACCCAGAGCTCTAGACCCTCCCCCAGCCTGTGCGTCATCGTCAGGTACAAAGAGATCTAGACACTCACCCCCACACCCCATAGGATGTCCTAGGGTACTGAGCCCTAGAT
>ML682006.1:18288287-18342874 GCA_007922195.1 Podocnemis expansa | reverse complement strand
GGGGACTTCCTAGGGTACTGAGCCCTAGATCTGCCAGATATTGTGGGGCATTGTAGAGTATGCAGAGATTCAGACCTTCCCAAACCCCGCAGGATATCTGAGGGCACCCAGCGCTCCAGACCCTCCCGCACCCCATGGGATGTTGTCAGGTAGGCGGAGCTGCAGACACCCCCACACCCCAGAGGACCCTCCAGGGTACTGAGCCCTAGGTCCCCCCCATACTCTGGGGCACTGTAGGGCAGGCATCGCTGCAGACCCCGCGGGACGCTGTGGGGGAGGCAGAGCTCCGGATCCTCCCGCACACCCTGGGACACCGTCGGGGACCCCCAGCTCCTCACCCTCCCGCGCCCCACGAGATGTGCTCGGGCGGGCAGAGCGCCAGACCCCCCAGCCCGCAGGCCCCGCACATCACGGGGCGCCCCGGGGACCCAGAGCTGCACCCCGCCCGCCGGGGGAAGGCGGCGACGGCGGCGGCGGCGACTCACGCGCAGCTGGTGGCGGGCGGCGGCGGAGGCTGCGCTCTGGCGGAGCTCGGCGGCCGCGCCGGGTCTCAGGCGGCTCCGGGTGAAGCGGCGGCTCCGCTCCCCCGCCATGTGCCCGCCGGCCGGCTGCCCGCAACCCTCGGGCTCAGCCCCGGCCGAGGCGCCTCCAGGAAGCGGAACTGGGGCCGCTTTTCCTCCCGCCAAGGCGTCTCCCCTCCCCGAGCGGCGCGGCCCGCGCCGGGCACCTGCAGCCGCCCAGGGCCCGGGAAAGTTTGGGCGCAGCGCGGCGCAGCGCGAGACCCGCCGCCTCAGCCCGCCCGGGGCTGGCGCTCGCGGAGGGCGGCTTCTCCTTCGCCTCACCGCCCCGCCTGCGGGAGCCGGGCCCGCCGCCGCTGCCTTCCCCGAGGGTACGGCTCGCCCGCCAGGTCTCCCCACAGCACGCGGATACACGTGCCTCCCGCCTCCGCAGGTGTGCCACAAAACCTTTGGCAAACGACTCCAAGGCCAGGGGTTCCCAGCATTGTCTCTGCCCTGGCACACCGTGCTCCATTCAGATAGTGTGAGGCACGCCACCCTCGACTTTCCAAAGGAACTCAGGAGCCAGCCCAGAGCTCTTCCAGTAGCTTTTCAAAAAAGGTTGTGGCACACCCGCCCAGGGCTGACAGCACACCTTGTGCCATGGCACACGGGTTGGGAAACACTGCTAATTCGCTGCTGTCTGTTCGCCCTTCCGGGGGAGGATTGCGGTGGGTATGAACCAGCCGTGCCACTCCTGGAAGCCAGCCCCAGAAGTCCTGGCAGTAAGGGGGCGTAGGGGAAAGCCAACCACAAGCGAGTTGCCATCGGCTTTCCCCCAATGGGTAACAGTAGCTTAGAAAGTCGCCCCCGGTTACACAAGGAATTTCACGTTTCCTTGCATAGCCAGTGGTCAACTGCCACCAAATTTCCCCCAAATATAGACTAGGGCTTAGATTATGGGGACTGGTTTTCTTTAGGTCAGAAGCACCCTTTCACAGAATCAGTAGACTTCAAGGTCAGAAGTGCTCATCCTCAGCATCTAGTTTGACTCCTCCTTGATGCAGGCCCAGAATCTCACCCACTCCTTCCTCTAATAGCCCCTAACCACTGGCTGGGTTACTGAATCCCTCATGCTTCACAATTAAACAAACCCTCAGAGGTCAAATTTGATTCCCTTACTCAACACAGCCTTACCAAAGTCAATGGAGCTACACCCGGAATAAAGTAATCTTCCATTGTGAATTGCAACAGCAGAATCTGGCTCTAACAAGAGATGCTTCCTTGATAAATGATACTGTTGTACTACCATTTTTCTTTTAAAAAAATCACTTGATGTCAGTAGGGCTATTCAGGTCCATAAAGTTAAGCATATGAGTAGGTCATTGCAGAATCAGGGCCCAGCTATCAGTCTCAAACATCATTCATCTTGCACAAGCACATACAGCCTTTATATAGAGCTTACTACTAGAAATAACACCATGCTGGAATATCTGTCAAGTTACATACTACTAATTTAAGCCTATATTCAACTTGAGTATTTTTTCTTATTTAAGGAGTGCAGGATCTGTCCCTATATTAAACTATAACATGTCAGATTTCCAGTCTCCTTCAGAATGCTATATGGAAAAAGCTACAGGAGTGTCGGATGAAAAGACGTTGAGTTGGCTCAGTAAAACATTAAAATAGACAAGGCCCTGATCCTCTACCAAATGGATGCAACTACAATGTGTTTACTCAGCAGACTAAAGTTGGACTCATGTTTAACTGCTTTCTAAGATTGGCAGATAAATCAGTCAAGTGGGGTAGAATGTGAAGCTTCCATCATATGCCCTCTTTCCTCATTCTCAACCACTTCTGAGCCTTAGGTATGCAAGAAAGAATTCATCTAACCTGTAGCTGTAGGATGACTCTACTATGCATTGCTGATAGAGGAAAGCCCAGACAACTTTAGAAGACAACTCCTTCCTCTTCCTTCATTGGGTCAATAGCCAGCATCACTCTGAGAAGCAAAGAAATCATCCTTGTTTGTGTGCAGAACATGCACTCTTGTCGCAATGGCAAACAGGGAAATTCACCAAGTGTTTGAAGATTCAGCCATAACTTATTAACCTGCCTTACACTTCCGTCTTCTAAGGCAATGACTGTATTTCAACAGAAAGAATGGCAAGAAAGCAAGGTGTTAAAAGATGAAAGTCACTTACCCACTATAAAGCTGAGCTAATATGTCTTTGTAAGGGGAACACTCTGAAGGCTGGGGACAAGTCACAATCCATTCACGACTGCTATTTCTGTGTAGTAAACAGAAGCTGTAGCCCATACACAGCCATATGCCACCCAGTGGTCTAGCTGAGCTACAGTGAAGCCACTGAAAAGTTAACAACGAGCAACAGTAGCATTTCAGAAGGGTAGTGCAGGGGCTGTGGTGCTAATCCAAAACTCAGCAGATTGGGGTTTAAGTCCCTGTTCCGTCATATATTCTCCGTAGTCTTTCTTTAACCTGTGTCCATCTTTAAAATGGAAATATTAGTATGTCACAGGGGTGTCATAAAGATTACAATACTCAGATACTATGGTAATGAGGGATAGATAGGTACCTAATACAGGTACAGTTCTAAGTATGTTTTATTCACAAAATAAATAATAACTGTGAAGCCGACGCACAATCCTGACTAAATCAGTTCTTAAGGAATGAAGGACCACCAAGATCCTGGTTTCCTCAATCTTTGGTCCAGTTGCTACCTCAGCCCCAGATTTCCTGTGTGATCGTCAGCAAGTTAGTTCACCCTGTGGCTCACTTCCCTCCTCTGTAAAGTGGGGATGTTACTACCCTACCTCACGAGGTAATGTTTGTGAGGCACTCAGATTCCATGGTGATGTGGACCGTGTGATGACAAACTTCCCTTCAACTTCAGTAGTGCAAGAACAGGCCCCACATTTGCAAGCATGTATGGATGGGTGGCCATTCCAGAGCACTTCTTGTGGCCTGAAGTAGCCCTACAGGCACCTTGGCCTCAGTTCCCGCTTAGTTCTTTGAAGTGGCATGCTCTCAAACCAGACTATTACAAGAGATTCCTCCTTTCTGGGTCTTGCTTTATTTAGTCTTATCCAAAGGATAGGCTCTTTTAGCCTTCAAGTCTCACCCTTCTCCTTTATTCAGGGATCCCACAGCCCTACTTCTCAGAGACCCATGTTGACTCAGCCAGGCTTCTCCTCCTAGGCTTTGGAAAGGCTTTGTCCTACCCTGCTCTACAAAGTTTCTTGTTCCAGACCCTTAAAAAAAAACAGTATCCTTGGTTTTCCCCACCACCAAGCACTAACTTTTCCCCCAGAATCATGTTCCTCTCTACCAGTACCCGCCTTTGCCCTTCCCTAGGCATTTGTTGGCTCTGAGAGACTGAGACCCCATAAAGGAATGGCCATAAATCAGTGATTGACTGATCCTTTTACCTACTTTCCTTAAAAGTCAGTTTCCTTGTTAAAATCTGCCATAATTTCTTTAAAAAACTTCACTTTATTGGTGTACTGTGCAGTTTTCAGAAATTCTCATTAAAACATTAGACTTGGAATGTACAAGAAAAACAATTAATTTTTTAGTGCTCTTAAATTTACCTTGTTTATTGGACTAACTGATTGGAGCTGTATGTCGTTGCAAAACGTTTTTTCTTTACTTCCTACATCAAAGATGTGTTCCTGAAGGAAAAATTGGAATGATTGTTGGGTGACATTTTGTTAATGAAATAAGTGTAGTACACAGACAAAACCTGTCTGAATCAGTTTTTTTTTTCTTCCTTATCACTTGTACAAACCATCAGTAGTATAAAATAACCCAATAGACTCTACACTCTCAGTTACCACATGGATGGAAAACTATAAAAACTGAAATGAGAGGGGATGAGAATGATTGGATAGATTAGATCATTTTGATGTGACTTTAGAAACGTGGATACCACTTTAAAGATTGATATACTAAAAATTTCAGCATTTTTCTTTTATATCTGTTTGCATGTTCCACACAGAAAAGAACGTCATTAGTGTGTACATTACCAATTCAATAATAATTCACAAAATACAGTGTTTTTTCCTCACAGCACTGATGTAGCAGCAGGGCACTTTAGTAAGGTTTTTATATGACCAAAACCTTTACAAAATACATCTTGCAGATTCAGAGCTGGGTGATGAAAATGAATCATGGGAAAAACAGTCCTATGAAGAAAGACTGAAAAGTCTAGAATTGTTTAGCTTAGGGATGAGGTGTATAAAATGGGACATGAGAGAGGCACAGAAAATAATAAATTGTATAGTAATCCTATTAACCCTTTAAAACATAAGAACAGGGGGATATTCGATTCAAGAAAGGATTAGCACTCATGCTGGCTTTGGGAATAGTCATAAATATATTAGATGGGATTTAAAACTAGTATGTATAAGGAATATAAATTCTAATATATTTCTGGGCAGAAACCAACCCCCTTACTGAGGAAGTTAGGAGTAAACTTCTTCAAATGCAAAAGTTGTTCCACAATTGTCCACTATTGTTTCTGTGGCTAATGCCCACTGTCAGAGTCGGGCTACTGGATAAGTGAGTCAGAGCATGCATCTGATATGCCGTCATAACATTACACAACTGTAAGATTAATATTCCTTTTAGTTATATTAATATATAATGTTTTTAAAAAATCCCATGCAAACAATAGTGAGTTAACTCTTTCCATTTAAATCAAGAGTAAAACTCCGTTGGCGACAGTATTAGGCCAGCACTGATTACTTTTGCAAATCCGATCCGTTATGGTTACAGGATTAGCTGTACTTTTGACCTCTCTCTCAGTCCCTCCGGTCTTTTGTGACAGCCTTACACCTGCATTTCTCTCAGTGTGGAATACCAGAATCCATCCCACTTTTAAACTCAGTCTCCAGGTTACAGTGTCTTGATTTATCAATCCTGTTTCCTCAGCAGGTCCAGTCTGTCCTCCAAGACTTGTCTCTAGGAGCTGTGACCAGTAAGTAAATGCAGTAACACGAGACAGTGTCTTCAAAGACAAGTATTTATTTATCCATAGGAAAATAATCAGAGAGAGAGAGTGCTTAAAACAACAAGTGGCTACACACATCTATTTATTTAAGATTTTAGGTAGACCTAATATCCCAGACACCAGAACATCTGGGAATGGAGCACAGCCTTATTTCCTCCTGTCTCTCCCTGTTATCAGCTTCCAAAGGAGTACTCACGTTAGTCTAGTCTTTAAGTGCCACAGGCTTCCTTGCTTGTTTCCCTGTTATTGGGGCTCAGCTTTTTATAGTTCCAAAGTCTTTTGTTCCAGCCTCCCTATATGAAGATCTCCTATTGGGCCAATGTAGAAGTCTACCTCGGACCATGCTACTAGGGTTTGAGCTCCATACAGTCCTCTTAAGAACCAGTAATAGGAATTAAGTGCCATGACTACCTTCTTGAAGATGTGCAAAAACATACAGAAGTGAGGAGAACCCATATAGCAAACAGCAGGATAGTAATCAAATAGAAAGAAAGAAAACATCTTGTCCTTGCTTTTCACACTGTACTTTAACAATAAATGTCAACCAGGGCCAAACTTGGGGGGGGGGGGGGGGATGAGAGGGGTGATCACCCCTGACCCTGTGGTTCCATGGGCCCCACATGTCCTGCTGTGAGCAGGGCAGCACGGGGCCCCCACCACTGCCTCCCACGGCGGCACTACCCTTTCCCCCTCCCAGCTGCTTTTGCCGCGGAGCCAAAGGCAGTGGGGAAGGGATGAGGCATGGAGCCGGGCTCTGCTCTGGGCCAGCTCTCCCTGCCCTACAGCCAGCCTAGGGGCAGAGCGGGCCAGCCCAGAGGCCAGGTTCTGCCCTCCCGCCCCTCCTCCATGGGGGGCCCCCCCCAGGCCGATTGTCCTGGGCCCCACACTCGCCTAAGGATAGCCCTGATGTCAACAGTGTTGTTCCAGGAAAATACATTGATACAGTTCAATTACTTAGTCTCAGTGTTGTCAATGAGAGTTTTGCTGTTGGACTTCAGCTGAAGTGTGATATGGATCTCAGTTTTTAATCAGTCTCTAATGAGGGTTTTGACTGTGTAAGGATTTCAGCATTTGGCTTCTTGATAACAGTCCAATTCCAAATTCCAGTCTTTTCAACAAAACCAAATATTACAAATGATATTACAAATGATTGCAAAGTTTAATAAAGAATAACAGAAATGAGCAATAATACCATAATATCACAATTTAAATTTAAGACTACTAATAACATTGTGATCAGAATTTAATTAAGACAAAATCCACTTATGCACTTTTCATACTACTTGCTATAGAAAACAGTAAACACAAGACTAGTTATCCTGATGCCAGTAAGTTTCGGCTCTATGCTCTGTTGTACATTCTTCTTCCATAGTAAGCAAGTTTTGCCATTTGTGGAAGGAGAGTGGGTCAGGTCTTCTGACCTTTCTATTTTTAGCTGCTGTTTTTCTGTGGTACTTTATACAAAGAGCACTTGGCATAAAGAGTTGCGTTCCAGGAGACTATTTTCTTGAACATACAAAGTATTTTAAAAGTCTGGTTTATTTGTCTGTGTCAAATGATTAGCACTGCTGTTATCAACAGCTCTAAACTCCACTAAAATATATTTGGCCCATTCTTTCTCTGGTGCAAAACCCACTGAAGTCAGAAGTTGTAACAAGGATGAGTTGCAGGCAATCTTGAATGCAACTGCTGATTAGTCTGAATGTATGAATTCCTGCTTTGGAAAAAAAAGTAAACACTTGACCTTATTTTCCATTTCCATCAACAGATATTACATATACATAGTATTTTGCCCGCTCCATGAAGATTTCTAGGACATGAATCTAGTGCACATGAGTTTACTGTGTTAACAATAGTAAAATAAATAGTTTCCAATAATGAAACTAACCAATCCCAGGCTTCCCCCCAGCCCCAGCCAAATCCTTGGGGCATGTGGGCGGGGGCGAGAATCAAATGGATTTTGTTCAGGGCATCTCCCTCAAGATGGCAGGCAGGACATTCCTGCATCTCCTTTGCAACTGCTACTCCAGTTCTGGGGCTGGAACAGGGGCAAAGACCAAATGCACTATTCTGACTCTGTCAGAAATCCTTCTGAGGCCCTTACTACAGTGGAGACCCTCTGCATCCTGGTGGCAGAGCCATGCCTTTCAGATAAAACCTACCCCTTACTTTACAGACAAACTGTCCATTAAAAACAAAACTAAAAAGCATAACCAGCAATGCTGGAACATAAACCACAGCATCACATGATCATCTTATGAGCTTTGTCCTCTTTTCCCTTGCCTCTTATCCACGACTTGTCACCATCATTTATCTTGCATCATGTACAATAACATTGTGGAGGAAACTGCTCTTTGTTAAACTTCTTCCACCACAACGAAGGAGTTAAAGTGATTTCTCTGCTTCCAAAGGAGTTCAGCTTCTCTGAAACTGAGAATCTGGAAGCTGCAAAATCACGCTTGCCAGAGATGTCTTATCCCTGGCTGGGATTCAGCATACTTTTGAAGAGTAAATTGATATAATTTGGTACACTGCAAAGCATCAAACAACCTGTATTTTCACTAAAATATTCCCATGGTAAAAGAATTCCAGGCTCTCCTCTCTCATCCTCCTTCAAGCTTCACAAACTGAACAATGTGCCACAATATAAACATTTCTCAGACAGAAGGTATAAACATGCCTAGTGAAGTGCACTTAGCAGAAGTTTGCCAAATAGCGTTTCGCTGGTCTTCCGTTAAGGGAAAGCATTTTAAAGAGCAAAACCAACTGTATATAGTCTCTATTATGGCATGCACACACACACTCCACTCCCCTGTCAGCAAGCACATTTTCCCTAGTTCCCAGTGTTTATTCACAAGACAAAGGGGAAGAAGTTGTGGGACCTCTCTGTTAAAATATTGGCAGCACATCACTTGTTTAAATGTAGGCCTGTATCCCTCAAACATTTACACACATGGGCAGTCCCAGTAAACTCAAGTGCCTAAGTGTTTGCAGGGTATGTGAGATTGTCAGCTCTTTGTAACAGGGCACGTGGCCAGATTCTGACCCTACTTACACTGGTGAGAAAAAAAACAAATTTGAAAAGTTCTGCTACATCAGATTAGACTCAGGCTTCATGTGTGATTTGTTTGCAAAATGCCCATAGAACCATATAAATAATAACTACAATCTGTATATCTTTAAGCAACCACTTGTGGTTTACAAAGGGCAATATGTGGTTAGGCAAGTATGCCATAAATTGGCAGTACATTGATTTTAACTCCAGTTTGGCTATATAAATAAGCCACTTTTTTCCTCCTATTTTTTCCTTGGCAGAATAGCTGTATTTAAAGGGGAAACAAAAAAAAAAAAAAAAGCCTTTTTAGTCATCCAGCCTCAGAGTCAACATGAGGTCAAGCTCAGATTGTTAACTCATATGATGTAAATTAAAGTGGCAGACAGTGAGAGCAGATTACACATGGTACGGACATCTGATATTGTCTCTTTCTGATGGATTTCTTCAATCTCTGGGAGAAATGATAACATCTATTAATAGATGTACTAACAGAGTAAGGGCGCACAAAGAATTCCAATAATGTTAGAAAGCAGTTTGTTATAAGATGAAAGGACAGCTGGGAGTAATATCTGTGTAACTTTTTGAGACAAAGTTGTAACAGGAGAGCGAGTGAAAATCTAAAAGTGCACTTGTGATATCAGTTGACATTCAATAGTTCTGTTCTGTACTAATGGCGCTAATGCGAACAAATACCAACATATCTCCTTTGTACTGCTGTCTGAAACAAAAATCCATCGAAATTGATTTACAAATATTCTGATCAGGACACTTTGTATACACAGAGTCATAAAAAATAGCTAGAGAAAAGAGTTAGTAAAATACTCAAGATGCGTATTTGATTCTGTTGTCAGATACACACGAAATTACCATTCTATATGTATACAGAATGGTATATATATGTGTATGTATATTCAAAGAAAGAATAAGACTCAGAAAAGATAAAATGAAATTACTGTATGTTGGTGAACTATTGATTTTATCTGATTCTAACAATGTAATAAAATACTATGGGGCTCATCAAAATCTGATACAAGTCAGTGGACTTTGGATCTAACCCCTATTATAAACAATGAGCAAACATTTACAGTAACTGTAAATTTTTAATAGTAAGGGCCAAATTCAGAATGCATACACACACAGCTCCCATTAAATTCAATAGGATTCATATGAAGGGAAATTGAGGATGAATTTGGCCACATATTTTTATAGTGGAATTTTTCAAATAAGTACCAGACCTTTTTTGTATCTAAATTTTACTCATTTCAAACATCCACCATGACCACCTCAACACCTACACCTCACCATTCAAAATATAAAAAGAAAATCAAAGAACAAAAAAAACAAAAGAAAAAATGTTTTCTTATTGCCTTGTCCAGCAAAAACATCCAGGCAATATATGTCTTTTCCGCATGAGCTTTCGTGGGAGATAATCCCACTTCGTCAGATGCTTCGAAGATCTGATGAAGTGGGATTATCTCCCATGAAAGCTCATGCGAAAAATAAATCTGTTAGTCTTTAAGTGCCACATGACTCCTTGGGTTTTTTTTGCTGGACTAGACTAACACCGCTACCCGCTTGGAAATTGGCAATATATGTCTTGTCCGGTTTTTGTCATCACCTTTGATCCTAAACCAGAGATTTTCTACTGATATAGAACTGGTTCCAAATCCCTCTGAAATATATGTTTTATAATCCATTAAAACATACTTTTTCACATGCAGATGTTTGTATCAGATCTTCAACATACTGCCACCCTAATGGCCAGGTCTGTATTTCCAGTGTTTTAGGAACTGAATGATTCTGTGTTGAGTATTAACATGTAAACCATCCAATTTGTGGCTCTCATAGGACCAGACTGTAGCTGAATTTTGTGCTAAGGTTTTAACGAGAAGGGTGAAGCCCAGTCTGAGCCAGGTCTAGTAGGGGCATGTGCCCAATAGTTGTGGCCCTAATGGTTGGTAAGACATGGGAAATTTGTTCCCCCAACTCTTTTCATCTTAGTGCAGCTCCTAGTGTATTATGTTGCGTAAACACCCGATCAAACTGAGGCTCTGAACAACGTGAAACAAAAAGTTTTGAACTGAGGTTGGGGAAATGAAAAACCTAATTACAAATGTAAAAGCTTCATGGCTCCTTGATTAGATCACACCGATGATTCATAAAGTCGGGGGGAGGGGGGCGGAAGGAATCTATTTCCAGACTTCTTTCTCCTTGGGTCTTACTTTTCCATCCTCTTAGCACAGTATTATCTCCACTCTACTGCTCTCTGCAGCCCCAGTTTTAACTCCACATCAGCCAGCTATAGAGAGGGAAAAACACTGCGCTATCGTAAGGATGTTATATAGAAATATAGTGACAGACAGGGCCTGCCTCAAAGAGCTTATAATCTTATTTAATGCTAGCATTCAACAGGTCCATTAAACTAACCAGCTAGGGATTGGAGAAAAGAGGATGGAATAGCAATACAAATGTGTGCTATAGTGTCTACCTAAATTCACTGAATAAGTAAATTAGAGGCAACTGCAGCTGGTAACTGCTAAACATAATGGTCCTTGTCAGACAGATCTGAGAATCTTAAGCCTCATCTTCATACCTCTTTTCCCAAAATGTCAGTTGTCCCCACAACCTTTCTACAAGGTTCTACAGATTTGTTCCTTCATATATTTTCTTGGGTTTGGTTGTGAACTGATATAGGTATCATTCCCTATTCTCCCTCTACTGGTCAGTCTCAGTGACTGTTTCACTGACTACACTACATTATTTTTAACTTAACCTCTGCTTGCAAGCTTCTGTTAGTTGCTCTTCTTCTTACAACACTCCCTTCCAGCTACCATGTCCACTCATGGTATGTCTTTTACACTTATTCAGCCATATCGTCAACTGTTTTGTAGCCCCTTTAACCTACTTGGATGGAGGAGAGAAATCACATTCTAGCTCCAAAGTAGTAATTCTCGAGGTACGGGAGAATTACCTACTGGAGTAAAGGTGGCAGAAATGGCTTCTGCATCAGCCCTACCTTCTCTTTTGCATAACAGCTTGCTGGGGAAGGAGGAGCAAGGAGCATGACAGAGTTGTGTTCCATTATATTTATCCTCCACTGGCATAAGATCCACTAAAGACCTAACTCTCACTGGTGCCTGTGCAGACCAGTCCACAAATCATATTAGAGTTGTCACCAGAGCATTTAGCCCAGTGTGTCATACTGTGGAGTATAAGTTAAAAGTTGTTGAGGTAAGTGTCATCTGAAAGAGTCTTCAGTCTAAGGTGGAATTTATATATTAAGGAGTTGTAGAAGTTACGTTGTAGCATATTCTCACCTCTGAATTTTGCCTGTGCTGTATAAAATGAACACCAGAACAAGGGGTAATGATTAATAATTTCGGTTTTAAAATTTGTGCTGTGCAAGTATAAAAGCAGGATACCTATGACCCTTCTGTTTTTTCCCATGCTTCTGGAAATAGATTCCTCCCCTCCCCCCCCGTCCTGCAGACTTTATGAATCATCACTGTGATCTAGTCAAGGAGCCACAAAGCTTTTACATTTGTAATTAGGTTTTTCATTTCCCCAACCTCAGTTCAAAACTTCTGTTTCACATTGTTCAGAGCCTCAGTTTGATCGGGTGTTTACACAACATAATACACTAGGAGCTGCACTAAGATGAAAAGAGTTGGGGGAACAAATTTCCCATGTTTTACCAACCATTAGGGTCACAACTACTAGACACATGCCCCTACTAGACCTGGCTCAGACTGCTACATTGCCAGAACCCAGGGGCTAAAGTATAATTTGGCAGGCCCTGGAACCCTCCTAAATTTCCGGGCCCACTTCACCCACCCCACCTACTGCCCCCCAATGCTTGCCCCCACCACCGCTATTGCCCCCCAAATGCCTGCTGCCCCATCCCAGAAACTGCCCCCAAATGCCTGCCCCTACCCCAGCTACTGCCCCCACCCCTGCTACTGCCCCGAAATGCCTCCCACCCCATCCCAGCTACTGCCCCACAAATGCTTGCCTCCCACCCCAGCTACTGCCCCACAAATGCCTGGCCCACTCCAGCTATTGCCCCAAAACACCTGCCCCCATCAGACCCCTCTTTTCCCATGTCCTGCTCAGCCCCTCTCCCCATGTCCCCACTCCAGCCCTCCTAACTCCTCACCCCCCAACTCTCCCATCTTCACTCCACCCCCTTCAGACCCCCAAGCTCCTGCACACCTCTCCAGCCCACCATCCTGACCCCTTCTTCCCACCCTACCCCCCCCATGCTGAGCCACTTGAGGGGAGGCTGGACTCTGCACCACACTCTCTCACCTCCAGGAGCATGTAGACTCTCGAGGGCTGGGGGGGAGGGGGAATTGCCCTTATTCCCCCTCTAGGCTGCACTCTGAGGCTACCTCGCGTGCAGCCTATGCATGTACAAGGGGCCCAACTGGCACTTCACAGCAGGGCAGGCACGTTTCCCCTCTTCTTGTAGTGGTGCCTGCGCTGCTGGAACACGCCAGCTTGATTTTCTATTTCTAGGGCCCCAGAACGCTGGGCCCTCTAAAAATAGTGGGCCCCAGAACACAGCGTTCTGGCTCCATTTTCTATTTTTAGGGGCCCCAGAATGCTGGCCCCCTAAAAATGGTGGGCACCAGAATGGCATTCCAGTGCATTCCAGCATACTTTAACCCCTGCCAGAACCCCATGAGTGCTAGGGGAGCATGCTCCCCCCTGTGAAGTGGATAGTTAGAATAGTGCTAGGGCCTACAATCTGATATCAGGGTCCATTGTGTTAGGTAGCATACAGCTCTGACATAAAGAGCCAAGCCCTTCCCCAAAGAGATCACAAGTTTGATCCATGACAAGAGCCACCAAATAAATAAATAAATAAATAAATCAAATCACAGGGCTGGAAGGGACCTCATGGGATCATCGAGTCCAACCCCTTGGGAATTGAACCCAGGACCTTCTGCATGTTAATGACAAGGAAGAAGAGAAAAGAGAAAGATGAGGAAATGAGCATAGTTCTGCACTGTAAGCAGTAGTCACAGGCACCAGCTACCTGACCATAGCAATGTAAAGGAGGCCAGTCTGGGTCTGTGTCAGTCCAAAGCTGGGGTCCTCAGGGTCATTTCCTTATTCACACTTCTTTTTTTTTTTTTGCTAGGTTAAGTATTTTTTTTAATCCTCTGTATATGTATGTATGTGGTTTTTATTTAGTATTCATTTCCTTCTTTGTTGTCTGAAGTTTCAGAGGGGCATCTGTGTTAGTCTGTATAAAGCAGAAACAAGAGTCCTGTAGCACCCTTAGAAACTAAGAAATTTCCCTGGACATAAGCTTTTGTGGGCTGCAACCCACTTCATCAGATGCAAGTAGACAGTAGCCCATGAAAGCTGTGCCATGCCTGGAGGAGCACAGGGCCCGGGGTCTATCAGCTGGTGGGCTGGCCCGTACTCCAGCCCCTCCTCTGAGCCAGCCATTCTGCCCCCCAGGGGCAGAGTGGGCCAGTCCAGGGCTGGGCTGTGCTCTCCCACCCCACCTCTGGCCAGCCCTCCCAGCCCCCAGGGTGGAACAGCTAGCCCAGGGGAGGGGTGAGAGAGTGGAGCCTGGCCTTTGGACTGGCTTGCTCCACCCCTGGGCCGGCTGTTCCCGATCCTGGGGACAGGGCGGCTGGCCAGAGCAGAGGCCAGGTTTCGTGCTCCTGCACCCTCTGCCCGCTGCTTTCAACTCCATGTTGAAGGCAGTGGGGAGGGGTGAGGGACAGCACGGCTGTAGGGGGCAGTGGTGTGGGCTCCGTGCTGCTCTGCTCATGGCAGGACAGCACTGGGCCCATGGAATCACAGGGCTGAGACAATCGCCCCTCTCGCCTCATCCCCAAGGACAGCCCTGCATGAAAACTTATGCCCAAAGAATTTAGCTACTCTTTATGGCACCACAGGACTCTCATCATTTTTGTTGCCTCAGAGTCCTCTCAATTCTATTGGTAGTGTCTGTGACAGACTTTCACTAGGAATACGTGGAGGCTGTACATGAGTCAATCTTTACAGGATATAGGCCTAAATTGAGGCCATATCAGTGCAGACCTTCTCTCTTTAGTTGCACAGCTGTAGTGAACTGGAAATCAGTCAACAATTAAGCTGAGGAGAGGAATGGGAGCCAGCATCCTCTCTGTTACCTCCTGTAAATCCTACTCTGCCAGGGTAAAAAGCAAAGAACACACTTTGGCCCTAAAGTCAGAAGATGTAACGCTGAATGCAAATAGAATGCAGGTCTATAGAGTAGGAGGGTGCGTGCCATTATTATATACACACTTTTCAGATTAGAACTACACTTTAAATTCTAAAAAATGTCATGAATGTAACATTAAGTTGACAATGCATACACGAAAAAACAACAGGAAAATGGAAGTATTCACGATCAGATTGCATGAATGTAGTTTTGGAGATCTACTGTTTCAGTATACCTGTATATAGAGACCCGTACACACATGCCCATGCACACACAGGGTGCATCTGCTAACCAATGGCCGGAGTAGTCAGATGCCCAACTGTGAAAAGATATCTCCAGCATCAGCATCTGTCTACTTGGCAAATTTACCAGTTATTTGTTGCATTGGCTTTGCTTCTGGGTCTATCACATGATTAGGATGGTGCTATGCTTTCAAAACTGCTTTGTCGTCCTAATGACCATTGCTTTTACTTTCCTTTGGAATACAAGATGTTGTCTGTTTGTGTGGGAAGAAGAAACTACATGTTTTTTGTGAAATATGCTCTTCTGAGATAAACCAACAGCTGACATGAGATACAAACTTCAAGATGACTAATTACTTAAAAGAATGTTTATCATAAATGGCACATTAATGATTGTGACTCTCTGCAGTTACTATTTATCACTTAATGAATCCTTGGCTGCTTTCTGGAGTGTTATTTTTCCAGGATACCGTATCAATTTAAAACTCATAGGTCATTACTGTGTCACATGGGTATGCAACACATAAAAATCAAGCCCCAAAGATATTTACAAATCTGATCCTACACATTTGTTTACAATATAAGTGTAGTAGAATCTCCCCCCCTCCCTTTGGGTATATCTACACTGGGGCTTTAAGTCAACTTAAATAAAGTCCTGTCTATATTTAGCAAGTGCTTAAGTCGACTTAATAACTCCTGCCCTGTAAATTGGCTTAAGCTTTGAAGCCAACTTTTCAGAGCAGGCCCCTCCCCCTTCCCTACCCCAGGGTGTGATTGGGCTGGGGCCTGATCCGGCCAGGGGGCCCAATCTGACTCCAGCCCTGCGGTGAGGATCTGGGGCCGGATTGGCTGCCAGTCCCTCACTGCAAGCAGCCAGGGGCATGGGTCCCAACATCACCCCTGGCTGCCTGGAGGGTCCCGACATCGCCCCTGGCAGGCAGCTCCGCAACCTGGTCAATTTCACAGAAATTGTGAATTGTTTAGTCGACTTCCAGGGCCCCCCTGCAGTGTAGACATAGCCTTTCTGCCTGAGTTTCCCCACTGTCATATAAACCATTGGCCAACTGTCTGGCCAATCCAACAACATGTCATTCCTTTTTCTGAGGCATGCATTTATTGTGAAACCACAGTTCAGTATTAAACAAGAGGGGTAAACCAGATCTTGATGCATGTCTCCTTCAAAGGCCTCTGCCTCAGAAGCAGCCTACTGAGTCCTACTCAGCGAGTATCCCTAGCCAGGTCTTTCATCTGCTTGGCATGGCAAGTTCCCTTCCAGATCCTTTCTTAACCCCCTCCGACAAACACCTTGCTGTAGCTCCTGTGCCTCAATGTGTAGCTTGTTGGGTTTTTATCTCACCAGTGGGGAGGCAGCTGATTAATCACAGACAGCAACTAAGCTCATCTCCCTTAAAGCACCAGCACTCCAACAATAAGGTATTAACATCTTGATTTATTAGAATGGAAAGAATATTAAAAATACAATTGATTTGTCACTATTTATATTTCATTTAATTTATTTCATTATTCTCTGATTGGAAAATAAAAATCCATGAAGATAGGTTCAGGTGGATTACTATTACAGCAAGTTTCACTTTCAGATTCTGAATGCTGGCAAATTTGGCTTTCCAATCAGTTGTCTGTGCTGTTCATATGCTTTTAGAGGTGCAGCACAGGATCTCACCTCCTGCGTCTGAGCATCCAAGGAGATTTTGGCCCTTCGTATTTATGCCTGATCATCTTGATCATTTTCTCCATTATGAAGGACTTCTTTTAAATGAAGGAGCTGGCTCACTCCAGACCTTTAATTGTTCTAGGCTATGTCTCAGTGCTTGCAAGTTAGTTCGAATTAAGCCTCCTTAAGTTGAACTAACAGTCCCTGTCTATACTAGGCTTTCATTAATTCAGATTAAGGCATTTCTTAATTTGAACTAATGAAAGCGTAGCTCAGACTAGTAAAACCTGCCCTTTAGGTTGAACTAAGCCCTTAGTTCGATCCTTAGTTCAAACTTGGCACAGTGTGGACAGTTAAGTCCACTTTGTTAGTTTGAACTAAGGGCAGTTAGTTTGAATTAACAAAGCAGGTTAAGTCAAATTAACTGTAATTTGACTTAGTCCACATTGTTAATTCAAACTAATAACTCAAATGTAGTTTGAACTACATTCAAACTTGTTAGTTCAAAATAACAAATTCGAGCTAAGTTTGGGAAGCGTAGACATTGCCCTGTTGCCTTCACCTCAGCGCAGCTACTTTCTTAAAGAACACCTCATCCGCTATATTAAGTTTTCCAGGCTCTGAAACATAACTTCAGTGAGACCCTATAAAGTTCAACACTAATTACAATCAACACTTGCACTTTTGCTAGCTCTGCAGTACTCACCTCAGTTGAAACCATTTCTGTATGGTGCTGCCACTCTCAGGCAAATGCCTTGTGATCTACATTTACATTAGAAGATGCATTTAGTAATGCATTCCTTAGGAACCATACTGCTCAGTTTTAATTGTAAAAAGAGACAGACTTTGGCCTTAATAGGAATCTTGTGTTAACAACATATCAAACTTGCATTGTTTGTTGTTCCTTCATAATCTGATATTATTCTTTAAAACAATTTTTACCCCAAGAATTGTGTAGTCTATTTTTATATCTTTTTAAATTATTTTGACTAGGTACATAGCAGATTTGACACCTCTGCTGAGTTTACTTTTCCTTTTATTTTGTGCTTCTTCTATCATTTTGAACACTTAGCACACATTTTATTGGAAAATATACAGATTCAACTGTTTCCAGTTGTATATTTTAATTCCTTGTACCTCATATTTTGTATTTATTCAGTAAACGGTCTCCCAAAAGCATGCTATCTCCCCCAGACTAAAAGTATATAACCGATCCTTTGTGTTTTATTTACAAGTGCATTTCTCCCATTTTCAAAAGTGACTTGGGTCCAAATATTTAAATATATTTAGGCACCTAAAAATACAGACAGATTACAGTGGAATTTTTTAAATTGTCAAAGACTCAAGGTACAAGATTTTTAACTATTTAAATCTTGCTATGCTTAGTGTCTAGCCCTCTAAATTCCATAGAGAAATGATAGAATTTAGATTTCAAAGTTCCTCTTGAAAATGAGATTGGCTTGGCTGCCTAAAGAGCATTCAGCAGCAGCCAGAGTACTATTTACTGCATACAGAATTTTTCTTTAAAAAAAAAAAAAAGGCAACTAACAAATAGAATGTGGACTTTAAGCTATCTTAGATTCAGGACTTCCAGGTCTTACAAAGTCAGTTTCATACTTCACCTTCTGGGAGTTTGACCCTGTGTTTTATTTTACTGATATATTCTGGTAACCACTTTTAAGATGTCTTCATAGTCTTGTAGTATATCTTCCATCTATAAAAGGCACACTGTGTACCTAATTTCTATGAAACCATTTTGTCAGATCATCAGCTTTCCCTCTCTCATCTAAAATTATTTCATTTGCTAACATTAGGCACAAAGTGACTCCTGTGATATTCTCAGAAGAAAAATTATTCAATTCTGAGCTATTTGCTAATATATGTAAGGTACTATGGCAGATGCCTATGCTCCTGCTTTTGTGATATTAATTAATAAGGATATTATTCCATAATTCTCTGGGTTATAGTCCCAGAACACATGCTTATAAGTTTCTCCTGCTCCAGCATAATATATTTTCATGTGATCTCAATTTGTGCAAGTGTTTGGGTGCCTAGTACGATCTGTAAAGTGCACTGAATTGTGTTTAATTTAACAATCCTTGTTAACGAATAGCCATCTCCTGATACAATTTCCTCTAAATATCGAGACCCCAATCCATCATCCTTTCCCTATTTTAAATACGGACATTATCCTTCCCCCCTGAGAATGACACCAAGATGCTTCTACTGCCCCCAAACTAATGCAATATTCCACATTGCTTTCTCCAACCTGTCCCATTCAGTTTTTGATTTATTTCTCCTCCGAGGTCATTTGCTGCTCTTCAGAAGCTTTCATTTTTCTTGACTATGCCCAGTAACATTTATAACAGCACCAGTTACAGCAGATATGGTACCATGACTCTAACCCGAGCTTGGCCCTGGTACAGAAACTAAGTGGACAGAGTTCAGGAATTAGAAACAGACTCATGGTCCTAGATAATATTTTCTCTGGGATTTTTATACTTAGCCTTTCCATCAAAGGTATCACCATTTCTAAAGGGCTTGTCACTGGGAGTGGCAGATCATGAAACTGCACACTAAATCTGCACTAAATACACTGAAATGGAGCCAGTTGTGTATGAAAAGCCAGTGCAGGAGAAAAGCGTATGAGGAGCTCTGTTTGGCTTCCCTGTGTAGTAAAGCTGCAATATGTTCCTTCTCACGGAGAGGTGCTCTACATGCAAAGTTTGTCCTCTTTCACTGTTCTGAGCATCTGACATTAGTCTTTTCAGACAAAAGAGAGCAAACACTCAAGATGTAGGATTGTGAGAGTGTGGGGGCACCCAGCTCTTGCAAGGGCTGGCACACTCTCCCCTCTCTGTTTCTATCTTGCCTGTCCCAATGGGTCAGCTCCCTCCAGAGTTACTGGCCCCTCAGGCGGGGCTGCCAAACAACACAGTCACTAGTTTGAGGGGAGCTAGCAGTCACAGGGATCAGGTGAGTCAGCTGCTTCAGGCATCAGGCAACTGCTGGCTGCATTGCCCAGGAGGGCAGGAGAGAAGGTGGGGGACACCGGCACACCCATCTTCACTGTGACCCATCCCAGGGCTTCTGAGTTGGCCAGGGGGTCAGCAGCATTCCACTTGCAACACACTGACCCCGACGTTGGGCCCAGGACAGAGCATCTGGGGTGTAGCTCCCCCGGGCTACCTCCTACCCTTTCTCCCAGCAGTACCTGCTTGCTCTTGTCAGCATAGTTCCCCATGGGCAGGATCCCCCTCCATCTCATCTGGAGGCAGCAGGTGCCACAGCTCACCAGGGTTGTCTGCAAGGGGTAGTTCCTCCAGGTCGCAGCCGGCTGGAGTCTCTCCCTGCTTGTCAGCGGCAGGCAGCTCTTCCAAGTCCATGGTCTTGGACAGGATTACCAGGCCCTCCGGGCCAGCTCATTCCAGGGGTGTCTCTGGGCTTCCAGTCTGAGGGGCCATTTCCCAGTAACTGTTGTCCAGCCATCCGCCGTCATAGGGACTGGGTGCCAGGTTGCATGCGGGAACTGGCTTCTAGCCCCCAGGCAGTTCCTCCGTAGGGTACTGGTCCCAGGGTTAGGGAAGCTCCTGTGGAAGCGAAGAGATGTCCTGTCTTCCATTTATACATCTTCTCCCACTCCTTAACTTCTGGTCTGACAGAGAGGTAGCCCCCAACTTCTCCCAGAAGTGTCTGGCCCTTTTCTCCTTGCCTGCCCCTGAGGAGGGCCATGCCTCCTCACTACAAAGACTGAGCCCCTCATTAACACTCTAAATTCTGGTCATGACTCCTGTGCATCTTCCAGGCTACAAATGTCCTGGTTTTAAGATTTCAGACAGCAAATGATCTTATATTCCAGCAGTGAGGGCAGATCCTTCAAAGGTGCTAGATGCTTTCATATCACACTGATGTCTGTGGGAATTAAGGGAGAGATTAAGAAGTACTCAGGCAGCTATTGGAGTTTTCAAAAGCATCTTGGCATTTAACTAACCGCTGAGATCAACAGCAATTAGGTGCATCTGAAAAATCCACTAGGCCTAAATACCTTTAAAAATCTGTTTCTAAAGGTGCACAATACCTTAAAAGAGGTTGTTAGAATCTCGCAAAACTGGGGCGTATTTTGCCTGGTATCACAGAAAAAGTGTGAAATTCCCAGTGTTTTGGGCACATTTTTTTTTCTTTTTTGTTAATTCATCCAGGCATATACTTTTTGTCCTCATCAGGAACTCAATAGAAACAAACCAGGCCTGTAAAATAACTAATCTGCCTGCACAGTGAGGGACTGCAAAATGTTTAACCTTTATCATTTTATTCATTATTTCACCTAAACCAAATAAAGATTTGCTCAAGCTCTGAGGGTAACACTGCAATGAAGGAAACAATTTGTCATGTTAGTAGCTTTGCTACTTGATGCTCATTTTTGCTGGGCACATGAAATATGACAGTCATTACCCATGAAAGCTTATGCAATAAATAGATTTGTTAGTTTTTAAAAGTGCCACAGGCTTCCTTGTTTGTTTTGCTGAAATAAACTAACCCGGCTAACCCTACAGAACTATTCTAAAATTCTGTAGCTTGTTTCATTGGGTTACATTAGGGAAAAAAAAATCTTTGAAAAGTAGCAACATCCAACCAAAAGAATGTTTGTCAGCAAAAAAGTGATTGAACACACAGAGCTGAAAATGGAGCATTTAAATTAATTTAAACTCTAATGCTTGAAAAAAAAAAATGTTGGTAGTGTGAATTGCCTCCCAAATCTGTAGTTCCCTGATGTGTCAGTAGGTTGCAGCAGAGTGCTGAATACAGTCTGAAATCAACACTTCAAAATATTATATTCAAGGCAGGAGGATCCTCTGACAAAAATGTATGTGATAGCATGGTAACTCATAGTTACCTGGAAGGTTTTGTGCTAAATGAACTTACATATCAATATCACACACACCACACATACACACACTCATACCCCTTGCTATGTATTAGTAAGAGCTGAACAATGTGAATATTAATCTTACAGCTTCTTTAGTGGCAGATGGAATGACAACACTAACAAGGGTCCAAATAAGAGGACCAAATTCTGCAGTTCGAATTTGCTTGATTAAAGATTTTTTCCCCCAAAATTTGCAATATAGGGGAATTCAAGAGTTTATAAGAAATTAGATTAATTTGAGTGATAGAGCTGTATACACTGGTGAATGACCTAGACAAAAAGTAAAATTTGGCAGAAAAGAGGCTCATCTAGTACTTTGATAATAAAGCAGCCATATGGAATTGTTCCCTTGATAATGCATTTGGACATTAGAAGAAAGAAACAGTATTTCAATCAAAGCTCTAAGCAGTTATTAGTGGGGTCTCTGTTCCCTTCAGTTGTTCTTTGTCTCTAATTTGGATGCAAGTAATAATTCCACAGCTGTATCTTGTGAAGCCAATTACAAATCTATAAGTCTCTATATTTAGATTGCATACAAACACACACAAAGATTAACAAAGACATAAAGAACACTACTTAGCCTTTAGCAAAAATCATACAAAAGAGCTAATGAAGCTTACTCTAATAGGCCTTACAGAGTGACCAGCTGTAAACCTGCATTTGTATTCCACAACTAAGATGCTCATTGTTGAGGAGAAAGTTACTCTTCTTCAAAAGGTATCGAGTTACTCTTTGGAGGCATTCAAGTAGGCAGCATCAGTTCCTTCCTCCCAAAAGCAATGCTCTCTAACTGAATCTATTAATCTCACTCATGATTTTTTTAGTTTAAGTCAAGCTAGGGTTTAATTGGTTACCCAAGGGTGTCCAGTACTACAGGTGTACTGCTGTCAAAGGTGACGATGACATTCATATACTTCCTGATTTCCGCTAGCCAACCACCTAATCCTCTATCTGTATCACTTCTTACCATTATGGTTTTTATGTGTAATGACAAGTTGAACCAGGTGGGCAGGAATTTCCAGGGCAAAGATGACTGTTGCAAACAAATTTTGCCTGATAGTTTATATGGCAGTGCTGTAACACTGAAGACAAATTTGAAGTCAGATTTTAAGAAACATAATACCTTGCCATTTCAGATCAATTACACCTTACTCTTGGCAAATCTGTAGTTCCCCCATAGATCAGTACACTGCAGCAGAATGCTAAATACAGTCTGAAATCAGCCCCCTGCATCTGTTAAGGTTCTGGGTCAGCCCATGATAAAAAGATTCTGGCTGAACTGATGGATGAGTTCTTCATCCACAGGATGCATGACTATTCTCATGATGTGGTTTATTGAAGATATTCTGAAAGTGCTGATGACAGAATACTGCTATCCATCTTAGAGATGTAACAGATGACTGTCACCCATCACTACTTTCTTGAAGTGATGTGGAAGTTAAAACTAGAACCATTTCATGCATAACTCTTAACTCCTGCTAACTGCCTGAAGTGGAACACTAGTATCTCACTGTAGTGCAACAAATAGGGTAGTATCCCTTTAAATAGTCTTTGATCCCTTTAGTGGTGCACACTGTGTTCTACGATTTCTAAACTAGCAGAACCCAGGCAGAATAGCTCTGTGTGTGTGTGTGTGCGTGCGTGCGCGCACGCATGTGCACACACGTGTTTATAGCTAGATATTTCATGTGATGTATATTCAGAAAATGGTTAATTTATGCTCCACTGAGCCCATGTGGCTTCTCCATATTATGTTAGTCCTATAAAGAGAAAAAGGCAACATCCATGATCAACAGAGTCAAAATACTTTTTTCTCATCTTAGTTAGCAAAAACAAGAATCATAAATTATGGATACAAATACTAGCAGCACTCAGACGGTACTGATGGCTCTACATTTCCTTTACGTCCTACGCAATTTACTTCATATCTCAATGTCCCAGTCTCAAGCTGAAATTAGCACCTGAACTAAAAATAACTCCGTGGAGAGAAATGCAGGAATCACTCAGGAGACCTTATGAACAGAAAAACCATTTGTACTTTCCCTTGGGAAATGCACAATAACCATATACTTACATATAAGAAAATGGACAAAACCTAAACAGAGCTGCAGGGATAAGGCCAATTACCAGATCCTGATTATTAATTACCTGGCTTCTGAGGTCTGGAATTCTCATTTGCAATGTGATTGCCACCCACCTAAAACTTCACTCAAGAACCCGCTTAGACACAGTGTATGGAGTTGGTTGGAAAATGCTCCAGTGAGTTTCTCAACCAGCCATTTTAAAACTCTCAGATGAAAGTTATCTTGACCTGATTTAAAGATATCTTACTACAGTACAGGGATCTTAAAGTCAAATCACCATGAGGACCGCAGAAGGGTCCAATGAGGACTAGTACGTTAGCCCAAGGGCCACACCACTGAAACCTTTTCATACAATGATATTGCAAATATTGGTAATGATAGTGTCACTGCAGGCCACAGAAAATAACTTCAGGGGTTGCATGTGGCCCACGGGCCATGTGTTTTAGACCCCTGCTATAGTAGTTTCTGTTTAACATCTACCAGAGATACTAAGAGTATTACAATTAATCATCTGTTTTTCCCAAATACAGAACAAAATATTTATTGAACACCTCTGCCTTTTTTGTATTAGCAATAGTAGACTCAATTATATCTAGTAATGGAAAAGTATCCCTCTCAGGATTCTGGGTTTTGTTTATTTTTTGAAATGCTTCTTATTATCCTCCTAAACTCTGCTGGTCATTGCTTCTTCTTTAATTCCATTGGCTTCCCTTTTTGATTTCCTATAGTTCCTAACTTCTGACATATTTATTACTGTCAATGTCCTCTTTCTTCCATTTGTTGTGGGTTTTTTTAATCATTATTTTTACACCTATTTTCACTTCCCCTGCAAACCATGTTGGGTTTCTAACTAGCATGGCCTTATTCCTCATTTTTGGAATTGTGTCTTTTTTAGCCTCTCTCAAGATGTCCTTAAATGATTCCCAATTATCATTCACATTTTTCAGATTAAATTCTTCCTCCCAGGTGATTTGACTCAATTGTTTTCAGCTTTGTGAAATTGGAACTTTAAAAAAAGAATCATACATCCTTCCTCTTAACCTTTATTTATATTAAAAACCCCTACCCTTATTAAAAAACTTCATTTCAAATGGTCCCAAAACCATATTTAAAAGAATAAAATTATCTCCAATCTACAGGGAAACATCTTATATTAAAAATAATCCCCTTATTAGAAGCCATGTATTAAAAAAATTCCAGTAGATGTGAGCTTTAGTCTGGCTCTCTAGAAATTAAATGATTTATTCAAGATGTGCATATTTTCATGTTACTTGCTTTCTCTTGATGACTATTCCAGTAGGTTTCCTAAAATACTGAATTAATGAATATGAAGAGATGGTCGCAATATTTTTTTGTTAATGACAAATGCCAAGAGGCTAGGTTTATGAAGTGGGAGGTACTGTTTGGTAATTTCTAATTTCCCTCAAGTTTTCTGGACTCCAGTACTGGATGTCCAGTACTAAGGATCCCCCCTTGGGAACTGAAGCATGGCTTCATGCCAAGAATTCATTTCTGAACTGAAAACATGATGGCTATATTTTAAAGGCTTTTGGTGTTCATAAAGTCCCTTAAGAAACCTGAACAAATTGATGTTTATTAAATCTGTTTAACTGATACTGTTGCTAAAAATTGGAGGGCCTCTGCTTGGCAGCCTAACTACTCTAGAGTTGTCTGAAGCTCGGGGCTGACAGGCAGCCATCCAACAAAGAGCACTGGGAAATTGAAAGTGGAGACTCAAAGAGATCCTCCAGAAAGAAACATTAAAGAAATTTCATACAAATATTATTAGACTCGGATATAGGAACAAAGGATTCAAAGTAGTGAATATAAATTTGGGGTGATTCTATTAGCATGCATGCTGTTACTCTGGCCTTACCCTGCTGCAACGGAGCAAAATTTGGCCAAAGAGTGACTTTATTCTCTAATATACAATACTCGTTAAGCCCTGGGTTTAAAAGATATATATTTATAAGGAATTAAAGGCTGGAAGCAATTACTTTTCAACATGGATGCTACCCTCTGTAACTCACATTAGCACCTTGAAAACCCTCCCCCAGTGTTCAATGGGATGATTATTTTTTCTTGATGAAGTATTCCTTGTGAGGTATCATTTTAAACATTTTGATTGTTAAACATCAAAATCCTGTTGGATTTTATGTACTGTCACTGTGTGTTTAAAGTTATAATGTCTTGCCATATGTTTTACTGAAATATGTTGTGAAATTGGGAGACACCCATAGTCAACCTTTCAATAGCAAGAAAGGACCAGCCAGATATAATGGCTCATTAAAGAAGACTTCTCAGAGAAGCATATAGGCAAAGGAGACTGCCTGACCACTGAGGGCTGCCTGAATTGCATGTCACAACAAGAAATCTTTCTAGCTGCTAGAAGAAAGTATAAAAAGAAAAAAAAGAAAAAAAAAAAAAAAGGACAGTGACAATGACTTGGCCTCTCCGGTCCCTCCCATCTCAACAGCTGGAAGATCATCTGTTATACAAAGACTTAGAACTAAGGAGATTGACCTTGGCTGGAAAAAGGAGTCCAGTTTGCATACCGAGGCACTATAACGGCTTGTACTGTCTGTCAGGGTGAGTGAGACACTGCTTGAATCAAACCCTACTTTGTAGAAGTAGACTGCATGCTTATTTTTTTATTTCCATAAGTTAACTGCCTGCAAACTCTGTCTACCACTTATAATCAATCTTTCTGTAGTTAATAAACCTGTTTTACATTTTACCTAAACATCTGTGAAGTTCTTGAGAAATCTCAGCTCAGTTTCCAAAGGCTAGTATTTGTGCATTCCACACTGAGGAAGTGGTGAACTAAAGCAAAGGTTTTCAAGCCACTGGTCTGGACCCAGTACTGGGTTCCAGCACCCCCTGCTGCTGTTGCCAAAAGACTGGAGTGTATTGCTCAAACTGTTGGGTTGTAGTCATAAATCATTTTTTTCAATTGGGTCCCAAGAAAAAAAGAATTTGAAAACCACTGAACTAAAGAACTTACATTGGTCATGGGAGCCTTGAGCAGTGTAAAATGGTACAATCCTGATATGTAGGGCTGATGCTAGGGCTGGTTGGGGGGAGCAGAATTGGCTGGAGCCTCTCTGTTGATGGTCCATGAGTGGCTGGGAAATCACTCATGTAACTCAGTTGAGCGTGTCTCTGTCTGTGTAAGTGCAGTGCCTGTCAGAGATGTGTAGCTTGGCGTCAGCCTGAGAGTGACAGAAGCAGTCAATATGATGCATTTGGAGGGTTCAGCCATCCCACACTCCAGGTTGCTCCCCTGAAACCTCATCATAAAGGCTTCATGGAAAATAAATCCTGTCAAATTAATTAGGTTTCTTAAAAATGAGATTTCAAGTTTGGTGCATAGAAGTAATAGTGTTGATGTAATAGCTTTAGACTTCTCTAAGACATTTGATTTGGTACCACTCCACATTTTGATTTTAAAACAACTAGAAGAAAAACCTCCACAAAATTAACAAGACACACATTAAATGAATTAAAAAACCAGCTAACCGACAGGTCTCAAAATGGATTTGTACACACGGCATCACCACCAAGCAGGTGTGTTTCTAGAGGGAACCCTCAGTGATCAGTTCTTGGCCCTATGCTATCTGTTATTTTTAACAATGACCTGAAAGAAAAAACACAAAATCATTGCTGTTTAAGTTTGCGGACAACACAAACATTGGGACAGTGGTAAATAATGAAGAGGATAAATAACTGATACACAGCAATCCAGATCACTTGGCAAACTGGGCACAAGCAGTCAATACACACTTTAATACAGCCCAGTGTAAAGTTATACCCTAGGAACAAAGAACTTAGAGTCTGCAATCCTGTAAGTACAGCCTCTCCTGGGAAGCACTGACTTTGGGGAAAGGGGACTTGGGGGTCCTGCTGGAAAATTAGTGGAAGATGAACTCTGAGTGCAATGCTACAGCCAAAAAAGGGCCAGTGGTGATCCTCACACATATATACAATAATCTCAACTAGGAATAAAGGAGGCATGTGACACTAGGGCAACCTTTACTGTAAAAGTTCTGATGTCCACAATTCAAGAGGGATGTTAATCAGTTGGAAAGGGCTCAGCAAAGAATGATTAAAGAATTGGGAAACATGCTTGATAGATTCAGTCCCTTGAATATCTCTATTTAGCTTAACAATGAGAAGCTCAAGGGGTAATTTAGGCACAACTCTGTGGGGGAATAAATCTTTGATGCTGGGCATCTCACATTTAACAGACCAAGGTATAAAAAAGTCCACCGGTTAGAAGTAGAAGCTAAACAAATTCAGACAGAAAATAAATGGTGAGGTTAATTAGCCATTAGAATGATTCACCAAGGTTGTAATGGATTCACTATCACTAACTATTTTAAAAATCAAGTTTGGATACTCACATTTAAATAGGAATTATGTGAGAAAGTTCTATGGTATATAAGAAATCAGACTAGAAAAAGATCACAGCGGTCCCTTCTGTATAACCCATGCTCTAAAATGCATACAAATCTGGAGGACCAAAACTGCCTTCTTGGGGCACCCAAAACTGTCACTGGCTTTACTAGATATTTTGCAAGTAATGCAGGATCAAGCCCTTAGTACATACAAATGTAACACCGACGTAACCAGATTGAGTCTGCCTTGCAGGCGGCTCTGACCAGAGAAAGGGTGTGTGCGGGGACACAGCAAGGAGAGCCCCTTTGCCCCCAGGGGCACCTGTTCCACACCCCCAGAGTGACCACACACACACTGGGATAGCGCAGGGATTATGGGAACAGGGAAGGTTTATTTACAGAGGTGTAAAGGGGAAACCAACAGGGGAGATGGGGCAGCAGTAACACAGAGTAACAGCTAACACAGGGCCCTGCAAGGCCCAACAATGCAGCAGGCTGGAGGCAGACGGGAGCTCTGCTTCTGCACCATGAGTTCAGGAGTCCCAGCACAGCTCCAGTCCAGAGTTCAGTCCAGCAACTCCTAGTCTTCAGCGCCAGCACTTTCCCACCAAAAGAAACCCTCTGATGCCTCTTCTGCCGGTCTCTGCAAACCCAGAGCGACACCCTCCCCACTTAACTAACTACAACCTCCCCCCTGAGTCCAGGTGCTGTACTCACGGCCCCACAGCTCCAGATGGCCGGTCACTGGATGCTGCTCTGTCCTTGGGCGACTCTCCCCAGCATAGTGTCCTTCTGTGGGGCTGGCCTGGCATCCCAGTTTCAGGTGTTTTGTCTTCCCTGGCTTCAGGCAGGGCCTCCCTCTCTCTTCCTCCTTCCCAGGCCTCCGGCTCCAGCCCCAGCCTCCTCCTCAGCTCCACAACCTCTCCCACAGGGCAAAAATTTAAAGGGACCACACTCCTTAAAACCCCAGAGGGGTTACACTCTCCCCCCCTTCAAAAGAAAAGGATCCTTGGTGTCCCCAACAAGGAGGGCAGTTTCAGTCCATGGATTCCCAGCAGGAGACCCAGGGCCCCCACTGATCAGGAGTATCGCAATTGCCCAACTCTTGGGACACTGAGTGGTGGAACAGGTTTCCCGTGAGGCAACTCACCCCCGGGGTACTCCAGAGATTTTTACTTCACTGGGTTCTTCCAACCGATCGTATGTCAGCACACACCTGGGCTCCCTTTCCTAGAGGTACGTCTAAGTTGGCTGGCAGGCATCGACTGCTGTGGCACTATTGAACATGGGGGCATGGTGACAGATCCTTGAGGTGTAAAAGCAGGGGCATCAGGATCTAAAGTGGCTGTATGGGGTACAGGGTTCTCCTCCTCATCAGGCCCTTGGTGAGTCTCCACAGATTCGGCCAGTGAACCCTCTGGGACACCTACTGTGGGTTCTTGCCCTCCCCCATCTCTTTGTGCAATGTTGGAAAGATCTGGTGTGGTTGAAACTTCTCCAAAAGGACATTGGCTGAACACTAGTTCTTCCTCACTCTTTGAGGAGCCAGGTGTTTGCAAAGTCCTATTATAGCCGCGTTGCTGGGATTGTGTCCAACTTGCAGGACCGGGGGGCTCAGAAACTGTGGGAACATTCTCATTCTCACTCTCTGAGGCGCTGGGTGTTTGCAAAATCCTGTTAGATCTCCGTCATTTGGATCGTGTACGACTAGCAGGACCAGGGGCCTTAGAGACTGTGGGATCATTCTCATCGGGAAACAATACCTGTCCAACTGGTAACAGGTAATTCTGGTGTAGAGTTTTAGTGGGGCCACGACTGCCCTCCAGGCGTATCCGATACACTGGTAGATCTCCCAGTTTCTCCTCAATGACATATGGGTGTGACTCCCAACGATCAGCAATTTTGTGTTTTTCCTGTAATCCCAGATTTTGGGCCAGCACCCGATCACCAATCTGAAGTTCCCGTTGCCTCACTCGCTGATTATATCGCAATTTGTTTCTTTGATTCTGTTGGCCGCAAGCTTGTGTTGCTATCCGATATGCCTCCTTCAATTGGTCTTTTAGGCGAGCCACATACTTCAAACATGTTTCAGGGAGTGCCCCATTGGAAGACACTCCAAAACAGAGGTCAACTGGCAGCCGTGCCTCTCGACCAAACATCAACATGTATGGTGTGTAGCCAATTGCCTCATGCCGAGTGCAGTTATAGGCATGTACCAAGTGCTCCACGTGCTGGCTCCAGGATTTTTTCTGGTGAGGCTCTAGGGTTCCCAGCATGTTGAGCAGCATGCTGTTGAATCGTTCAGGCAGTGGGTCCCCTTGTGGATGATAAGGGGTGGTGTGTGATTTTTTGATCCCCATGATTGTACAAAGTTCTTTTATTAATTGACTTTCGAAATCCCGTCCCTGGTCTGAGCGTAGTCTTGCAGGCAACCCATAGTGAACAAAGAACTTGTCCCAAAGGATCTTGGCAATTGTGGAAGCTTTTTGATTTTTTGTTGGATAAGCCTGAGCATAACAAGTAAAATGGTCGGTTACCACCAGGATATTTGCAATACCCTGGCGATCAGGCTCTAATGACAGAAAGTCCAAACAGACAAGCTCCATGGGTGCTGAACTTGTGATATTGACAAGAGGGGCTGTTTTCTTAGGCAAAGTCTTTCATCGGATGCATCGGGTACGAGTGTGTACATGGTGGGCAATGTCACGCCCCATCCAGGGCCAATAGAACCTTGCCTTAATTAAGGCCTCTAATCGTTCTACTCCCAGGTGACCCATTCAATCATGGCAGGCCTCCAATGCATCTTGCCGATACTTTTGTGGTAGTACCAACTGCTTTGGGTGAGGTCTCGGGGAATGCTTTTTCCCCCCTCGATAAAGTCACCCACCTCGGACCAATAAGCAATCCCATTCCTTCAGCAAAAGGACCTCCTCTGGATGACTGGGTCGAATACTCTTGGGATCCTTTCCCCTTTCCAATCCATAAAGGACATCTTTCATTCGTGGATCAGCCCTCTGGGTATGTTCCACCTCCCAAACCTTTAGTCTGGGCAATTGAGTATCCTGTACTCTACTAAAACTTGAGTAGGCTATGGGAATGGCTTGGGGGGGCACCCCCAAGCAGTCAATTGCTCATTTCCCATTGGCCGTGGAGTGTTCCTCCACAACAAATACTTGTTGGCATAAAGCTCTCAATTCAGGGGTACCCACATTCATCCAGTTATTTGGTGACAAGTCTTTAATGTGAGACTGACGAGGCAAGGCATCTGCATCTATGTTTGTTCGACCCGGACAATACTGAAGGGTGAAATCATAAGCAGAGAGTGCCGCTAACCACCGATGTCCTGCTACAGGTAATTTTGCTGTTGTCTTGATATATGTCAGAGGGTTATCATCAGTCTTTACAATAAACTTTGCTCCATACAGGTAGTCATGAAACCTCTCTGTCACAGCCCATTTTAACGCCAGGAACTTCACTTGATGAGCAGGGTAGTTTCTCTCTGATGGTGTAAGGCCTCGACTTGCAAAAGCTACGGGTCGAAGTTTGCCTTCATGCTCTTGATAAAGGACAGCTCCTAAACCAGTGTAGCTTGCATCAACATGGAGCTCATATGGCTGAGTGGGGTCAGCATACACCAAAACAGGTGCTTGAGTAAGCTGTTGAATGATGTTATGGAAAGCTGCTTCACATTCAGAAGTCCAGCGCTTTCCAAACGGTGTGCTCACATTGAAGTATTGATGCCGGGGTGGTCTGCCCTTTTTCTTATTTGTGGGAGGGTATCCCTTTGTGAGTTCTGTGAGGGCATGCACAATATGGGAATAATTTTTTATGAACCTGCGATAATAGCCACAGAATCCCAGAAATGATTGTAATTCCTTGAGAGTTGTAGGCCTTGGCCAGGTGGTAACTGCTTTTACCTTCTCTGGGTCTGTCGTTATACCATCTGCAGATACAATGTGTCCTACATATCGCACAGATGTCTGGCAGAAGATGCACTTGTCTAAGGATAACTTGACACCAGCCTCTTCCAACCGATTCAGGACCTTGTACAGCCGAGTTTCATGTTCTTTTAAAGTGCGCCCAAAAACCACAATGTCATTCAGATACACCAGGCACTCTAACAGGTGCCTATTCCCTACAACCTGTTCCATGAGTCGCTGAAATGTGGCTGGAGCCCCAGATACTCCTTGTGGCATACAATTAAATTGGTAAAATCCCAAGGGGCAGATGAACGCTGTCTTCTCCCAGTCCTCTGGTGCCATGGGTACTTGATGATCTCCGCAGTGGATACCAAGTACAGAGAACCAGCGACTGCCAATTCAGGCTATCCAAAGCATCATCCACCCGGGGCACTGTGTATTGGTCAGGAATTGTTTGCCTGTTCAGGGTGCGATAATCAACACACATGTGCACCTTGCCACTTTTCTTTCATACCACAATTGGCGAAGCATAAGAGCTTCTGGATTCCTTAATACCACCTGCTTGGGCCAGTTCCTGTAGGTGCTGCCTCTCATCTTCAATATCTGCAGGGGCTAGTCGTCTTGATTTTTCTCGAAAAGGCCAATCATCTTACATTCGGATATGGTGTTCCACACCCTGAGCACACCCAACATCCCACTCATGCATAGAGAAAACAGCCTTCTTCTTGACTAACTCCTCACACAGCCGGTCCTTCCACTTGGCAGGAATGGGGGAATCCCCAAACTGGAAACTATCCTTCCCAAAAGGCTTAGCCTTGGTCTCCTCTTGGGATGTAGGGCGCCCCACTCACTGGTATGCAGCTTTACATAAAGCATGCATTGGTAGCTCCTGCAGATAGTTATTCCCTGCCATCTCTTGACACTGCTGTGCTAATCTTTGAAACAGGTTTGCATTTGTCCCTAGGATTAAAGGTGCATATTCTCTTCCCTTTGGATCTGGGCAGATCAATGCCAATGTTTCTATTTCCTGGGTTGTCCCAGCAACATCCTTTGGAAATTGGACCTTTAACAGGATATACCCCAGATAGGGGCAGGAGTCACCACCAATTCCCCAGACTGTCAAACCGGACAGGGAATGCAGGGGCAAATGCTGCAGGTGTTCTCGATAGTAAGATTCATAAAGTATGGTGACCTGCGATCCACTATCCAGCAATGCCTCACACAAACATCCCTCTATACAGATGGGCACGACAACTTGGGGCCCTATTAGCCCATCAGGGTAACCCTGATCTGTGTCCTTTTTGGTGGAGCCTTGGAATTTCAGGGCCTTGGATCGCTCCTTCTCCAAGCCCCGTTGGCATTTCCCTGAAACCTCCAAAGGCTTTCCTGCAGTCTCCGAGATACCCTTGCATGGTCTCTCCTGTTCTGGCACTCCAATGCATAGTGTCCATCTCTCCCACAGTTATAACAGAACCCTTTTTTCGGGCTATCACCCTCTGGTTATTTTTTCTTTTTTCAGATGGTGCAGCATAAGCCTTCAGCATGGCCACTTCTTGGGTCAAATCTCTCAGGGCTGCTGCTACTGATGGGGCATCCTCTGTTACTCCATGCACTGTGGTGGTGTAACTCCCTACCTTCCTTGGCAGTGCCACGGTATCTGCCTGCATAAATCGCTCCTCTTCTTCACATATCTCTCGAATGAGATTGTGGAATGGAGGTGGGTTTTGGATCCGCTCCCTCAGCTGTAATCGCCACAGCATCAACCCATCTTGTTGGGTTCCCTGAAGAATCTGATCTAACCTAGCAGAATCAATGTGCTTAGTGGGAATTCCTCACTTCTGCACTACCTGCTGCAGTAAATCCTCCAGCCTCCTGACGAAATCTGACAGCCTCTCATGAGACCCTTGATAGGTGTGACGAAACCGATAATACAGGTCTTCACCGCTATCCGTTGTGCCGTAGACACTCTCAAGAGCAGCTAAATAGTCGTGCACTGTGGCAGCTGGTTGGGAGTCTTTCAGGGTTCGGACAAACCACATAGCAGGTCCCCTCAGACTCTCAAGCACCCGTTTTCACTTTTCAGCATCGGAGCATTGCCACTCTTGGACAAGGGGCACCGAAGATTCCCTCCAAGTCTCAATCATCTTCCCCTGAGGGTACAGGTATGACTCCAGAGAAACAAGGTAACCGCTTGTATGGTGCATTTTCAGATACTGGCTTCAACACATCTCTGAGGGCATTTCCCAACTCTTTTGCCCACTCCACTGGGTTGGGTGCTGCAGGTGTTGGAGTCCCTCCTAATGCCAATATTAATTCCATTTGTGTCTGCTTCTCATTTGCCAACAGACTCTGTAGCTTCTGAGCTAATGAGTCCACCTTCAGTAACAAAGGTGCACTAGCAGAGGACTGTCTTGGCCCCAGAATTGGCCAGGGGTTACCTCCCACTTGCACTTCTTTGGGTACTTTACCAGGATCTGCTTCTTTAGAATGAATACATAGAGCTATCATGCCCTTCAATTCACAACTAAATACGAGTGTGGACCTTCACTCTCCCCAATATTCCTACTGCATCTAGGCTCTCCTCAATTTCATTGGGTTCCATCTCTTCTGGGAACCCGGCCACCAGCACAGCCTGGGCTACTAAGATCTGTGCCCCTCGGCAAAGGTCTTCTAGTAATTCTCTCTCCATTCCCCTTTTCTTTTTCTTTCAGCAGGTGGTCTCTTTTCACTGTGAAGGAGCACCCAGAGTGTGTGACATAGAGGTTTGTGTCTGCAAGAGTTCCCCGTACGGGCCACCAAGTGTAACACCCACATAACCAGATTGAGTCTGCCTTGCAGGCAGCTCTGACTGGAGAAAGGGTGTGTGCGGGGACACAGCAAGGAGAGCCCCTTTGCCCCAGGGGCACCTGTTCCACACCCCCAGAGTGACCACACACACTGGGATAGCGCAGGGATTATGGGAACAGGGAAGGTTTATTTACAGAGGTGCAAAAAGGGGGGAACCAACAGGGGAGATGGGGCAGCAGTAAACACAGAGTAACAGCTAACACAGGGCCCTGCAAGGCCCAACAATGCAGCAGGCTGGAGGCAGACGGGAGCTCTGCTTCTGCACCATGAGTTCAGGAGTCCCAGCACAGCTCCAGTCCAGAGTTCAGTCCAGCAACTCCTAGTCTTCAGCGCCAGCACTTTCCCACCAAAAGAAACCCTCTGATGCCTCTTCTGCCGGTCTCTGCAAACCCAGAGCGACACCCTCCCCACTTAACTAACTACAACCTCCCCCCTGAGTCCAGGTGCTGTACTCACGGCCCCACAGCTCCAGATGGCCGGTCACTGGATGCTGCTCTGTCCTTGGGCGACTCTCCCCAGCACAGTGTCCTTCTGTGGGGGCTGGCCTGGCATCCCAGTTTCAGGTGTTTTGTCTTCCCTGGCTTCAGGCAGGGCCTCCCTCTCTCTTCCTCCTTCCCAGGCCTCCGGCTCCGGCTCCAGCCCCAGCCCCCTCCTCAGCTCCACAACCTCTCCCACAGGGCAAAAATTTAAAGGGACGATGCTCCTTAAAACCCCAGAGGGGTTACACAAATTTCTACTTCCCATTCAAAAACAGCTGAAGAAAAGACACCCCAGGCATTGAATATTTCATTGTGCACTTTAGATTGGGAAATATGGAAATAACTCACTCAGCAAAACAAGAAAAAAATTAGATGCTAAGAACTTCAGGCCAGGGACTGGTTTTCCTTATGCATTCTTCAAGTGCCCAGCATAACAGGACCCCAATTCTGATTAGTCCCTCTGGTTAGAAGCCAAATTAAACAATCATTACAGCATAATGGACAGGTCCTATATTGTTCCATTGCAAGAAAATCATTAGACCTTTAAGTATTTGGGTGCTGTCATGTTTCCTTCAACTTTTTGTCTTTTTCAAGTCCCAGATTCAGCAGTGTTCATGATCCAAAGATATAAATCTAAAAACCAATAAACTGGGTTCTAACAGCTCGAGGCATCTTAGACAGAGAGGAAATCAGATAAACCATTCTTTAAGAGAGAGTTGTAACTGTTTCACACAGTCATAACACTTTGGATACACTAGACTGAATTCACCCTACTATAGCATTATTACAAAACCAATTAAAATCAGTTATAGTCAGGTATAGTACTTCTTAGGTGCTATATATAACAACATACCTCCTCTGGCATTATTACTAATGCATGTTAATATACTGGTTGGGAGTATGGAACAAACAGCTAAACGTACTGTCTGCATGTTTAGTGCTCTATTATTATTCAGTATTAATGGTGTGATAAGCATTGTAGTGATCAAAGATCCCTGCCTGTGATCTAGTGAGTTACTGATACTGCAGGGTAAGTCAGAGAATGGTAAGAAGTGAGAAATAATGGAAAAAGAAAAACAGTGCAAATGCAGATTAAAAGAAAGTTTGGATGTCGGGCGAGATTTACGAGCTGTTCCACTTTGTATGTACTCCTAGGAAAAGGAGAATAGATCCAAGTTGTTTCTTGACAGGATAATTATGTTAGGGTGTAGGAGGCATTAGTTGCTTTCCAGTGAAGAAAGAATTCAATGTAACTTCACTTTCTCCTGAACCTCATGTACCCATTGCTTAGGTGAGTGACTGCAGCTTACAGCAGCAGAAGCAGGGACTGGAAGAAGACAATGCCTGGTAGAAGGCAGTTTCCATACCATGGAGGAAGGGGAGACCCCAAATCTTCAGTAATTCTGTGGCACTTAAAGACTAACAAATTTATTTATCACATGAGCTTTGGTGGGAGAAAATCCCACTTTAGATGCTTTAAGTGCCACAGGACTCCTTGTTTGTTTTGCTGAAGTAGACTAACATGACTACACCTTGGGAACAAATCTCCAGTGCTATTCATTTTTAGTACACAACAGGAATGCGATTAGTAACTAAAAAGCTAAATACATTGAACTAATAGGGATCTTTCTCCAACTCTTCCTGAAACCCTTTTCCTTTCTGCTAGCTGCTCATCTCCCACCTGGTCTAGCTACCTCTTCCTGCAAATAGGAAAGTTAAACTCACCAAGCCAGTTACAGTTTCACTGTGAAGTCAGCAAAGCAGCACTGTGGGGTCTTTCCTTGATCAGCTGAAGGAGAATGAACAGAAGACAGAGACAAAAGGGCAAACAGGGAGGAGGAAATTATGCAAAAGGAGTAAAAGGGAAAGAGTAAGTGGGAAGTAGGAGGACAAAACAGAATGTCTATGAGAAAGTGAAGCATAGAAATAGAAAGAACCTAAAGAGAGCTGAAAAATAGTAAATCATTAAAAAAAAAAAAAAGATTGACAAAATAAAATGGGGGATGTATTCAACTGAAAAAAAAAAAAAAAAAAACCCAGACAATCCAGGTTTTCTGCCTGCCACCTCCCCTGCCAGTGGTGTAAGAATGCTGCACTGTGAGAATGCAAGAAGAGCATCTGCAGCTGTCTTCCATTCAGTCCAGTCACTATTTGGAGCTCATGGGCAACTGGGCTCTGCCGTCTTACCCTGTTTAACACATAACAGTACTCTTTGCGACTTTCTTTATCTGGCCAACCCCACCAACCTCCCTACTCTCCACTGGCATTTTTACCTTCTCTTGTGTTTACCCACAACAGCTTGATAGCTGTACAGCTCACTGCAAATGGACACTGTCATGGGGCAGACCACTCACCACTCCTCTAGCACCTCCTCCTGCAGTACCAACTCCCCAGGGAGTGACTGCCCTTTGCCAGCAGCCCAGGCTCACAGCCTGCTGCCTGGACTTATAGGCCCTGCCTGCCCTTGCACTGGTGAGCCACCCCCGATCATCTGCCTCCAGTTTAAAACTCCTCTATTTGCAGCTAATTATCTGCACCCCAGCCAATCCAGTGCTTGCAAACACCCTCTTCCTCAAGATTGCAAGCCAGGGACAGGCATGTACTCTTAGTCTAAATCATCTACCCCATATCTGCTGCAGCTGAGCATTCAGGTCATCCTTCTCTTGTCACAGATCCTTTATCAGGAGCTTTAGCCTGCCCCATTCCTCCATTTCTCACTGGGATTCTCAGTCCCCGCAGAGCTCCTTGCACGGCCCGCTCTTTAGCGAGCATCATCTTTGGCAGCTGGTTTACCAGCTCCACTAAGATCCCCAGCCCTTTTGCTCCCAGGATCTGTTTGGTGGCTCATCTCTGTGTCCAGTCTCTGCATTAAATTATTTTCTTCTCAGGGGGGAGGGGGGAGAGGCAGAGTCGGGTAGGGGGAGGGTGTGTGTCAAGCCTCTTCCTGATTTTACCTCACCTTCTTCCTGTGCCTGCCTCTTGGTTTTCTTTACCACTTCTGTGAGTTTCTGTTTGTTTCTCTTTTTGTTTCTTGGGTCTTTGTACTTTTCCTGGCTCTCTTCCTTGTGGGCGCAAATTCCTCTTGATGTGTCTCTTCTCCCCACACCAAGAATAGGCCCTCCTATGATCCAATCAGTTATTTGGTGGGATTCTCTGGGCCCTCACCTCTGTCCTTAACTCCTGGTGAAGCTCCTTGCTTCCCTCCAAACAGGGGCACTTCCTGTTCAGGTGCCCCCTGCTCTCATATTTGTAGTGTCTTCAGGTTTGGGCCTCTGGTCTCCTAGCTCTGGCTGGCCCCTCCTTCTGCTCCAGCTTCTTTTCTGCAGGACACTGTACATCTGTTTCTGTTTCCACCTACCCACACTCACATAGACTTGGAAATGCACCACAGCATCCCACGGTCTCTGCTGATTCTTAATATCTGTCCCCACAAAGCATGGGCCCATCTGTTGCTTCTCTGCTTCCCTCTATGGGAGTGATAATTCCAGTGTCCACCCTAGTACCAGACAACTTCTTTCAGCATAGACAGTCTGCGCTGTGGGCATCTCCATCTTCACTCTGCTTGTATCAGGAGAGACTACCTCATCCAGTCCTTCAGTCTGAGACTTTGCATTCCTCAAGGGCCTTCAGATGCTTGCATTCTCCACTACTTTGTCATTGGGAGGACCATGCACCCAATCCTGGCCAGTCTGGGGATTATCTCCTAAGGCAGACATTCCTTTCTTCTGCTGTCTGCTCACTGTTACTCTCTCTCTCTCCCTACTTCTAGCTCTGTTCTTGCTCCAGGACCCTCGACAATGTTTTTATGACTTAGCCCCCTGGCTAGATAACTCAGCATTTGCCCTTCCAGGCTACAGTCCACCCCAGTCCTAGGCAGTTGTCCCATTCACTGCCTTAGTTCTGTCCCAAGCCCGCAGTGGCTCTGCTTCATGGGCTAGTTCAGGGACAATCAGCTCAGCAGTTCTGGGCTTCCTCTTTCTGTCTTCACTGCTCCTTCCCTAGCCTTCTTCCTGATGTCCCTTCCCACTTCTCTGGGAGTACCAATTCTCTTTTCTCACACTGACTGCCCTTTCCCAACAGCCCAGTCTGTAGCTTGCTACCTGTCTTTAAAGGCCTTGCCTGTTCCTGCACAGATGAGCCTCTATCCAGTCAGCTCTGTGCGTTTCCCGGCGTGCCACCTAATTTGCTAATTGGGCACGCCTGGCCTCTAGGACAAGAGAAAGATAGGTGTATGGCCCAGAAATTTATTCTTCAGCAAAACTCCTTAGGGGTTAACAAGCATAACTGCACAGGGATCAAAAATCCGTGGCTGGCCTGGGTCTGCTCGGTGAGCCTGAGCTCTGAGACCCTGTAAGGATGGAGAATCCCAGAGTGTGGGCTCCATCATGAGATCAAATGTCCCTAGAGCAATTTTTAATCCTGAAGCCCAAGCACTGGAAACCCAAGTCAGATGACCAGGATCAGCCTGAGATGAATGAGAAGAAAAAAGGCTGCTTTTGGTTTATTGAATTTCTTAGATCCTCTGCCCATAAAATTTAAGACTATTAAATAATTAAAATAATGACAAATAACATTGTCAGAAAAAAATCAAATCCTAACACAAAAATATCTACTGAAATTCCATCTGTTCATGATGAGAATGCTAATGAGAACTGGAAAAGGCAATTGTACTTTTATTTTGTTTTAGTTGCTCTTTTCATCTATTCATAAAGTGCAAATGGGAAAACTTGAACAAATTGTTGCTGTTTTGTATTCTTGCATCAGATCCTACAAACATCAAGGATCCCTTTCACACCTAGTTTTCTCTTCCTTCTGGGTTCAAGATCTAGAAGAATTTCATATCTTCATATTTGCATTGAGAACACTTTGCAGTTTGTCTCTTGATGCCTATCCTCTCAGTTACCTCTGGTGCTGCCTTGAGCCCACAAAGTCCTCAAATCTGCCTGAATGCGTGATGGCCTCTCAGTCAGAGATCCCTCTATTTGGTTGAAGGCAACATCCAGTGCTGCTCTTCTGTTAAGCAAGGGCCTCCCCCACAAGTGATCCCTCCCACCATCGCCTTCCCCACCCCTGACAACCTAGGACCATGGCCCTCTGTGGGCAGGCTAGTGCTGAGGGGACCCTGGAGCCAGAGGACAGCCCTGGCCCACCTGGTCAGCCCTGGGGATGGCAGGGCCAACTGGCACTTGCAGTGCAGGTTCCAGTGCGGCCTTTGTACTTATAGAGCCAGCGCCAGCCCACCCTGAGTGGAGTAACCAGTTGTGCTAGCCCATCCCACTCTGGTGGTAGACCAGCTGGCCCAGGGTCGGGATCAGAGCATGGAGCCCAACTTCTGAGCCTGCCCACCCTGCTCCTCCCAGGCAGTACCTGCAGAGGGCCCACACATTGTTGTGGGTCCCTGGGTATGGGCCCCATAGGCCTGTGTGTTAATCTGCTTCTGCTCTTAAGGACTGTGAATTTTGCACTCATAGGGGCAGGACAAGGCAAATCACTACAGAGACAGTTTCTCCTTCCCTCTGGCTTCCCCTATATCCTAGTGGCCACTTGTACCCAATCAGAATTTTTTTTAATTAATAGACTTTAGTTACCAGCCCACTGGGGCAACTCATGACCCGATTTGGGATTGCAACACTATAATCTCGAACACTGGACCTATGAGAGGAGATTGAAAGAGATGGGTTTGTTTAGTCTAGAAAAGAAGAGACTGAGAGGGGACATGATAAGAGTTTTCAAGTGTCTAAGAGGTTCTCATGAGGAGGAGGGAGAAAAACTGTTCTCCTTAACTGTCCATGATAGGATGAGAAGCCACGGGCTTAAATTACAGCAAGGGAGGTTTGGGTTGGCTATTAGGAAAAAATTCCTAACTGTCAGAGTGATTAACCATGAGAATAATTTGCCTGGGCAGGCTGTGGAATCTCCATCACTGGAAGTGTTTAAGAGCAGTTTAGACAAGCACTCTTCAGGGATAGTTTAAGGGGGTACTTGGTCCTGCCATGAGTAAAAGGGTCTGGACTTGGGCTTAGTCTACACTGATGGTGGTGATTTCACCGCCATCAGTTTGCCCTTCCAGTATGAACTCTCCACGATCTACTCCCAGAAGTTGGCCCAGGAAGTCCTGGGGGCCAGGGAGAATAGGGAAAAGCCAACCACAAGGTACTTGCCATCAACCTTCCCTAACGACTTAAAAAGTTGCTGCCAGTTACACGCAGAATTTTACATTTCCTGTGTAACTGGCGGTCACCAACTGCCAAAAAAGCCCCAAATGTAGACGAAGGCTTGATAATTTCTTATGGTCCCTTCCAGTTTCTATGATGAAAAATCATGGCAGAATACTTCTAATATGATGTTTTGCTGTAGTGCCTTGGTGGAATTTCTGTAACAATCAAAAATGCAAGTATCACTGTAGATAGGAGTTGATTATCTTGCACTCTTGCTCATATACTCAATAACTCATTTTTCTAATTTCACTCTGGAATCTTATATACTAATACTCCAAAAGCAAAGAGGGAAGATGCCATAGTAATTAGGGAAATCTTACTTATGTAAACTCTGAAAATAAAGTACAATAATAAGAGTGACAAGTTTAAACCAAACCCAATGTTAGTGGTATGTTCACTAAAAAGCTATTCACTTTACAAATGACAGACCCTAACTTTAAATACAGTGTATGAAGAGAGGTAATTAATAGTTCCATGACTTCACAGCTGAAATGTAGTACATTGTTTACTGCATTATACCTGGCTGTCATTTGAAGATGCATTATGGCCAGCAGCAGGCAGTGTGTGTTTTCCTACCTGCTCTTTCACAGCCTCATGTATTCAGACAGTAAGTTGTTTGCTTATCACCATGTACTATACAGTGCCTAGCACACTGAAGCTCTGAGCTTCAGTTGAAGCCTTCAGGGGACACTGTAATTCAGATAATAATAATACACCAAGTTAGTAATATTTTGCCTTAATTGTAATAGAAAAAAATAATGGATGTCTGTCTTGGTAAATATCCCATGGCTTTGCTTCAAGCTAAAATACATGGTAAGTGGGCTAGAACTAATAATGTCATCTTTGAGATTGCTAATGCTTTAATTAAATGACTATAGTTGCAGTCAAATAAATATCTGAATCTCATTGTATGAAATGCACATTGTTCTTAACAAAAATTAAATGTGATTATAAAACAAGTTATACTAAAGAAACACACTTTAGTACTTCAGCTGTTTAATGGAGTATATTAATCACTTTGATCTTCGCATTTGAAATACAATGCAAATAACTGGAATTATTTTCACATCCTATATAAATTCATTGCCAAAAAACTGTGTTAATGGAAAGTTATAGCTGAGAAATGAAACACATGAGTCAGGAAACTCAGTAATGGTTCCCCCAGAATATATATCTTTTTCTGTGTATATGTTATTTTGGATTACTGCAGATAATGTAAAATTTAGGTCTTAATAGACATCATGTGTATTGTATATGTGTGCTGTGATGGAGTTACAGTTGCTGTGGGAACCATTGCTTTGAATCTCCTAACAGCTGTGTTTATATTCTCAACCAAATGGTTGAATTAAAATAATGTTTGGCATTGGTGTCCTTGTTTACTTTTTTTAAAAGTAAAAAGAAAAAAGATGTTTATTTCTGCAACTGTCCAACTGCAGATGCAAACTAACACATTAATGAATTGTGAGAATTTGAATATTTTCTCCTTACTAGTTGGTCACCCACTGAAGTAAATGTAGTTGGAAATCAATTTCTTTGACATGTTGACCTAAAACATGTTATTTCAGAGAGCTGGGCTTTCTATCAAGAGTGACATACCTGAATGTGCTATGGTGACTGGAAAATCTCAGATTAGTTTTTTTTTTTAAAAAAAGAAAAAGACAATAACTATAAATGGTGACCTCAGCTGAGCCTATTTCCCGCTCGAATACTCACCAGAGTTTATGAAGTCAAGATCTCAGGTGGTGAAGATAGCTCCAATGTAGGTACATAAATTTAAGCTAGCTGAGAATGCAACTATAGGTTTCTTTCCATGTCCAAAGGTCCAACATGGATGAGGTGTTCTAGAAATATTGATATGCCTCATTTTGTCTTAATAGCTTTCTGTACGTAACTTTCATTTAATAATTCAAGTTGAAATTTTGTTCCAAGAAAGGGATTCTGATTCTAGTTTCCACTCCAGTGCAAGACTATCCTCCACTGCAGCTCACTGAGACTAAAAAAACTAATTAAATCTTTCTACTTAATTATTTGTTTGCATTTATTGTTTTTTCTGCAGCCTTATTGGCTGAAGGTAATGATTAGGACTTGTGGTAAGTATGCTTCTCTTATATCTGTAGCTCTGAACCTTTGATGTTATAGACTAGGCCCCTAGCTACTGTTGATTTTTTGATATATATCATGAGTAAAATTGCTTTTGACCTTCCTAAAAGCCTGGGTCCTGGTTTTCCCAGATAGGTAAGCTTTATTGATTTATGTAGAAAAGAGAGTCAATAAGTACTACATATGTCTACACTTCCTGTTCACACAAGCTACCATTCACCTGGAAAAGGGCTCCTTTTCACAGCTCTTTTCCTTTAGTCCAATATAAAACCCTGACAAGTGGCATATCACAGAATAAATACTTGCTGGATCCTTACTGCTGTCACTACCACACAGCCATATTGTCTTGTTTGAGTTATTGTGTGAGCCCTGGTTACAGTCAGCAATTCCAACAGTGAGTGTGGTATAATAATTCAGCCCTAGTAGACTGGTTATGTCGTCAATGTTCAGCCAGCACCTCACTTACGGAACAATATGTTCTTATTTTTTAGGAATATGTGTTGGACAACCCACAGGATACATTAGGAAAGAATTTATACACTTTGTGATGTTATGCTGTTTTCCCCATTAGCCGTTACTTATCTCTTGACAGTTTTCTAGTCATTACATTTTCCACAAAGAACCAAATTTCTTTTGATTTTGATGCTGCCAGAGGCTGACTTGGAAGTGTGGTGGTGGCATAATTTCCTTGGAGCATATTCTGTCTCAGCAATACATCTTGTAAAGCAAATCAAAGAGTGATACCAGAGAAACACTTTATTTCTACACCTAACTCTGCAGCCTCAGTCTACATAGGTCCTGCTGACGCTACCCCACCCCATCCCAAACAGGTTACAAGTGCTTAGGACAGTATTCACACTGGGCACAGACAGTACCAGGAAGAGGAAGTGTAAGCGGGACCACCTCTAAGAGGATTCAGACCTCCTTCCTTACAAACAGGAATGTATCTTCTAAAGGACCCTAGACACCATAATACTAACACAATCTGGGATGACCAACATATGTATTTCTATTCCACCACATCTTGTATACCCTCCACACTGTCTATAAAGGCAATATTCCTGAATTTCTTAATTCTTGTATTCCAAACACGTTAGTCCTTTGACTTTCTGTATCCAGAATGCTGTAGCTCATGTATTGATTGTACTTACCATCTTTACTGCAAGATGTTCCTTCTCAATGACCTGTACCTTGAACCTGGATGCCCAGTCACTTCCCCTGTTTAATACTATGATTGTCTGTTCCTTTATAATATTTTTTTAATAAAATTCTTTGCTTTTGATGTTCTAGTGCCATGCTATCTGAGCTGCATCCTTCTGACGGAGTGCTCAGGAAACATAACTTGAACATCATGAGGACTCAGATCAACTAGCATGTTAATCCTAGTTACAGCAAATTCCTAAGTCTTCTTCACTTCCCACCCACTCAAATAAGAAACCTCCACTCATTTCTCCCCACGCTCTACAGGCACCAACTTCTAGACACATTGGCTATGTCTACAGTGGCAAATTAGTCCAGACTAAGGTGGCTTAGTCCAGACTAATATAGTCCATGGCCACACTAGACTTTCCCTAGTCCGAACTAATAAATACCGGTACTTAGTCCAAACTTAGTAGCTTAGTTTGAACTAGGCATGATGTAGACCAGGACTAAAGCTTAGTTTAAATTTACGAAGTTAGTAAGAAGTAACTGCATATTCTAGTTTCAAGTAGAACACGTGGTTAGTTTGAACCAATAGGCTCATGGTTAGTTCAGACTATCCCAAGGTTAGTTCAAACTAACCTCGAATTTAACTGCTTTGGGCAGATGTAGACATAGCCTTTATGACTTGTCTTTACCTTCCCCTGATTTGTCATTCTAGGTGTGATTAATGTTCCCTCTAAGTTGATGATGCAGCTGAGCTAGTTACAGTGTTCGCTGACTGACAATTTGTGATGCATGGCACCACATGACCCACAGTTTTTGCCACCATAAGCATCAGCATGCCTTAGTACCCTAATTCAAAAGAAATGCATAAATGTCTTTTCGTTCAAACTTTAGTAAATTAAGAAAACTACAGTATTTCAGTTGAACATTTTTATTAAACAAATGTGAGATGGTGACACTTGCTGCCTATCTAGCCTCTGTCATCTACACCTCAGGTTTTGTTGCCTGTCTGTCAAATCTCCAGAATACACACACACAGTCAAGCTTTTCTATATGATGACAAAGCATGGCCACCATCAGTAACAGTTTCAAATTTGCTTCTTCTATCTCTAATGTTCTAGCAAAGCTTTACTGTAAGGAGAGCAGAAGACAGTCTGTTTTTCAGTTTTATGTTTGCTTTCTTAAAAATCTAGTCATTAGAAGGTTTTAGAGTTTAAAATCCACTCATGGTTTTTTGTTTGGCCTCCTCCCCAACCCCTTTTGCAGTTATATATGTAAAATATCTTCTATCAGTGGCTATGATTGGGACAAGCTGATGTTTGCTTCAAAAGCATACTGTTCATCTCACTATGAAGAATGAAAAAGACTTTATGCTGTCTTTCTGCTTCTGCAGTTCTGGGATGGCTTTGACTCAGGCCAGTTTCATGGCACTATTTAGAGCAGCCAAATTGCAGCAGCTGCCAATGACCAAAGAGGCCATTTTGGCAGCTGGGAATAACTGGTGTTAAAAAAATCAGAGCAATTAGGTTTACATATCTGGCCTGCTAATTATTTAAAGCAGTTTTATAAGGCCACAATATACTGCTATATATATGGTTAACTGACATGTAATTAGATTCAAATGAACTGATTTAATACAGTAGTTCTGATACACTCCCGAGGCATGCTAAGTGAAGAATTTGACATTTATTCTGTTTCAGTTGGCTGTCGGTGAAAATGACTATTCTGAAGTTTTATTATGATGATTTGACCATTCCATTCTAATACTGTTGTGTCGCTGACAAGACAGTATTAGAATGGAATGGTCAAATCATAATAAAACTTCAGAATGGTCGTTTTCACCAGACAACTAAACACAAACAACTAAAACAAAATAAACATCAAATTCTCCACTTAGCAAGCCTCAGGTGTCAGTCTGGGCTCATACTGATGGTTCTTCTAGCCCAGTATCTGGCTGGCTCCCCCTGACCCTGAGCCTTCCCTAACCCACCCACATGGCCACCAGCTCCCTCGGTCCTGATTCTTCCCCAAACTGCCAGCTCAGGCACCAGCTCACCTGAGCCTTCGCTGCTGGCTTCCCCTCACCCTTCCCTAACCCACATGCATGGTCGCAGGCTCCCCCAATCCCAATCTGACCCTTTCCTAATGCAGCTACTGGCTTCCCCTGATTCCCCAGTTCCAAAAGGCTACCAGCTTCCCCCAGTCCCAATACCTTCCCTAATCCCAAACCCACCCGCCAGCTTCCCCCAGTACCCTGGTTCCCACCCTAACCCACCTGCTTGCTCCCCAATATCATGAACCTTCCCCACCAACCCCCCACTCTCTTTCCCTGGCAGCTGCCTGGTGCCTGTCCCTGAGAGGCACCCCCCCCCCCCAGGCAGGTCCCTTCCCCTTTACCTGGCCACCAGAGCTGCTGCTGCTCTTGCCCTGAGCATGCATCTGAGCATGCTCAGGGCAGCATGGGAGATTTAAAAACTCACAGCCTGGAGCAGCTCCCTACTGGTTGGAAGACCGTGAATAAGGGCCATAATTGCCAGCCGTGCATGGCTGGCAATGTTGCCTGTGTGGGTGAGCAATGGGGGGCTGCGTGCCCATGCAGCCTACAGTGAACTTTGGTTGTCACCCGTTGGGGTCTAGGGTAGCCCATCTGAAAATGCCAAGGTAAAGGCAGGCTGCAAAAGGAGAGCAGCTTTTGGCAAATTGGTGGCAAACGCTGCACTTAGGTTTTCCAACCAGTCACCAACCGTGCTCCTGCTCTCCTGTACTGGTTATCAAGAAACACATAGCTCCCTTTATTGAATTTCAGTCTCTGCCTCCCAATCAGCAATTGGGTCCATTAAAACTATAAGTTATCATCTCTATTCCCTTTACCAAAATGCTCTCATGATCTCCAAAGGGTCAACCACATTGCCAAATCAGTAAGATTTTGGATCTTACCTCAAAATACCACACTGCTGGCCAGTTCTTTCATGACCAAAAACTAAAGGTTTATTCTAAGAGGAAAACAAAGATGTTAAATGGTCCCAGCAATCAGATACATAGAATTGATTTTGAAGTCCCTATGTGGAATTTTCAGGTTCGTACTGTTCCTCTGGTGTGCATCAAATCCCTGGATATGTCTCAGCTTGAGTTGTGGATGGGTTGTTCCAGAGATAGGAAGCAGATAAGATGACAAGATGGGGATAGTGCTTAATGCTTCTGCCTTTTATGGCCTTTTGTTGCATGTCTTGTCCTAAACACAGCTAGCAAGCATGTGGCATGGAAAAGTTTCAGAGTTCCCTGTCCCTTCGTGTTCTTACTTGCCTTGCTGACTCGTAAGATGTAGCCCCTGAGTTCTTTCACTGGATTCATTGCACGTTTAAGTTCCTTGGATGAGCCATTAAGCAGAGTTAATGCTGCTGCTGCCATCATCTTTGGGGTCTCACCTAGGAACATAGCACCAGTTGAAATAGATATATGGTGTATGTATTTAGAACTTAATACAAAGTTGACACACATATAAACCTGCTTACCCATCTTAACACATTATAACCTTTCTAAAGGTACCTGATATGGCATCTTTTGTATGAACTATTGCAATTTTGCAATACTTATATCAATATTATAAATGATCACCCCTAATCCAGGAAGCACCAGACCAGGCACGTGAGATAGTCACAATGACATATAAAAGAGGGTTGCCAGATGTATGAGTTCTGATCGAGTTCTAGCTTTACCTGAACCAATCTGTTACTTAAGACAGCACATAAACTGGCAACTAAAGGAATCCTTCCTGACCTTACTGTTTCTTGCAGTTCAGTATTTAAGAAGCTGCAGAGGTTAAAGTACACCAGAACGTGGTAGAACGCTGTTCTGGGGTCCACTATTTGTAGGGGCTCAGTGTTCCGGGACCCCTAAAAATAGAAAATGGAGCTGGAACGCTGCATTCCAGGGCCTAGCGTTTCAAAACAGTGGGCCCCAGAATGCAGCATTCCAGTTCCATTTTCAGGGGCCTGAATGCTGAGCCCCTAAAAATAGCAGGCCCCAGAATAGCATTCTTCTGTGTTCTGGCAGGCAGGAGAGAGTGGGCAGGCATGCCCGGCTCCCCCGCACATGTGCAGGATGCTCTTGGAGACAGAAGCCTCCAAGCAAAGCCTGCAGGAAGGATTGTCTCCCAGCCCAGTGTGCAGCTGCCAGTAAGTGCTGGGGCAGTCCGGCACACACTCGGGGTGGGTATTGGGGGTTGGGGATGGGAAACACTGGGGACAAGGGAGTGGATATTGGGGCCTGGGGGTGGATTTTGGGGGGGTATTGGGAGCTGGGGAATATTGGGGAGAGGGGAATGGATACTGGGGACAGTAGCTGGGGTACATGAGGGGGGCCAAGGCCCACATGGGGGGCATGGAAATTTAGGAGGGTTCCAGGGCCCCGCAAATTATATTTTAACCCCTGAGAAGCTTTATTGCAATCTGGTGGTAGAAGTATCTGTGCTTCATCTTGCTGTCTTGTTTAGTCAGAACAGTGGTACTGGTGAATAAGGGAAAGAAGATTGCTCTAACAATAAAATGTGATTTGCTATTATATATCCTGGCTTTATTCTTTCCTTAATTTTGCCCATTTCAACCTTCAGTCTTTGACTAGATCGCTTTTTCCTACTGAGGACTTGATTCCATTTCCACTGATGGCATGGGGTTCCATATTCATACAATCAGTTGATATAGTCTAATATGAATAATAACTCTCAAAGAAAAAGCATAAAAAGCTGAGCCATCAGTTTTCAAGCAGTTTTCTGATACCTGTCACATGACTTTATCCTTTTCCTTTATGTCTACAAGCATCCATTAACAGTTAACATAATGGCTCTTCCAGACAGAAGCAGCATCTTCCTTCAGATTTGCTAAAACCTAGTTTGCTTCCAAAATGCTAGAATTTTGCCAATAGTATTCTGTTAGGATTTCAAAATCAAAACTCTTTACTTTCAAAAGAAGTTACACAGACCATTTAACTATGAGCCTTTTACTCCCATTGGAAAGGGGACTAACTGCTGTTTGCTAATGAGAGTGAGGGATTCTCCATCTGGCCCTCTTATTAAAACAAAACACTCTTTGCTGCATTCCTTGTCTGGCATACTATGTATTATATAGGATGTAAAAGTGTTATTTTATATAATTATTACAATCTACCTTCTTTCATAGCTAAGTAGGTATTTGAATGCTAGTGGAAAATAAAAGCAAAGTGCAAAAATTGATTAGAAATAAATGCACTTTGTATGCAATGTTTTAACTGACATCTGAAAGTATTTTCTTTATCAGGGTAATTGAATGATCTTCTTGCTGCATAGTCCCTTGGCAGCAAGCCTTTTAAGTAATCTAATAGTGTAAAATAATATAGCTTTCCCGAATCAGTTTGGCATTCTGCCATGCTCAATCTGCCAGTCAGTTAGTCAGTATGCAGTATGTGAAGCCCTCAAATATGATCAGATGACAGTTCTTTTGACTTAAATTCACCTTCCTGGTCACCATTAAGTGCCAAAAAAGGAATTGAGCCATATTCTGCTCTTAGTTACACTTATGCAACCCCACTAAAGTCAGAACAAAAATTGGCACTGTAAACTTAATCCTCCCCTATTAAATATGTGATATGCTCATAAGCAACATAGTAGTTTGTCTAAATTGTGACTAGTGTATAATAATTTATATTAAGTGCCAGTAGTGTGCATAGTGCTGCAGAGATACAGAAGAGTACCAGCTATGCCTGAAGGGTATTATACTCTGGGGTGATGTGGACATAGAAACTTTCATTGGTTGCATGAAAGAAGTTGTAGTTACATTGGCACAGATCTGTGAGGACAGGTATTTCAGTTTGAGAATCACTGATTGCAGTGCAGTTTAAATCTGTTCCTAATCAGTTTAAGTTAAACCAGAATGAGGGAGGTTTAAACAGTCTTTTTGTACCAATTTACATAAATTTCTAAATCACATCTCAAGTGAATATTTTGAAACACTGTATGTAACGAGCCCCAAGAAAGAATGAACATTAGACTCCAGTGACAGTGACACCTGTATAAATATAGTCACTCCACGTCTGTGGAATTGTTGAAGATTGGCTTCAGTATAATTAAGGAAAAATTTGACCCAGAAAATACAACCCAAACAGTCATATATGGACAGAAAAGCACCATGGCCTTGTGGGTAGAATTTTTACTCTGATGGAGAATTATTTTTAATGTATAAATTTGTGTTCGGTATTTGGTGGGTCATCACTAAAAGCCCTATGGGACAAATAGTTCTGTTAAGCTATAGAAAGGGGAACTTCTCGCAAACCAAAACCTGTGTGAAATATCAACATCTAATCAGTATGCATATGCTCTCTCCACAACCCTGGGGGCGGGGGGGGGGGGTTAGAGGAGCGTCTCTTTCCTAGCTCAAACGGAGAGAAAGGAAGCAGAGGCTCCAGTCAGACTTGGTACAATCCTTGAGCCAAATGGAGGTGGATGAAGACAATGCATGTACTAGGCCCTGTGTGTATCCTCCCACCAGGCCCATGGAAGACAGACAAGTGGAGTACCTTAGTCTTTACCTGAAATGTCCAAGGTATGGAATAAGAAAGCTTGGTAAATATCATTTGCTTGGTCCAACTAAATCAGAAGGAACAGGACATTCCCTTCCCCTGTAACTTTTTCTAGTAAGCTATTAATTCTCTTGATTCAAAGGTGGAGGAAGGGAATGGGTAAGAGAACTTTTGATGGCCCAGCAAACTCATTACAGAGACTCAGGTGCCCTAAATCACTGTAGGCCTGATTGTGGACCCCTTACCCAGATTGCTGAGCATCAGTGGGACTATTTAAAATAGGAATTGCTCCCCATTGTATAAAGTTCCATATTACACCTAGCCTGGCCTTTGGAAGCACATTACCTACCACATAGATTCATGGAAGTATTTTGCTTGTACAAATGAATCTAAAATTAAGTACAAGAAAATAAATCTATGGAAGATTAAAGAAATAAGATTCCCCTTCCCCTCATTCCCCTGCCCAATAATGAGGGACTCTTGTTTGATGGAGTTTCATTTTGGTACCTGAGGCAAAGCTATGTCTGTGACCCACAGAAATGTATTTTGCATAATCCAAAGTAAAATGCCACTTCAAAAGCACACAGACTGAAGAGGTAGTGATTGTGCATTGTTGTCCAAGGACTTTCTCTTTTTCCAATTTCTGAGTGTGAAAAGGATTAGGATCATATCCAACTGCTTGAATATTGGATTCCTAGACAAATTGGCCTCTGCTGTAGTAGCTATTTTGCAAACAGCTATTGTTTAGGATCATCTTTTCTCCCAGTATTTGTTAATTTAAAATAATTAAATCCCAAACATTAAGAAACCCAGCCTCTCTTTTTTCCAGTTTCTAAATTCCCATTTTTAAATCAAGTTTATTGAAAACTAAACATTGAAACTGACTGAATACATTCAGATTCTGATTCTATTTAAATGCACTTGGCCAAATTCATCTCTGCTGTAACTGTCTGGGAGTCACTGGAATTACAGCAAGGACATTCATTCACACAAAGAGAATTAAAAAATACAAGTCCTGTCCTAAAGAGCTTGAGGACAGCAGACCAGGCAGCAGGAAAAAAGGTGTGATTTTTTCATTATTGCTTATGGGATATGTAGGTGGTTGCTAGCACACAACCCACCTGGAGAGTGCCTCCTGCTGATGTTACTGGGGAATTTAGCTCAAGTGGTCCCCTCCAGATGATTGATGCTCCACCTCTTGCCATACCAGACTCTTGTTTTGAATCCTTTCTTGGGATCTTAGCCCTCTGGCTAAGCCCATCAGTCCACTCCTTCCAGGGTGCAGTCCAGCTTGCCTCACTTTTGGTCACTAAATAAAAATCAATGGCCTGCAAGTCTGTGCTGCTCCTGACACACTGGGAGAGGGACCTGGGCCCTCCCAATTCTCCAGACCTCAGCCCAAGGACCCTAAATGCCTACACAGAGGCCTTCCGCCTTTCTCCAGTCTGTCTTTCTGTGCAACAATTCCCTGGGCCACTTTCCCCAAAGCCCCAGTCACATGCCATTGCTCACAACTCCAGAATCCAGCTGCCATGCACTCCTCAGCTCCTCACTCTGGATCACTGCTCCAGCTGCTGCCAGTCTAACTCTGACATATTACTTGGGAGTCCCAGCTGCTGTCCCCACAGGCCTCCTTGCCTCTGGACCACTGCTCTGGACCTTCACCCCTTCTGGCTTCAGATTCTCTAGTCTGGTCAGCTCATGGTGGCTATACTGTGAACTCTCCTGGGTTCCAGTTTCTGCAACCAGTCAGAGGGAGAATCTTCTCCCTTGGGATCCCAGGCCAACTGAATGAGCTAGCCCTGCATCTCCCCGTCAGAGCTGTCCTTAGGATATGGCAGAAGGGGCAGCCGCCGTGGGCCCCGTGCCGAGGGCCAAGGAGCTGAGCGGAGCTGGGACAGCTAGGGGCTCAGGTCAGACTGCAGTGTGTTTTGGAGAGGGAGGGCTGAGGAGCCCCCTTCCAGAGCCCAGCCCGTCACTTGGGGCACACTGCAGTGCCTCTCCGGGAAGGAGAGAGCAGGGGAGGTATACCCAGGGAGTCCCCCCGCAGACCAGGTGGCGAGCTGAGCCTGGATGGAATGCATGGGAGGGGGGCAAAAGAAGCATGGAGTCTTGTGGCAGTTGTGAAATAAATAAATTTGTTAGTCTTTGAGCTTTCCTGGGAGAATCCCAGTTTGTCAGAAGCTTTGAAGGTGGGGGAATTTACAGAACAGGATGAAAATAAATGCAAGGGAATGTAGGACATGGGATCAGGTCACACAGTAACAGCAGATCAGAGGAACTGTTAAGATTCAGACTGGGAAACAGCAAAGAGAAAAAGCTGACTTAGAATTCATATGCACATTACTTTGTGTTTAAAGCAGAATTAAATCATGACTTGACTTTGATTTGAGTGCCTTCTATGTGCTGTTTCTCATGGTTTGACTCTTAACAGCTACTCTGATTTGCTAGTACTGTAGGACCTTGTGGGATGGGCAGGTGATTTTGTTCATGACTTGGCCCATTCACAACATTGCTAGTTCATGGTGCCAATCAACCTTTCTATGGCTTTCATTAGTTCAGGGTTTGATTCACTCAACTTTGTTGATATAGTCCCAATTGAGTGTTTCCTATTGTTTCTTATTAGTAACATTTCTGTTAATATTACATTGTGCTAATTGAGTATTTCCTATTGGGAACATAATTTCTAATGGGCATAGGCTTAATTGATTGATTCTTAGTGGTTACATTTTTTCTGTAAAGTCTCATAGGGTTCTAATTAGTTAGTCCCTAACGGTAACATTTGGTTACATTATTTCTGTCCCTCCTCATGTAATCCCTAATTGTAACAGTGTTTCATTGGTGTTTAGAATTGTCTTCTCTAATTCTGTTATGTAGCTGTTATAGGTTGTGTTTGTATATTATTGGGAGTGACACGTGATTGGCAAGTGAAAAATTTTATACGTTCAATATACTTTTGCTTACAGTAAGTATATAAGCTATAATACTGGACTTCTGCCTTCTGATTTGGCTCAGTGGCTGAATCACTCCATCAGCTGCTGTTCCCAGGTCCAGTTAAACCCTGCTGCACTGTAGCAGAGCAACTGCATGACTGCAGGGTATTATTAGGCAATTATTGGTTGAAGTATTTGAGGGGGCGTTGTCGGGTCCTCGCCTCATCAGGGCGAGGCAAACAAACAGTCAGTAGGTTCAGGCCTTCAACCCCAGCTGGGG